>CM037880.1:123577572-123964280 GCA_021292165.1 Shinisaurus crocodilurus | reverse complement strand
TGCGGCGCGCCCACTGCGCCTGAGCCGCGCCGCCGCCTGCTGGCTGCTGCCGCTGCTGCGCTGCCGCACTTGCCGTCGAGCGCCAGGGCAGCCTCCTTCGCAGCGGCGGCAGCGGCGGCTCTTCCCACCGGGGACCTGCGACTCTGCGAGATGCCCCGTCTGTCCGGCTCGGGAGAACCAAAGCCACTCCGGTAAGGTAAGGTGGTTCCCGCGCATGCGCCTGCCTCTGACCCGGTTCTCACGGGCTGGTGGCAGGACTGGCGCCCGGCGGCCCCGGCTGGGGAACAGCATCGCGCGGCTCTCTGGCTGCCGACGGACTCCTCCGGTCAGCCTCCCCAACTGGGTGCCCACCAGCGGTGTTGGACTACAACTCCCATCGTGCTGGCTGGGGGTGATGGGGGCTACAGCCCAGTTCACCTGGAGGGCGCAGGTTGGGGGAGGCTGGCCGAGGGTGGGTGGGGACAGAATCCTCAGCACCAGGCCCATAATGGTCTTAATCCGGCCCTGAGGGCATCACAAACAACAAACCCCCCAATGAATCAGTCCAGTGCATCCCTGGAAGACAGAATGCAGGGCCTGGGCAGAGTGGGTTATTGTCTGGGGCCTGGGCAGCAATATCCCAATCTTGATTTAGAGCATGTGCTTAGTCCATGTGTACTACTTCAGTTGTGAACACATAACTACCGTAATATTTCTCTTCCCCACCACCACCATCCCATGCTTTACAACTGCGTCTACATACCTGTTATGTGAGAATAGTGTCAAACCCGATTAAAACTCTGAGCATGTGCAGTTTTGTATTTTAAACTCACTTAAATCATAGCACTATCATGACTACAGGAATAAAATGGAGTTTGCTTCTGATGCCCAGATCACATGCTGCTCTCTGCATGGTCATTGGGTGTGTGTGTGTGTGGATTTTGGTCCCAGGGCCACTGATCTCTGCATTTAGCCAAACATGGCTATAGTTCCTCTTCAGACATTCCCAGCCAACACAGAGGGGTTGGGGGAGAGGCCTGCACGCTCACCCCATCTTCCCTCCATGCTTACCACTTTTGAAGACCTGAAGAGGGCTTTAGTTGACCAGCCATAACTGCCAAGAATTAAAATCTAGAAATGGAAAACTAGACAGGCAAACTCAGTGTCATCTAGCCCCAGGGCTTTCTGCTGGCAGGGAGGGGAAACCCAGCAGGGAACCTTGGAAAACGTTCCTGTGAAGACAGGGCATATTCATTTTACCAGCACAGCATAAAAGTTAACCGTCTTTTTCACTCAAAAGATTTCTAGGCCTTTCAGTGCCCCCATTAATCAATGGCTTCTTCTTCTTCTTTTTAATGATAGACAATATAACCTGGGGGCATTTAAAAGAAAACCACAGAAACACAAAAAAAGGGGGAAAGCCTAACGTCTTTTACAGATGTGAAAGGATTGCTGAACTGCGGCTGGGTTTTTTGTGTGTGTGAAAAGAAAACAGATTTGAGGCTTATGCACTTTGATACTTCTGGTAAAGTTGCATTTTGTTTCTAGAAAGCAAAAGCAAAAAATAACCCATCTGGTCTGGCCCAGCCAAACCAGAGGAAGCCGGTTAATACAGATATGGTTTGATACTGCTAATTCTTTCCGCTTACAAGTGTTAGGGCACAATCCATTGGGGATGCATGTAAGCCTCCGAACTTGGAGGCTTACGGGAATCCGATGCAGGGCAGGAGGAGCACAGAGGTGATCTTCACCTCTGTGCTCCTCTTACGCTGCAAGTCAGCTAGACGGTTGATTTCACCCAACTAGCTGAGGCACTTCAGATGGGGAGGGAGGCTTGGGAGCCACCAGGATACATAGTATCCTCAGGGACCTGCTCTTCTCCTCTCCCTGCCCTGCAGAATGTCTCCTTTACTCCATCTCCGAGGTCGCTCTTACGACCTTGGAGAAGCAGCTGACATGGTTCTTTCCATGCCGGCTGCGAGGAGCGGGGAGGACAATCTAAACATGGAGTCCCAGCTCCAAGGTTGGAGCTCCTTTCCAATCTCAGAGCTAGGACTCTGAAAAATCCTATGGCCCACTAGGCACTGCCTGTATTTTTCAATATTTAGAAAAATACTACTTTCAGGCATCTATCTGCTACATCTAGTTCCTGGTTTATGTCACAGATCACAAAATGTAGCGGTGTGTGTGTCTGGGGTGGGGGAGAAGATAGAATAATATTCCTTGCAAAGTGTTAAAGTCCAGACTGATATATTCATGATTAAATGACCAGACCACCTATAATACTTTTAGTAACACTGTGTCAACAGTCACCTTAAAAAAAAAGCAAAGCCTAGGAATCTGTGCCTTTGGCATGCATACCTGCCTAGTACATAGCCTTACATTATTGTTTATAACAGTAGCCACTGAGGCCTACTTCAACTTCTCACTGACTGGTTCATATGACACGACAGCCCATCGAGGGTTAATTTACCCTCGAGGAGCTGCAGTGCATGCTGGCTACCATTATGAATATGCAAGTTCTAGGGATGTGTGAGAATTTTGTTTGAGGGGTGGAAATCTGGCGGACTAGCCAAGCTTGACCCCCGAACTCCATCCTGCTTACCTCTTCCCTGGCTCGACTCGTGTTCTCCCGGGTCGAGACAGGGAAGCAACTTCCAGGTTCCTGGTGGGCTGGTGTTTACGTAGAAAATGCCTTAAGACATGCCTAAACGTAGGGGTGGGTGAACTCACCGGGACCTGACACTCTGGGCACTCGCCGAGCGATCCGTTCCGTGGCGCTCAGCGAGGCACTCGGTGGACTTCCTGGTCCCCATCAGGTCAGTTCCGGGTCCCTGGCGCTGCATTTTTTCCATAAAAACCAAGGTAAACTACCTTCAAATGGTCACGAATAGGCCATTTTAAGGTAGTTTACCTTGGATTTTACGGAAAAAACGCAGCACCGGGGACCCATGAGAAGCGCTGGGGACCCGAAGTACCTTTCCTCGGCTCATCTCTGGGGAGTTGTGCCGAGCCATGGCAAGGTAAGTTGCAGGGAGCTCGGGGGGGGCGAGCGGGGCAAGTTCACCCTGCTTCCACCCCCATCAAGCAATTCACCATCCCTAGGCCCTAAAGTGGCTGCCAATTTGTGTAATTTTGCACAAATTGCAGCGCTTTTGATGTATCTTAAGCAGGGCCGGTGCTTACCATTAGGCCAACTAGGCAGCTGCCTAGGGCTAAAGAGGGTGCCAGAACGCCTTGAAAAAAATACAGTGCTCTCAAGTGAGAAGGGGGCGCGCTAAATATCTGATCTTGCCTAGGGCACCAAACTGCCTTGCACCGGTCCTGATCTTAAGGCATTTTCTATGGAAACAGTGGCAGTCTGGTGAGTGGCATAGTGCATGCCAGCTTTTGGCCCAGCTCGGCAGGCACAGCAGAAGTGTCTGCCAAGCCGGAAGCGGCTCAGGTCCTGTCAGATTGCTCACCCCTAAATGCAACTCCTGACTGGGGTTTGTCAGAGTTTGTCATGTCATGCAAATCCAGCTGACATGGGTTATTTCAGGGTTAAACAACCCTTGGATAATCTGTGGTCTGTTGTAGGGTTATGCAAGGGTTGTTTAACCTTCAAATAACTCCCGCCAGCTGGGTTTGCATGACACAATAACCCCTGACAACCCCCAGTCGGGGACTGCATATTCATAATGCCAGCTGGCGTGCGCCGCAGGTCCTCGAGGGTAAATTAACCCTTGTCGTTTCATTGCAAACTGGCCCACTGAAGTAGTAAAAGTGTGTCTGCACTGTATGATGTCCTATTGCAAATGCAGTCTCACATGATTTAATGTTCCTCCATACAAAAAAAATAAGATTCATGTTAGGTTTCTATCATGCAAGCCCCTACCTCTAATAGGAAGTGGTGCAGCTCAGGACACAGGATTGCTACCTCAGCGAGCACTAGGCCTCAGCATGCAATACTATCAACTGGCCAGAGATCATTAGTTTAATTATAGTAGGCCAGCCAATATCCAGAAAGTGGTTTAGAAAATGAGTTATTAGTGTCAGCAATGTGAACAAGGAAGCAGCTATGCCAGATCAATTGTACATAGGGTTGCAAAAAAAAAGATGTGGGGGATGTCACCCTCAACAATGACTTTGAACAAAAAAAAATTGGCCACAATTTGCAGGGGCCCCCCCCCATTTGAGTCCTTAGCACTTCAACTGTCAAATATAGACTTCCACTGCTATTATGTTTGGTAGCACAGCTCCTTGCCTTCATTATGGTGTTAGCACAGCTCCTTGCCTTCATTATGGTGTTAAGGATGTCCAAACTGGTTCATTACTTTCAGAACTGTGACAGTTTCCTGAAAGAAAGTACAAATAAGATTCAATAGGTTTCAAATTGATGATCAGCCATGATACCTTGTGGCTGGCCCTACTACTGTGGGGCATGCCTGTGTCTCCCAATTCTGGTCTTCACTTTGCAATAACAAACCAATTTGGACATTCCATTCATCAAAGTATAGGAAATGATTGAGTTGGCTCCCAAATAAGTAACAGGCTTGAAAGTGCTGTGTGGGAATGGTTAAAATGGTACAGCAATCCAAGGCCATATTTTTGCCATAATTTTTCGGTGGTTTTGTCACTCAAGTACATATAACTTCACCTGTCCAAGATAGACATCCACTGTCAGTATATGTGTGATAAGGCAGCTCCTTACCTTTATTTTGGCACATAGCAGGTCCAAATTGGATCATTACTTTCAGAGCTGCTTCCCAAAAGTAGCCTAACCCAGTGATATGTGACAGGCCTGTGTTTACGCTGGCTCAGCTTGTCTGAGTGTGGAAAGCTAAGCAGGGTCAAGCCTGGTTATTACTTGGATGGGAGACCCCTCCTCTAGTTTCCTGCATTGAGCAGGGGGTTGGACTCGATAGCCTGTAGGCTCCTTCCAACTCTATGAACTATGAAACTATGAAACCTTGAAAGTACTTTTCAAGGCAATTGTTGAGGTGGCATTCACTCACATCTTCTTGCCCCCCTATTTCAGGGATGGGCAAATCAGTCAAGCTCGATTTTGCCCAGGTCTCATCCCCCCCCACACTTTTAAGTTTGCTTTTGCTCAGTTTCAGTTCAGCATGGGGGTTTTCATTTTCTTTCATCCGTAGAAAAAATTGTATGGAGTTTTGTGTGCTTTTTGGACAAAAAAACACATTTTTTGAATGCTTTTTTTTAAAAAAATGCTCATCTTAGTGTGCACTTTTGCAAATGTACACATTTTAAAACCAGTTTTCCAATGAATAAGCCTTTTCTCCTTTTTTTTTTTGCATTTAAAAACCAGGCATGCATTTTGTATGCATTTTTATGGGAAATGTATGCATTTTTCATGCACGCTTTTTTAAGAACTGCATTACAAACTTCAGAAATGTGTGGATTTCATTGGTAAACTGCAATCAGGTTTGGGATGTGTGAAACTTGGTAAATGTACATTAAAATGTGAACCCAATAAGTTTCTCACTCATCAGTCATCACTACCCTATGCACAACTGATCTGGCATGGGTGACTTCTTTAAGTTCATTAGATGCTTATGCAATTCACACATGAACTCTTTGACCCCACTGCCTTCAAGCAGCTTGCTCTCACAGCTTTCTAGAACAATAAACATATTAGACAAGATGCTTGAGTGATGCTTCCAAAAATATAAAATGAAAAATTCATTTGAACAAGTCATCATGGCTGCACTTTTCAGTAGCACCAAAACACTTTCAGTGACTTTTCCCAGGCATCGGCAAAAATGTAGCACTAATGGCTTCTGGGAAGATAATAATGGCGGTTGATAGTTAGCTGTCAGCCACCCCAAGGAGCTCTGCCTCCACAAGAGGTAGAGCGTGCACTATGGAGTCAAGGTGAAGGTAAGCATCCCCCCGCCCAAATGTTTGGGGGTCACTTTTGCCCCCTTGAAAAATAGCCAACAATGGCCACCCAGTTCTCTTCTCCCAAACAGGGTGGTGAAACAGAAAGGCCTATTTCAGTTCAGGACTGTATTATGTTGTTTTTAATTTCTGCTATAGGGGTGGGGAGCCGTTTTCAGTTCAAGGGCTGAATTCTAAACTCGAAAGGTCTCTGGAGGAGATGGCTCATTCCATCTGTGGGTGGGGTGAAAGGCAGAGTGGGCAGGGTCAAAATGTGGCCAGAACAGGGTGGTGACAGAGGTGTGTCAGAGATACAACAGACAGGAGCTGCTCTTTTTTTTTTTTTTTACAGAGCTGCTATTCTTTTATAATAGTATTTGTGTGTAATGTGTAGTTCACCCCTTATTCATGTCAATTGGGGTTGCTCACAAGTTCCTGGTGGATTCTGCCCATCATTGTTAGCATTAGTATCTCTTATTCATTCATTTGCACCTTTAAGCATTACATTCTATCCTACTGATCATTACTACAATCCTCCTTGTAAAGCTTTTATTTAAAAAAGAAAAGGAAAGAAAGTGAAGTGAAGAGAAGGGAGTTTGCCCTTTCATGTCTTGGATGTATGCTTGTCACAGCACACGCGTGGAAGATCTAAGTGAATGGTTTCCTTTGATATCTCGCTCTCGGAATATTGTGCCATATCTAGCAGTGTGAAGAATAAATTACAAAGCCACATTTTGAACCAGAAGAGGGGGGGGGGGATATCCGACCATGTTCCAAATCACCAAGAAATTAAGGCAATCAGTGAATGCAGTAGCCAGAGTAGAGATCTGGCATTTAAACAGCTGTTTTCATCAAGTACCCCCACAAATCAAAACATCTTGCAGCACACTCCATTTAAATTTCATGCAGCAATTAACCTTGAATGAGGACAGGATCTTCTCATTTTCTGTGAATATTTAGAGAAGCATGAGAGGATTCTATTCCACTAAAGAAAGGAAGGCTGAGCTACAGGAAGTTGAAACACAATCTTCTCATTCCAAGCATCTGCCAGAGCTTTGTCAATGTCACATCCTCCTGGCTGTGCAATACACATGGCTGGGAGAAGCTCAGAAAATGGTAGTTCTCCTATCAACATGCAAATAACCATGGGAAAAGTTGCACTTCCAGCAAGGAAGTGATTGGTAATAAGGCCACCTCATATTATATCACTCTTCATATTGTTACATGCTCCCCACTTCCCTGAAAGTGAGAAGTTATAGGGACAGCCCTACCTGGGTTTGGTTTCCTTTGGGAGGAGAGATCCCTAGAGTCTTACGGTGTTTTGCAATATTTCGTTTATATACAAATAGACAAGTAGAGCATAGGTGGAAACAAACAGCTTAAGCACTCCTATGTTACCCCATATCAGATCCCCAGGGTGAAGTACCTCCACCCCAAGATGCCTCCAGAACTCACAGCCAAGTGTCCTCTCTCTCTCTCTCTAGGTTCACGGGTGGGCAACTCGTTTCAGTCTATAACTCCCATAATCCCTCACCATTGGCCAAACTGGCTAGGGTTTATGGGAGACGTAGGCCAAATGTTCTGGTGGCCCTGCTCTAGGCATTTTACAATCTGTCTCTGATCTTTAAACTGCAGTTTTCTTTACAAACGGAGGCTTTAAGACTCACCCTTAGTGAGGGAGGGGGAAAGAGTCCACTTTCTTAATTGGGTTTCGCATTCCAGGGATGACCTCTATGTCAAGAAACTATCTTCTAACAATCAGGTACCATAAGAAGTGTCCATTGACCATTAAGGAACACCAGTGTGCCATTTTGGCTACATACAGATCCACACTCACCTCTGAAATTTGGAAATAGAGGGAATGATTAACCAATCATTTTGACCCATTTTAACACAAGCCCTTTGTTCAAGCCCTAGACTCATTCACAGCTATCAGATGGCAAACTTACAGCAATATATATTACGTCAGTAATCAGTATAGCAGGCTCGTTAGGCAGGGGGGCAGGGCTGGCCTCTAGGGTAGGCATGATCAGGCACCTGCCAGGGGTCCCCTGGAGCTGCTTCTGTACTACAAGTAGGAAACTGTGCACCATCTGGGGTAACGAACTTACTGGGGTTGGGGTTGGTGGATCAAAGGCCCGGCCTGCTCTTGTGCCTCTAACAGCATCTTGAGTTGCAGAAATCAACATGAGAAGCTTTTTTCGAATGAATATATCACCTGCTGCTGCTAATGACTATAGATGGGTGGTGCAGAACCTCAGGCCTGGGGTCCCAATCAATCCAGCCTCCATGGGGTCCCAATCCAACCTTCCAGTGTTTTCCAGATGGCCATGTCACTTTCCCTGGTCCCCCATCCTCTTTCCCCCGACCACCAATTGTTTGGTGGTTTTCTGGCTTTTGCACAGTTTCCCCCAATTCTAAAAGGCTGAAAGGATTGTAAGACTTAGCTACTGGCAGTAAGGGCTGTAAGCTAAAATATGGTGGTAGTTTATTTTGACCACCCCTCCTTTTGCTTTCAGCCCCCCAAGAGCTTCTCTGAAACGGAATTTGGCTCTCGGGCTGAAAGATGTTCAACATCTCTGCTGTAGATGAACATGTTCGTAAAGTCACAGGGACCAGTTAAAGCGTTGGCAACCCAACCCTACCCAGACCCACAGCATATCAAGATACTATACTATCATCATCATCATCATCATCATCATCATCATCATCTTGCACAACATCACATTGACTCTCTTTTATTTCATTAGAACATCCTTTCCGAAAACAAGCTGCATACAAGAACATAGGAAGCTGCCTTATACTGGTCTATCTAGCCCAGTATTGTGGACACTGACTGGCAGCAGCTCTCCAGGATTTCAGGCAGGATTCTTTCCTAGCCCTACCTGGAGAGGCCAGGGATAGAACCTGGGACCTTCTGCATGCAAAGCATGTGCTCTATCACACTGAGCTATGGCCCCTCCCTACAGCACCTGGTATTCCAAGGTGTTCACCCATCCAAGTACTAACCAGGCCCGACCCTGCTTAGCTTCTGAGATCAGACAAGATCGGGTATGTTCAGGGTGGTGTGGCTGTGCACTTCTCACCAAGCCCTTTACAAGATGCTGGGTCATTCTTCTTTAATGTCCTTCCATTATGTTTGCAAAACCTACGGTATTTGAAGACATTTGGTAGCTTATCATTTGTTGTGATGTCTTGTTCTAAGGTGTTAAAACAAGATGGGTCTGTGTGTTGGGGAGGGAGTCAGAATTTATTTATTGTGGGTTGCCATATCTTAATGAAACACATGGCAATCCTTTGGAAAGGCAGGTTTAAAAAGGCTTAAATAAATATATAAACACATAAGCTCAGCATTTTATGTATAGGCTGCTTCACACATGCCAACAGATGCACTATGTGGCTGTTACTTCACATGGGAAATTTTGCATACCCTGAATATGGTGCAGAAGCCCCAGCTGATCAGCAGCATTGCAAACCACAACATTATTTTTACAGGTCTAACCAATAAAACCATAGTATGTCAGATAACTATTACTGAGTCTGAAAAGTTAATAAACTCAATGGGTCACTTCTATTGACCTCCCTGAGACTTACTTCCAAGTTAATGCATTTAGGATCGGGGAGCCAGTTACTGCCTTACAGATCAAACCATTACCCATTTTCACATCCGTAGCAGCAAGCGCATTTGAACGAAGTGGACAGCACTTCATTCTTTTCAGGTTAAGTTTAATTCCACTGCCACAAAGATATACTGCATGTGTGTCCTGCCCTGTCGAAGAAGGATCACCCTAATAAAACAGTTGTGCTTTGGAAGAAGAGTGAGTAAAATTAACCTGGCCAAAATCATGTCACAGTGCTATAACAAAGCCTTTCCAGGAAAGCAGCAATACAAAAAAAGAAAGGGAAAAAAAAGCCAGAAGTTAAGTCCAAGTTTTCACAATTGTTAAATAGAATCTCACCATTATTTCCCTTTTATTAAGGAATGAACTCATTTACAAAGTGACATCTTGGTTCTGATTGGCAAACATCATTCCTTTGTGCTTTATATTTAACACAAACAGTAGAAGAAGTGATAAAACTGTTCCTGGAATGTACCATTTCAGGGCCAAAGTAGAGGTGACATTACTTGTGAGAATGCAATAAATGTCACCTCTAGTTTGGTCCTTGGACAAGCTAGTCTTCAAGATGCCAATCCTTGATGGTGGGGGTGGGGACCCAGCCAAGAAAACCATTAGTGCTTGTAATGGCATGATAATAACAGGAGAGGACAAGCAACACCCACAAACTCACCCAACCTATTACAGTCCCCCTCAGCCTGGTCCTGAATAGACATTGGCTGGTTCATAGACCAGGGATGGATAAACTTTATTTCTGTCCTTCACACATTATCTACCAGGGGCTGCATGGTGGTGGCGGGCAGGGCCAGAAAGCCAGCAGTGGGCAGGGCCAGAGCCAAAAGTGGGGTGGGTCACCCCTTTTCTCTTTTTCTTTCTTCCACCCCCCTCTCCCCCACTTCATTCCTGCCCAGCGGTCTGCCAGGGAAAGGACAGCTTGCTCTTGACAGAGTTCGGACTTGATTGCATGCAGAGGGCTTTTGAAATTAGACCAAGGGCCATATGAAATTAGGTCAAGAGCCACAGGCAGGCCTAAGGCTGCAGGTTGGCCACCCCTACTACAATAGATCTTTACTAAGGGTCAACCCCAGCTGCATCTCATCCAATTGCAGCATACAAAGAGAGATATAAAGGCCTCTTCCAACCTGTAATCAGGGATGGGTCACAGACAGGAATGCCTCCCTTTAGAAGGGGCTTCAGTGTATTCTAAGCTTTTTTGGTGTGATACTAAGCTTCCCGCTGCCACCACTTCAAGAAAGCTGCACTGGACTGAACTCCTGTAGAGATAATCCTATCGAGTCTTATGGGAAGCCTTGCCAGGCAGATTCTGACAAGTACCGTCATGCCTTGGATTGAGAGCATAATTCGCTCCGGACACGTGCTTGTAATCCAAAACACTCTTATATCAAAACGAAATCCCCCCCAAAAAAATTGTACAGAGATTTTTAATTTAAGCCGTACTACAGTACTTGTATTGCAAGACGTCGCTTGTATATCAAGTAAAAAAATATTAAATAAATATTTAAAAATTTGCTTGTCTTGCAAAATGCTCTCAAACCAGTTACTTGCAATCCAAGGTATTACTATAGGTCTCTATTGCTTTGTGTGTATGGGGGGAGCACATTGAAGAGCTACCCCTGAGAAAAATGGCGATAGAGTCCTGAACTCTGCCCTCAGGGGAAAATCTTGGGGTAAGAGGGTCTCCTGCAAATGGTGGCCATTTGCCCTTACTCCTAGTTTTCCTAGGACAGTTTTGCAAAGCTGCATCCAGGAAAGCAATGGAACACATCAACATAGTTTTGCTAGGGGGATGTGTTTGTAGTTGTAGAGCTGCCCAATGGAAAACTGGAAGGTGGGCTATAAAAGCCTACCTATAGGAGACTCGTATTCCAAGACTCCTCTGCAGGAGTTGGGCCTTTTCCCACCAACCCCAGTTTTCTCAGAATCCTAAGGGGCAAAATCTAAGGAAGAGGTCCACTTACTCCTGAGCACTATCCTTCCCACCCTCCACTCCCATTCTCAATCTGGCCCCTGCAGCATCTTTCCCCCACACTCAGTTACTAATGGAACCGTGACTTAATATGGGGGACTCTTTCGACTGCCCAGCTGCTGAAGTGGCTCAGAAAAAATATCCTAGTTCTTCCCCTTTAATCCCCCCCGCCAGAAGAACTCAGGTAATCTCTCAGCAAATGTGAGGGAAGCTTTGGAAGCTCACCTCTCTCATCTCCTGATGCTAGGAAGCAACAAAATTACTTGCCCTCAGAGAAAGGATACCCAGAACTTATGCAGTCGGCTTATCTGAGATCAAGTCATTCTTACTGTTATACACTCTAAAATTAAAGCATTTTGGTGAAAGAGTGTCTCCAGTCTTAATGCAGGAAGAAAATTGCTTCCTATCACTATCAGAAGATTAAGAAACACCGCCAAAGAGTGCAAAAGCGTTCACATCAATTCTGAAATCTCATCAAGTACAGTATCCAAGGATCTGATCATATAAATGGTAGCATAGATATTATGATCACTGTGTTAAGTCCCCTTGTGGTGCCTTTTTCATGTTAACACACCAAACATGAATTAGCAATTGGTGTTTATATTTACGGTATTGCAACTACTACCCAAAATGATGGTGCATAAGAATCCACCACAACGAGGGGGAACGGGGGAACAAATTAAAACGACAAAGTGTTTTTTAAAGAGAGAGAGAGAGAGAGAGAGAGAGAGAGAGAGAAACCTAAATATGATCAGAATTAATCAAGCAAGGAAGTGCCAAAACCAAGATGTGCTGAAGCGTGTGGTTTAAAACAACAGGAATAATGCATCAAGGTCTAACCAATAACATTCTTGCTATATATAAAGGTGATATTGATGGGGTGTGTATGGGGGGGGAGGAGATTGAATATAATTCCTCTCTCTCTCTCTCTCTCTCTCTCTCTCTCTCACACACACACCACACCCTCCCTGTCACCAAAAGGAGCCTGATAGATTAAAGGAAGATTCAGGTAGGTGAGACAGAAAAAGACAGAACTATGACAAATACACCGTGCTACACTCTTCCCTGCTCCCTGTACCTTTTCAAAAATAATTCCAGACTGATGAAAAAGGGCATTCCATAAGAGCTCCAGATATCAGCGAAAAGAGAGGCAAGCTGATGAATCATGCATGGGAGCCCCCAATAGCACTTAAGTGTTTTTCCTTGTCTTTCCCAAATGTACCCCAGAGGCCATGGGAGTGTGTTGGAGGGGTTTGACGGTGCTCAATCCTTTTCGGCAGCAAGCAGGCCGGTGCGGAGCAAGGAGCTTGTCTGTACTGTCACGTACACATGACCTGACTAGGTATGTGGCATGGCTCAGGGGCTATACTAGGAGTGATTTGAGCTGAAGGGGATGCTGACATCTCAGGGGGGCAAATGGTGGAAAGGTCAAGGTATACGACAGACATGAAGCCAGCTGCAGGGATTAGGAAAGAGCTCTCCCAAATTCAGACATGAAATGTACTCTCTCTCTCCCCGCCCCCCTAAAACAGGGTTGTAATAATGTGCTCTCAAGCCCCAGTTGGCTGGAGATTTGATCTCGGTGTTTTTCATTCTAGTGGGAATTTCTGGAGTGTTGCAGCACAGCATCAAGATTTAAAGCAGGATAGTGCCATGTGTGTCGGTCAGACAGCAGGCCACCAGGAGCTCAATAAACTTCCTGGTCTTGCTGGGGCTGTCAAACACTGAGCAAGATGCACAACATGGCAGATGGGTCTCATTCAGTCTGGTGGGCCACAATTTACACAGGCCTGATTGAATTCATGACTAAACATCTGCCACTTCCAATACAGTGTAGCGTAGGGCCCAGCCAAAGTGGGGGCTCTGCTAAAGTACAATGAACTCCTCTCCTTTGACAGCAGGTCTGTTCTTCCCACCTGGACTGGGCTCCTGTGCTGAAGTTACATTCAGCCTACAACACAGCAGTTGTTTGGGGGTTATATGACAAGAAGGCATAGCTTTATCCTGTTTGCCTCTCTTGCAAGAGGAGCAAAATGTTTATATTGCAGCAGGTTTCAGGTGAACTGGAATGCAGAGTTATATACATTACAGACATACTGATTGGGTTCAGGCAACATGATAAAACACTCAAGGGTTGAATGTGGGTTGTCATTGAACCATGGGTTGTTGTTGAAATATGGATTATTGTCTTGTCTGAACCCAGCCGAGATAACGAACCATGATGAACAACCCACAGTTCACAACCCAACAACAAGCCATGGGTTCTCTTCATGGGTGTTTGTGGTTCACAAGCCATGGCTCATGAGTGCGGGCTGGGTTCAGACAACACAATAACCCAAGTTTAAGTGACAACCCGCGATTCAATGACAACCCACACTCAAACCATACTCAACCCTTGAGTGTGGGTCATCATGTTGTCTGAACTCAGTCACTGGATTCCTAATCATTCTCTGGGATCTGTAGTTCTGTGAGGGGAAGTTGAACTGTTCTCAACATACTTGCCAAACTATAATTCCCAGGTTTCTTTGGGAGAGGGTTGTGACAGTTAAAATGCTATAAGCCCCCCAGTAGCCTCTAGGTCAGGGGAAGGGAGGGGTCCGTGAAGGGAGCTTGAACCTCTGTGGGATGGATTGGCAATCTCCATGGGCTAGATTAGGCCTGTAGGCCAGAGATTGCCCTCCCCTGGCATAAAATATATGATGTAGTTATGCCCTTACTCTTTAGGAGTAACACTTAGGGCAGGGCGGGGGAGATACAGGGAATGCCTTTCAAAAATATTTTACAGTTGCCATTCTTCTGGTTTCAGCCGTCTCCAAAATTAAATCTCTGAGTGGGAATTAGCTATGCACTTGATTTGAACATACATACATGAACAGTAAATCACTATATAGTGCACGGCCTGTCATCACAAGCCGGCAGTGATCTTGGGTGTGAGAATAGGGGAGTTGCAAAATATACAACATCCTATCTACTGATAGCAAACTCTTTCTCTGAGTGCTGATCCTTATGCAGCCCAAACCGCATCATCCATGCTAGAGAAGGATGGCTCAGTCTATTTCAAGTATGTGTCATTTTCACTTGTGTCCATTTATCAGTCTGTTTCATCCCAATTCTGTATGAATCTGCAATGGTTTTAAATTAGAACATCTGCATGAAAATGTGTACAGTAATACCTTGGATTGCAACTAACTTGGTCTGAGAGCGTTTTGCAAGACAAGCAAAATTTTTTTAAAATTTTTGACTTGATAAACAAGCAAGGTCTTGCAAGACAAGTGTAGGGATGTAACCGCTCGCCTCGAGCGGGCGTAGCGGGCTGAAATCGGCCCCGCTCACGCACGCTAGAGACTTGCTTTGATATAAGAGTGTTTTGGATTACAAGCACGGTTCCGGAACGAATTATGCTTGCAATCCAAGGTATTACTGTATCCAATACATACGGTTGGGTCTAAGGCTGTGCTGGTAGAAGGGAATTCATGGAAGCTGAATTCCCCACCAACTACCTTCCCTGATATTCCCAGTAGAGCCCCTTGAAAACCCTCTGCTGAGGGTCAGGGGACCTTCCTGAGTGGTGGGTTGGGCTGTGGTGCAGGGGGCTGTAGGGGAAGGGGAATGTCTGAAAATTGGGCTGGTGCACCTCCTGCAGGTAGAGCTTCTATTTGCAGATGGTGTTTCTGCCTGATTTCCAGGGACCCCCTTCAGCTCAGCCTCCCATGCTCATGCAATGGTGCTTCTGCTCACACAATGGGACTTCCCCATCCTCCCCACTGCAGCCCCCTGCGTATGCCCAAATCAGCTCTGGAGCATTCCCCAACCCAAGCAGGTTTTTGGGGGTGCTTGGAGGGCTGCAGTGGGCAAGGGGAAATCCATAACACCAGCAGTTCCCTTCCACTGGCACAATGCCCTATGTATTCAAATATGCATTTTTTTAAAACTGATTTTATTCTCAAAACACACATTTGTCAATATATTTTATCTAAGTACAAGCAATATGCAACTGATTTTGATACTTTTCCGAGCTGAGAAATGCATCACAAAATTTATATTAATGCAAAACCCAAAGGATAACTATGTTCTGATCTGCACATTAGTCCAGGGGCTGCAGATCAGTTTGCATTAGAATTCACAAATAATGAATTCATCAAGCATCTCTCATCCACACACAAGAAGAGACAGGTAACAACAGGCTTGGGGGAACCTGTGGTTTTAAAACATACACTATCTTTTCCTTTCCTTTTTCTTTTAGAAAACTGGGGCTTACTGTGCAATGCCCTTTCAATTGTTGTACAAAGGCTTTTTAATGATGCATTTTTTATTTTAGTCTTCTCTCTCATCTGTGTGACTTGTTCTGCATGAAATTGCATTGCTTCGATTCAAGTATCTAATTTCTGCACTACGTATAAAGATAGAGCTATAATCTGTGCCTTTCATAATGTACCAGTCTCAAGAAGCCCCTGCAGTCCGGCATTAAGTAGCCATTCAATTCATTTGCAATCTTAATGACTAAAAAAAAATAATAATGATGAAAATGATGATTGCTTGTTTGTTAACGAAGGGATGCTGTGGTTAGCCACTGGAAAGACTATTAAGCATCATAAAATTGCCCTTGAAATTTGACACTTCAAATATCTCATCTGCTATGTATCCATATGCAAGGAAGTAAGACTATGGCGGGGGGGGGCATAAAGTCATTGCCAATTACAGCATAGTGATTCATTAGATAGTTCACTAAGATTATTTAAGAAAGAGATGAAATATCCATGAAAATAAAATCAATGTAAGATACAGGGGGATGAAATTGAAAGGTGACCTCAGTTTCATAGATTTCATAGGTCATAAGAGTTGGAAGGGGCCTACAAGGCCATCGAGTCCAACCCCCTGCTCAATGCAGGAAACTAGAGGAAGGGGTCTCCCATCCAAGTACGGTAACAACCAGGCCTGACCCTGCTTAGCTTTCCACGCTCAGACAAGCTGAGCCAATTCCAGCCTGTCAGAATCAGTCTCTCATAGGTAGATACTGCATTACCAGCTGAATAACAAAATGAATGTAAGAATTGTCTTACTGGATCAGACCACAGATCTATCTTGACCAGTTTCCCCCAAACTGGTGTCCTCCAGATGTTTTTTTAAGACTACAACTCCTGGCCAACATGGCCAATGGTCAGAAATGATGGGATATGTAGAACATAACATTTGGAGGGTGCCAAGCTGAAGAAGGCCAATTTAGACCCGTCTTCAGACTCTTACAGTGGCCACACTTGGGAAGGTCAATGGCAGCAGATGTTATAATAGCCATGTCCTCTTGTTTTGCCTGTAGCACCCAACAATCAACGGTTCATGGCATTTAATCGTGGAGACTCATCCATCATAAAGACTGAAGGCTTATTACATCATTTGCTACTAGCAAATCACCTGCTACTATGATGGGTGGTGGATCATGGGCATCTGCAGGAAAGGGCAAGGGGGGCAGTTGCACCCCCCTGTATGAGCCATAATCCCCAGATTGCCAGCCTTCTTCCTTTCCCCCCCTTTTTTTCTTTTTAAAGTCTCTAGCCCTTGTGGAACTTGAGATATAAGGCAAAATGTGCAGCCATTATTCTTCCTATTTGTTACGTAAATGAAAATAATATGTTCCTATCTTTCAGGGGATTCAGCCAATAAATGTAGTCATAGCAATGTTTGACACACCCATTATCTGGAAAAAGAACTTCCTGGTTCATTGGGGTGGGGTGTTCTTGGTAGGAAGTGATTGCTGCCTCAGAAAATCAATTCAGAAATCCAGGATTTTAGTGCAGTACAGATTGGACAGTAGTGTACCTACCCAAAAGGAAAAGGTAGGAGCGAAGATCTTTCTAACTCAGGTTTTATATAAATATATATATATATATATATATATATATACACACACACACACACACACACCATTTGTAAACATTTTAAAAATTACCCTTACAGTGCATACAGATAAAGTTAATCATTATTATATCTGCATGACAGGAGTCAGGGCTGTGGCTGAGGAAGTGTGGGTTACACCAGCTCTGCAAAGTACCCCAGTGTCGTAATTCCATTATTCCCATTTTACTTGTGGAAGGTGTGTGTGTGGGTGTGTGGGGGCATTAGTAGTGTACACTGTAGTGTAGTCCAGTGTTGTTATTCAGTCTCTTGGTGTGTGGGTTATTTAGGGAAATTCAGGGGTGGGGAGCTGTGAAGATGACTGACGCAGCAGTGCCATTTATTAAGCTCTAGATAGCGGAGGTTGCTGGGATGAATGTATGTGTGTGCATATAGCTTTAAGAGAATTTGCAAGTTTTAGTTATTGCAAAAGGCCTCTCCCTCTCTCTTTTAGTACAGGCCTTGCTGAAGTTGAGAGATTGTGCCATGCAGCTCCTCTGAAGTTAGTGTTTTCTTATGTACTGCAGACTAAAGAACCCTGTTGTGAAGGTTCCTGAATCTACTGTGTGTTGTCTGCAGAGCAGAGCATAGGAGTGGACTGCAAGCTGAGCAGGTCACCCCCCACCCTGCAATATTACCCATGTCCTTCATGTCCCCAAGGGCTATTACAGTGGTAAAAGGAACCAGGAAAATAATTGAGGGATGGAATCAGTTGTAGGTGGAAAGACTTTCACTGGCTTCAGACAACTCAATAACCCACACTCAAGGGTTGAGTATAGGTTCAGCGTGAGGTGTCGCTGAACTGTAAGTTACAGAAATGTGGATTATTGTGTTGTCTGAACCCAGCCAATATAACAAACCATGATGAACAACCCAAAGTTAACAACCCAACAATAAACCATGGGCTTCTCTTCTTTTGTTGTTCATGGTTAACAAGGTATGGCTTGTTAAGAGCAGCTGGGTTCAGACCACACAGTAACCCATGTTTCAACAACAACTCATGGTTCAACAGGAGCCAGTGAGGCATAGTGGTTAATGTGTCAGACTGGGACTCAGGAGATCTGGGTTCTGGTTCCCACTTGGCCATAAAGCTCGCTGGGTGACCATGGGCCAGCCACCAACCCTCAGCCTAACCTTTTATTTATTTATTTATTTATTATATTTATACCCCGCCTTTTTTCCTGCAAGGAACCCAAGGTGGCTTACATAATCCTTCTCCTCCTCTCCATTTTATCCTCACAACAACCCTGTGAGGTAGGCTAGGCTGAGAGTCAGTGACTGGCCCAAAGTCACCCAGTGAGTTTCATGGCCGAACGGGGAATAGAACTCCCAGGTCCTAGTCCAACACTCTCATCACTACGCCACACTGGCTCACACAGGGTTGTTGTGAGCATAAAATGGAAAGGAGGATAAGGATTATGTAAGCTGCCTTGGGTTCCTTGCAAGAGGAAAAAAAGGTGGGATATAAATAAATATACCCACACTCAACCCATATTCAACCCTTGAGTGTGGATTATTGTGTGGCCTGAACCCAGTCATTGTCTGGACACTAGGTCTACCTATTGAGAAACAACAGTAGTAGACCTAGTATGCAAATTTCTCAAAGTAGACCTGGTACCCAGGGCTTGTCACTGCTTGGTCACCAGATCTATCAGAAATGGTGGACCTGCTCTTGGATGCTATCAGGCCATTTTTTAAAACTCTGAACATTTAAGGAGCTATTCATGGTGGCAAACCCATTTTGGGGGTAGGGTTCAGAACCATGGATAGCTCCTTTAAAGTTCAGACTAAAATCCAAAGCAGATATGCAGCCCCTCTGAGCCTCCATTGTATCCTAGGATGGGTGAAATACACATCACCCTGCCACTGCTCCTTTCATGGGATGCAGATCAGGAAAGAGTGGCCACCCAGTATCAGTGAAGTTGAGGATAGGGCTTGCTCTTACAATAGCAGTATCCCTAAAAATAGGCTGTGAATTTCCCCCCTGCACTCAAAACATCTGAGATAACCCTTGCTCTTTAACCAGGATTCTTGATATCTCGAGCCAAAGACAAAAAATTGAAATTATGGCTTTCAGGCCAGTAGGATAAAAATATTTGGAAGGTATGGGATCCATAATAATTGTGATGGTAACATTGTCTGTCTATCAAAACCTATGTTATTGTTTTGAATCAAATAAAATAAAATGAACATTTGGCACAGACCTATAAAAACAGGTATCCTGTTATAAACCATGTCCAACCCATCTGGATTGCATCATGAGAATTGCTGGACTGGGCTTCAGGACATCCATGAGATAATCCTCTGGCTTCATGAAGTGGAATTGATTAGAGTGCCTGCCAGGTTTTAAGGTTCCTTCTTGTACAATACACATGAGGAATTCTGAAGGAAGCTAAAAGAATGCTGATAAAGTCTAATGAGACTCCTCTACGGGGGCTGACTTTATGCAGCATCCAATACTGGCAATCCACCAGCTCAAGACACTTTGTGCTACTGGGAGTGACTGCTAGTACAATGGGGAACTAGCACTTGCTAGTGTAACCCAGGAAGCTAGCTCAAACAACTT
This sequence comes from Shinisaurus crocodilurus, assembly GCA_021292165.1. Classification (NCBI taxonomy): domain Eukaryota; kingdom Metazoa; phylum Chordata; class Lepidosauria; order Squamata; family Shinisauridae; genus Shinisaurus; species Shinisaurus crocodilurus. The sequence goes on along the minus strand of CM037880.1, from coordinate 123,944,359 downwards.
CCGAAAGCGGATTGTTCAGAAGAGTGCCCTTCGGGGAGCTTCGCTGACTTGTCCCATTTTGGCAGCAGTAGTTTCAGCTAGTTTCTGGCTGTGCTAGCCAGCAGCACCAGCTTCCTGTTGCACTAGTGGTCTTTTCGTTTAGCACAATGGCAGCATTGGATACTGCCCTATATATGCCACCAAATTTCAAGCCTTTTTCTTTTCTTTTTTTAAGCAGCAAAGCCACATAGGGCCCAATCCTATACAAGTTTAGACAGAAAAAAGGCCTACAACTGCCAGCATGCCCCAGACAGCTATGCTGGGAGTTGTGGGCCTTTTTTCTGTCTTGCATAGGACTGTACCTTTAATTTGATTTAATTTAACCATTATTTAATTTCCAGGAATTGCATTTAGAGCAGTGGGGGATAGAGGAGGTCCTTAACTCCTTACCCACTAGTTCTCCATTACAAATCATTTCCAACCAAGCAGCTTTTATCCTCACAGGTTTCACAACATACGTTTTGGCAAAAAAATAATTCCATGCCATGGAAAATTCTGTATTTTAAGGTAATGTTCTAAGGGTGCAATCCTACCCATGTTTAGACAGAAAAAAAGGCCTACAACTCCCAGCATGTCCCAGCCAGGATAAGGATTGCACCTTAAATAGATCGACAGCACATCCAAAATATTATCAAGTCACCTGAGGCTATACAACTACATTTGCTACAAATACTACATGACAATACGCTTGTTCTACTTGTACAGGGGAACATTTCACAGTCTAAATAGATTCAAATGTGGAGCCCAAGTTGAAAACTCTAATCCTGTCACTGAAAGTGACACAAGTTGGTAAATATTTCAAGCGTGTCTATAATTAGTGGTTTTCTTCTTTGAAGTATCATCTCTCTGTCACTAATTTTCTGCTTCTGCACAGATAAATAGATGTGACCCTGTACTTTTTGTTTTGTTGATGCTGTTCTAAAGAACTGTTAGAATACTTTTTTCATGCCCTCATCATCCAAACTCTAAAAATTGCTCCAGAAGAAGAGACTTGGGAAAGAAAATAAAACGGAAAGAAATATACCTAGACACTTTACAAGCACTATTCAACCTTTTGTTATTTTCATTAAATTTATCACCTATGTATACCCTCTCCAAAATGTTCAGACTGCCATATGTGGGATTATCATATTTCACCCTCACAACTTTGTGAATTAGATCACCTTGCAAGAAGGTGACTTGCCCAATTCCATCTAGTGGACTTCATGGCTAATCGGGTATTTAGGTTTCCCTGCATTTCCCTGCTTCTGTTTTCCCCTGCATTTCCCTGCTTCTGTACTCTTTGGGACCATGTGCCTTTGGAAACATTCTATTCTGCAAACCATAGCCCAGGACTGTAACAATATGGCTCCCATTTAGATTGTCTGACAGAAAGTTAACATCCTCATCAGACAATCAGGTAAGAAGTGCATTCACTTGAAAAAGGTGAGGTTGTTAACAGAGGGGAAACTGAGGCATGAATGTACTTCCCGAAAGATCCCCCCAAGAGACAGACTGTTGGTGATTTTGCCTTTCCACTATGAGCATGAAATAGCAGTGCAGTAATAAAAAAAAGGCATACAATGAAGCACATGGGTCCTCATTGCTTCTTGTTCCTTATGAGTGGAATTACAACTAGATTAAAAGGTAGAGCCAGATGAAGTTTCTTTGTGGGACAGCTGTTGACTGTTCTTGTATCAAACCACACTGGCTCCAATTTTTTCTCCAAGTAGCTGAGATAAAGCTATATTGGTCTTTATCTCTTTTAGGGATGTACAGTAATACCTCGGATTACGAGTAACCCGGTTTGCGAGTTTCTCGTAAGACGAGGAAAAAATTGGCATAAATTTACATTTGAAAGACGAGCAAGTCTCGCAACACGAGCCGCTGCTGCCGCATGTGGCTCCTGTTGTGAGATGTCTTTCAAATTTAAATTTATGCTAGCAACACGAGGTGCCGGCTGAGCGAGTGGCCGCGCCGTGACTCGCCTCCACGGGGCTTCCCTGGAGGCTCGGCTCACCCAGGCTCAGCCGCTGCCTTGCGCTGCTGCGCCGGCTGGCTGAGCAAGTGGCCAGGAGGCGGGGGCTTCCCTCGAGGCGCGGCGCGGCCGGGCGCGGCCACCACCTTGTACTGCTGCACCGGCCGCCTCCTGGCCACTCGTCCAGCCAGCGCAGCAGCGCGAGGCGGCGGCCAAGCCCGGCCGCGCCTCGCCTCCGGGGAAGCCCCCGCCTCCTGGCCACTCCTGGCAGAGCGAGTGGAGGCGAGGCGCAGCCGGGAGCCGGCACATCAAAGCGAGTTTCCCCAATAGAAATAATGGGAACTCAGATGATTCGTTCCACAACCATTTAATCACTGCTTTGCCGGCTCCCTGGCAGGGAGCCCCATGGAGGGAGCCGGCAAAGCAGTGATTAAATGGTTGTGGAACGAATAATCTGAGTTCCCATTATTTCTATTGGGGAAACTCGCTTTGATGTACGAGTATTTTGGATTACGAGTATGGTTCCGGAACGAATTATGCTCGTAATCCAAGGTATTACTGTATGAGAAATTAGTTTCAGTTCATTTTTTAATCAGAATTTACCCAGTTCCCAGACCCAAAAGCTGACCCAAATGCAATGTGCAGTTGAAGTCCATGCATTTACAAGCTTACAATGCAATTTGCCAAACAAACAAACAAAAATGTTTTCAAAAAATATGTATATTTGAAAAAATGAGCATGGTAAAATATGTACTCTTGAAAAATGCACACAAACATGCTTTAATCAATGGGAGAAAATCCATCCATTTCAAAAATGCACACAATTGATGCATACATTTGGAAAAAATACACATGAAACTATGCACAAAATTCAGAGGACCCGAATTAACTTGCATTTTTCTGATTCACACATTGCTGTTTGCTTTGTCTAAGATCCATCTTCTGTTAGATCTGTGGTGGGTGGCCAAGGTCACTTGGTGGCCTTCGGAAAGTCACCAACATTGTTTCTCAGGGTAACATACTTTGCAGAACTCTACAGTTTGTTCAAATGAAATAGGCATTGAACTCAAAAGGTATCACCAATTTTGTATCAGAATAAAAAAATAGACCGGGATTCTCTGGAGTGAAATAAGAATTAGCAATTAAAAATCAAGTTTGTTAAGATGCTGCATTGATGCGTGGGTGAGTCAAACCCTTGACTGAAGATCACAGGAGGTGGGAAATGTTTTGGATGATGCCTATGTCATAGGAAATGAAACAAGATTTTTGTGCTAATAACTGAGTTTTAGAAATATGAACAGCAGTGCTAAGCGTCAAGGAGGAAACCATCTTGTGATGAATGAGTGACATCTATAACCCTATCCAGTTGTTCTAGAAGTCAACTTATGAAGGGAAGCAGGGATGCACCCTCCGGTCCCACCACTTTCACTCCCAAACTTTCTGGGTCTGAAGCAGAACTGTAACTATTCTAACAGTCTAACATATCAGGAAGCAACAGTTCCCAATCACATTGAGCACTGTAGCCACATTCAGCTGAACACGATTAAAGTTCTGCTTCAGACCTTCCCTGCCAGCACAGGGAGGTCAAGGCTAGAGCAGCAGGGGCAGAGTTTGCACCCTCACTTACCTCCATCAGTAGTCTTTTAGAATGACTGACTAGAGCAAAAGTTAATGAGAAAACAAAGATGGAGGGAGATGTTGAAGGCGCGTGAGTTATAGCAGAGCTCCGCGTGTGCTGGATGGGAGAATTAAAAACTTGTCTGTGCATAGAGGCCCATTATTCTACACACAGACCTCTAGATCTCACCCCCCTCTGCGCAGCGTTCCAGCGTGTCGGTTTGCAGCTGCCAGCCAGCTTGCCTGTAATCCGACTCCAGCTTGTAGCTTCCCCGGTTTGCAGATTAATCCAAGTAGCAAGGAAACACTCTGTAACTCCACAGGTCTATTTCTACCTGTTTATTTACTTAGCATGTAATATTCTACAGAGTATACATTTCCTAGTTACAGTCCATGTGCAGAGTACAATGCATAGCAAGCATTAGTTCCAGTGGAGTAGGCTTGAGCTTCACTCCACCTCAGCAAAGATGTTACATTGTTGCTAAGTCCAGCAAGCAATAGTCAGAAGAGAGAAAGAATAGAGAAAGCAGTCCTGCTCTTCTCTAAAATGGCTTCAGACAGAAAAACAAGTTAGCACGTCATTCAGAACATACAAACCATGTGACTAGCTCATAATGATCCTAGGATCTAGCTTTCCCATGAGAAAAAACACGGGAAAGTAGAAAGACACAACATACTTGTTTACCGCCATTCTGTTCCTCTCCAAGTGTAAACAATGTGCTGCAGCTGGTGATTGTGATACACATCACAACAGATGTCTCTCAAACTCGCATTGAAATTTGGAAGAAGAGTGTATTAAGACTGGAAAGCCCTGGTGCTGCTTTCAGTCAGTGATGTAATCGACAGAAGACCCATCCCCTTCTAAATGTGGGTGACATAAGTAGTTTGATAGCAAGTGCGTATGTATTGCTCACATATAAGTGCAATATTTCCCTGCTAACCTGGTCCTAAACACATTTTTTCTTCCAATTCAGAGAGCAGTATGCACAAGGACATGGTTCCCTCACCTCTTAGGGGGATTTCACATATTCATCTTTACTATTAGATGACTTCATCATCCAATGAGAATTATTTCCATGTGTGAAAAAAGAATCACAGGTCTACTGCGACAAACAGAGCTTTCCTATCAACAGAAGCAGTTCACACAAGCAACCTGAGAGTCATCAAATGATGATGCATTCAGAGATGTTTGTACAGATCCTCCACCCCCACCCAAAGAAATATCAAAAGTGCAAACAAAACTCTTTGGGCTTCCCTTGAAATTCCTCAGATGTTTCACCTGAGAAGGAACCCTTACATTCTTGCTGAATTTTGCTTTGAGTGAAACTTTGGCAGCAACTCTAGTTGTCTGTGAATCAGCCCTTTATCTACCCTGAGAAACTCAGGGTGGGGAAAGGTGAGCTACTAACTCAGTAGAGAACAGCTGAGTGCCACAGTCACGGTTCCAGGGTATGGTCTGAAGGCACATGAGGCAGCCACCCTGCTGAAGCTAAGCAGGTCTGGGTCTGGTCAGTGCTTGGAGGGGAGACCACATGGGGACCACATGTAGCCACCTTGAGTTCCCTGATGGATGGAAGGTAGGATATAAATGCAATAAATAAAATAAAATAAAATAAAAAATGGGAGGAACACAGTCCACCATGGCTCAACAAGCCACATAAGTTTTGCTGCAATGGTTGGTGAGGAACCCCAGCCTTGGGTGCACTGGGAAGGTGTGATACTTGAATAATATATCCCCAAACACACCCAAACACTCAAGATTCCCAAGATGACTATGTGTCAAGCTACAGTCCTAAACTCCATCCTTCTACAACCTGGGGCCCTCCAGATGCTTTGGACCACAACTCCCAGGATTCCTCACCATTGGCCACACTACCTGGGACTGATGGGAGTTGAAGTCCAAAACATCTGGAGGGCATAAGGTTGCTATATCTAATGACCTACCTATCTACTTAACTCAATGGGGTGTACTTTGGAGTAGGCATATACAAGGTTTTGCTGGTAGCCATGAATTCAGTATGCTGGAGGAAAAACACTGCAAACAAAAGTGGGAATGCAACAGTAAAGAACATACGGTTGTTGTTTTTAAATTAAATACACACGCCTATATTAAAACAATAATTCATAATAAGCATAACAAATTAGTAATAGCAAAAGTGAGAATATGAAACAGCAGGGAACAAGGAATTATGCATGAGTAATATGTAAATCTTTCAGTGCATCTTGATTTTATGTGTAGTTGTTAGTAGTTATGTGTGGTGGAGATGTGCTAAGGGCTTTTTCCCCCCTTTATATACTCTAAACTCTGGGCCATCATTCATGCAATAAGTGAAGATTTACACTGGACGTTCCGTGTTTCATTAACTACCATGAGTATGAAAATTGCATTGGTCATATATTGGTTTCTTATTATTATAATGCAGCAATACAATTTTAAAGAAGAAGCCATTTTTGCTGTATTGCGACCAGGTCCTGAATTCCCACTCCATATTTTAGGATATATATATTCTAAAGGAATATATTGTTGGTTGTTCTTTAAGGAGGTAAATCTCCAAAACTGTAATTAGGGAAAGAGTTATGAATTATCAATAGCCCACAGGCCCCCATTGAAAATCCAGGGTGGTTTAATTATCCAGCCCATTGTATTCCATCTCACAGCACCACAGCTTTCAAATCTAAGACTATAAATCCTAGATAGGGAGTAAATATTTTTGCAGTGATGACACAGTTTATACAAATTGCTATTAAGTATTTTGATTACATGTTTGATTATAGCGTGCGTGCACACACACACACACACACGCACACCACAAACATACGGACCAGAAAAATTAAGCATGTCAATGCAGGTCCATCTCCAATGACTGTCAGGAGAAGATGTAAAAATTACATAACTTACATGCACTGGGCTCTGTCTGTGAGCACTCTGTCTACTTTGGATCACTCACAGCCCATAACATTTCCAAGGAAGAAAGCAGGGCTGAAGGAGAGCATTGGTGGGTAAATGAATAAATAAATATGGATTAGGATTCACATGAACCAAACCAAAATAAGGGCAGGATCCAGCCAATGCAAACACTTTTAAGTTCCATGTATATAAATGGAGAGATAAACAAGCATGGATGGATGGATCTTGTCAATTTCAGTATTTCATAGATTATAGAGTTGGAAGGGGCCTACAAGGCTATCGAGTCCAACCCCCTGCTCAATGCAGGAAACTAGAGGAGGGGGTCTCCCATCCAAGTAATAACCAGGCCTGAGCCTGCTTAGCTTTCCACGCTCAGACAAGCTGAGCCAGCGTGAGCCACAGGCCTGTTTTTTCTCCGTTCCAGTTCTGCTCATGAGCAGGGTTTTTCTGTGGTGGCCCCCAAATAGTAGAATGCCCTCCCAAGCAAGGTCTACCTGGCACCTGTTGACCTTTCAGCACTCGGCAAAGACCTTTTTATTCTCCAGACCTTTAGAAATAGTTTTTAACTGCTGCGTGTTTTATGTTCAACGATATGTTTAATGCTGTTTTAAAATGTAATTCTCCACATTTTAGCTGCTCTTTTAAATTATTCTAAATTATTGTTGCTTCTTTTAAAACAATTATTGGAATGTGTTTTATCATTGGTTTATTGTTTTTGCTTTTATTGTATTTGCTTTTATGCTGCATGTCACCCTGAGATCTTTGGCTATAGGGCATCTCATAAATTGAATGGATAAATAAATAAGCATTTTCTTGTACATTTCTCCTAATATATGCATTTTGTATGCATTTCTACCTAAGACAGGTATCATTTGCAAGCAATTGTTCTTTATATAATGCATTTTTGTACATTTTCTCACTGATATATGCATTTTGGCAAGCATATGGCCCTTAATGTGCAGACTTTTGTACACTTTTTTGCATCACAAAATTCTAAGAAGTGCAAATACTAAAGGATAATTGCTGCCTGCTGAGTACCTGAAAGCTAAGTTGTTGTTGTTGTTGTTGTTGTTGTTAAAAAGGACTTTTAACATCAACAAAACAAACCCCAAAATACCTCTCTAGATTTTCAGGCACTAGCAGGCAGCAGCCCTGGAGAGCCTTAAGGGAGGAATTCTTGGTTAAGTCCCCTGGGTTTTTTTCAGAAAGCTCAAGCAGCCAGAGAGGCTGCAAGGACAGAATGGGATAAAAATGGTAAAATAAAGAGTGCACACAAACCCCTGAGCCATCTCCTTGCAGTACGGTAATCACTGACTGAAGCCCTGCACCCTAAGAAATTTATCCGAAATGCTCAACATCCATGCGAAAGAAGCAGAAAAACAGCTGCTTCTCATGCAGGGAAACGAAGAGGTTGTAAAAGGGTTGGGGTGGTTTCAGCACAGCGCTAATTATTTCGTATCAGATAAACTTTTTTGATTCACTTTTTTTTTTCTGTCATGGAAACTGCTACACACATGTCAACACAGCTGTACAAAAACAACCACTCTGGCTTACTAAATATCACATCCATTTTACTTCTCTTTCATCTGGCTACATTTAGATCGGGAGTGCAGAACCTCTTTCAGCCTGAGGGCCAGATTCCATTTCAGAGAAGCTCTCGGGGGCCACAATCCAGGGGAGGCTGGTGACTCCTATTTGGGGGGGGGTCCTTTTCCACTACAGGTTTTGCAGGTTGTATTTGGAGCTTCATGGGAGCTATCCATGGTGCTGAAGTCCACCCCCAAAATAGGTTCACTACCATGGAGCACCATGGATAGCTCCTATGAAGCTCCAAATAAAAGCTGCAAAACCTGCAATGGAAAAGGAGCTCCACTGAAATAGGAGTCACCAGCCTCCCCCGCCACAATCTAGTGGTGGGTGGAGAAGAAGAGGAAAGGGCAGGGCCAAATGCAAAAGGGGTGGGATTACTTACCAAAAATACTGTCATATTTTGCCTTAAAGCTCTTACTGCCAGTAAGTAAGCCTTAGGAGAGACACTCCAACCTTTTAGAATGGGGGAAACTGCCGAAAAGCTGGGGAACCACTGAAAACCTAGTGGCTGGGGGAAAGGGGCATGGCTGCCTGGGAAGCCCCAGAGGGCTGAATTGGGAATCTAGAAGGGCCAAATATGGCCCTCAGGCCTGAGATATTAAACCCTGATTTAGACAAAACAAATAAACCATGAGACAATAAAGATCTGTTTTTCAGCATGTAAATGAGTTTTGTAGCTTCGTTTTGGTCAAAGATTTAGGGCAATACACAATGTAATTCGGTTTTTCGAATGCATCGATGCAAGCTGCTTTCTCCCCACTGGTGATGATGCTTTCGGCAAGATTTCTCACTTTCTGTATTAAATAAAACAATAGATTGCTGTTCACATACATCTTATTTCCTGTTGCTAATTAGAGTTTTTAAACAGCCTTTTTACAAGTGTAAATGGATTTCATTTATAACAAAAATATCCTAGAGGTACCAATAGATTTTGTTCCTTTCCTGCTGATAATCTCTGTCTGCCTTTTGACATCCTGTGGAACGACTTAACTTTCTCCAAATAGCCATTCTCCTCTCAAAACATCTTTTCCTCACTCAGGTGCCATCGAGACAGCAATGCATAGGTGCATTCCCTACAGTTTTTTGAAGCTGTAAATCTCAATCAAGCCAGTGTTGTATGTTTTTAAAGCACAGTGGAAATTATGCCATGCACAATATATTTTTCGTCTCGTCTGTCTCCCTCTCTCATACACGCATGTGCACACCCATGCCCACACAAGCTAGGGATGGGGGAGCAATTCATTCAGTTTGCAGTTACCTGATTCTGCACTTTCAAACCACTATGCAGTCCGAAACTCAGTTATCCTTTGAAATGTGCACTTCTCCGGATTTTGCAGTGGAGTTTTCCATTCAAAAATGCTTACAAAAATGTGTATATTAGGGGAAAACAATGGCCAAAATACATTATATAAGGAAGTTTGCCTGCAAAAAAGTGTAATATGTCTTGAACTCTGTATGACTATCAAGGCTGAGGGCACTATTGTATTGAGCAGATCCTGCCCCTTAGTGAGTGGAGGAATTTAAAGCACCCTTCCCCAACCTGGTGCTTTCCAGGTGGTTTGGACCACAGCTCCCAGTATTCTTGACCATTGGCCATGCTGTCTTGGGATGATGGGTACTGAAGTCCAAAACGTCTGCAGGTCACCAGGATAGGGAAAGCTGCCTTAGGATATTTTGAACCCCAGCTTTTAAAGACTAATTTGATTTCAACCCATCAATAATAGTTTATTCAGTCATAGAAACATAATTTTTCATCCAAAGAGATCCTTTTATAGGTCATTTGCAAATAACAACTTTCCTCTGTGTTTGTTTCCCTCCATGTTTACAGCTCTCCCAATCTTTATCTGTTCTGACCAATGCTATTTAATGTAAACACTCGTTTTGCTCTCCTCTGTTCACTTCTGTTCCAGGACTTTGAAAATCACATGGCATCAGCATCTGCCACAGAAAAATGTTTTGCTCAGATAAAGGTACCACTGCAATCCTGCAATAATGAGTCTCGGGTTTCTGATGGAGCTTTGCCAAAGCCTCTCCAAACTTGCAGGAATTGTCCAAATGAAAATTCTCATGGGGTGAGCCAAGGTTAAAATCTGGCAGAGATCAGAAGTGAAGAGAATTTCATTAACTCCATTTGTGGGTCCGTTATCGCAAACTGCCATTTGATCAGACCGTGTCTCGGCTCTGCAAGGCTGGCAGTGGTACAAAAGGTTTTCACAAGTTGGAATGAGTTGTGAATGCAACTCTAAATCTAATTTTCTCTATGCAGAATTAGTATGTCAATCACTTCCATGGAATCTTACAGAAATGTTCTAAATTCAAAATGTAAGAGCACTTCATAGATTTTACTAGCTTCTAATTACTTGATGTGATATGTTGCCACTTTTAGTACACCAATGAAAGCAGTGTGATGCCACTGAGAACCTCTAACAAGATGTTCAAGTGGATTCAACTTGTTCAAAATGGTTGTATAACAACTTACATTTCATCCCTGTGCTCCTCTCTACATTTAGGATGGAAGCCAACATGGGATTTGTGATGAACATAAAAAGATTTAAACTCTGCTTTAAGTACTTACATAGGACGTCATCCATAGGACTTAGATGTATCCATGGACTTTGTACTCTTGAAATTTGTAAAGATAGGCTGTAGTCCAATGTAACTGATTACATTGCAAGATTCTAAACATCTTGTAACACTTCGAGATGTTTAGAATCTTCTAGAGCAGGGGTGGGCAATACATAGCCCATGGGCCTCATGTGGCCCCCACTGCCCCTGATGTGGACCCTGCCAACCCCTGGTCCCCCTCCCCCATTTCCCTTCAATAAATGGCATCCATAGTAGCTACAACATGCCCAGCCAAATTCAGCTTGTTTGCAAGTTAAATTTGGCCCTTTTGGCACGCCATAGCTGCTATCGAGTGCACTGCCCAAAGGGTTAACTTCCGCTTGCAAACAAGCTAAATTTAGCCACTGTAGTGCTCTGTAGTAGTATGGAGCAGTTTGCTGCCAAATTTTGGGGGCATCCGGGCAATTTTGGGCATCTCCCTCCCCCATTTGGGTGAGCACCTTGTGAACTGTGTAGCACCACATAGACCTCTGAAGTTGCCCACCCCTGTTCTAGAGACTTTTAAAATTATCCATGTGGGAGGTGCTTATCTAGGTAGTTCTAGACATGAATGTATCTTTGAGCGCTGGTGTACCATCATGGCTAAGAAACTGAATTGTGAACCAGGAAATTCCCCATCCAGATCTCGCTTTTGCCATGAACTCATGAGGAGGCCTTAGGCCATCCACTATTAAAGCTTTCCCCAATGTGGTGCCATCCAGAAATTATGGACTACAAATCCCATCAGCCCTTATCAGCATTGCCACTGGTCAGGGATGGTGGAAGTTTTAGTCCAGAACTTCTGGAGGGCACTAGGTTAGGGAAGGGACTGAACTATTGCACTAGCCCTCTATCTGCAATATGATTTATAAGCAAAAATCCATGTGCATCCGCACGTTCACATTTGCCAGCCCTACCTTTGTTTACGGGGTGGGTGGGTTTCGTGATCTCCCCCCCGCCATCCACGATCACCCCTCCTCACATCTTCTGTTCCTCCACGATTTCCCGGGAACCGGAAGTGACGCCGCAGTGCTCCTGTCGCGTCACTTCCTGGTCCTGGCACTGCACTGCACTTTTAACGTAGATACCCGGGCAACCCATGGCCGTTTTAGGTGGGTTGCCCTGGTATCTACGTTACAAGTGCAGTGCCAGGACCAGGAAGTGACGCGATGGGAGCTCCGCTGCATCAGTGCTGGACCCAGGAATTCCTGGGTTGCCGGGCAGGAGCGAAGGTAGGTGGGGGCAGACGGAAGGTGGGGGTTCGCAGTGGGTGCTTGCGGGCACATGGGGGGAGGTTCACGGGTGGGTTCAATAAGACGAACGGGGTGCGTTCGTCCGCTTGAACCCCCCTTTTGAAATTCTCGCACATCCTATAATACTGATTGATAAGACAGTTGTTGGCATACTGAGATAAGGTACGTAAAGCACCAGGTCTAAAATGCTACATGAATGCTATGTATTGTATTTTATGGTTTATGGTTTTAACTGTTGTAAACCGCCCAGAGAGCTTCGGCTATTGGGCGGTATAAAAATGTATTAAATAAATAAATGAATGAATGTAGGGATCAGTGAGAATTTCAGTTCTTGATAAAAATTTACCAAAATTCCCAGAGTTCTTCATATTCAAGGTGGAAAGAAATTGAGGTTAAAAAATTCAAATGTGGAAAAAAGTGCAACTGACAGGTTCACCGACCCATCTCTAAATTGTTATTTACTATCAATCAGCATATAAGAGGCTCAATCCATATGTTCCTGCTGTAGTTGCTGCATTCTCTATGACTTGATTTTGTACAGCTCTGGTAGCATAAGAAATGACAAAATCATATTGGATGGATGGATCACAACTGGAAGTTCCCAAGTCAGAATCACATCTCTCTGGGCGTTCACAGTGTTGACACTGGATCTTCCTACTCAATCTGCCCACCCCACATAATTCTGAATTCTGTTTGGTTTGTTGTTTTAATAAGACCTTACCAAAATTCACAAATTTCTTAATGAAAAATAATAATAATGAAAAGCACTCGAAATTTTAAAAATCTGAATGTGGGAGAAAGTGAAACTGACAGACAAATGCATCCCTAGACACACCTTCTCCTTCCAGATCAGATTAGACCAGTGTTCTCCAGCCTTGGGTCCCCAGATGTTTTTGGCCTACAACTCCCAGCATGCCCCAGCCATGGTGGGAGTTGTAGGCCAAAAATATCTGGGGACCCAAGGTTGGAGACATTGGATTAGACTTTCCAAGAATATACCATCCACAAACAAAGGCAATTAACATTGTGTTGGGTCACACATACACGCTTGTGAGGGACTGCCAACTGATCCTTTACTCAAGACCAGAGATCAAAGGTGCAAAACTGCCAGCCTTAGCTCTGCCATCTTGACACTGATTATCTCAGGGCCTTGCCCTTAGTATATACTCTGGATTTAGCACCGAACCACAGAGGAAGCACACACACCGTGTGGGGTAAAACCAGGAAAGTTTATTTCAGGTAAACAGATTACAATAAAAGGTGGGGAATGAGGGAAGGAGAAAAGGTGGGGAGACACTTTGGTATACACAAGTAGAGCTACAAAACAACAAAACTAGTCCTTACTATATAAATACCCAGGCACTTACTCCTTGCCTGGGGCTGGTCTTCTTCAGGGCTTGCCTCAGCAAAAAGCCCTACTCCCGCTCTTCTTCGCGTGCAGACAATAACAACCCAAACCAGAAGGCACAGCAGCAGTATAGATTCCCACCCCCACCCCTCCATTCAGTAGCCCAGCTGTCTTTAGCCAATCAGAATGAACCTCATCTGGGCTAGGAAGAAGAGGGGTGGTTCCTTGATCATGACTAGAGGCTTGGGAACATTTGCATGTGAATAGCTGTGGCACTGAGACATCAAAGACATGGGAGACTCTGAGGCGTCAGGGCCCATCAGAGCCCATCAGTACATTTGCATGGGTTTCTCAACCTCCAGCTGGGATTACCTTGTTTACGTGTGTGGAGGTGTGTGTGTGTGTGTGTGTGTGTGTGTGTGTGTGTGTGTCAGGGATGGGGACTCGGACTCCAGGACTCGACTCGTGAGTCGGACTGAGTCCCCCCTCTGACTTGAGTCAGACTCGAGTCCCAATATTTTTAATGGGACTCAAGACTTGACTCGGGACTCGAGACCAAGGACTCGTGTTCCAAAATTGTGTTCCTCAATTGCAACATGGATAGGTTTTAGGAAGTACAGCAAGTTTATTTTTTAAATCATTTTCCTAAAAGGCAACCTTTCAGACATTTTGGGTTTCGCAGACCTCTACCTGCCTGTTTGGGGTTCCCTGCCTCCTCTGCCTGCCTGGTCTCTTCTTGACCAGTTCCACAGTTTGAATTGTCCAAGACAAAGGCCTCTGCCTGTCTGCTTTGGGGTTCCCTGCCTCCTCTGCCTGTCTGGTTATTTTGGGTTTGTCTGCCTGGTCTGTTCTTGCCAAAATCAGTTGCAGAGTTTTGAAATAAAAAGGCACACTTGTGCCCAGAATTTATTTAAGCCACACATCTGAAATAGCCTTATTTTGTTGGGGAAAACCCCCATTGATTTTAATAGGGACTCGTGGAGTCAGCTTTGGGAGTGACTTGTGACTCGTGAGTCACCATTTTGGACCAAGGACTTGGACTCGGACTCGAGACTCGGGTCCAAAGACTCGTGACTCGACTCGTGACTCGAAACCAAGGACTCTTCAACATCCCTGGTGTGTGTGTGTGTGTGTGTGTGGTGCAGGAAACTGCCGCAGACCGCTTTTTCTTCACAAAACTCATCACTTGAAGATTGCAACATGAAGTAATAACGTACATGTATGTATGGGCTATAACATGTTGAACAGCACAGAGAAAACTTTCATGTCACCTCAGATGCCAAGGATTTCAGCCGAGTCATTTCACGGAGTCAGTTGCCCATCATAGGAATGGGCAAATCTGTGAGTTTTACTTTCTCGCACATTCAGATTTTTTTTAAAATTGCACGTTCTTTCTTTTCTGAATATAAAGAATTTGGTGAATGTTGGCAAATACTTATCGAGACTGAACTGAAATGGGAATTCTCACCCATCTGCAACACCCAAACCCAATGGATACATCTATTCCCACCATGGAAAGGTACCTGCCTGCCATGGAGCTGTTAAAGATGAGAAGCCTGTCAGAAAAAAAGAGGTGACAGCCCTAATTCAGCACTAGCATGATTGAATATACAAGGATTCAAACACGGACTTTTCAGAGCTAAGCACTCAAAGCCCTGGGCCTGGAAGAAGAAATCTGTCAGTTTTGGTTTCTCCTGCATTCACATTTTCATAATCTCAAATTCTCTTTATCCTGAATATGGCAAACTTTGCAAATTCTGGTAAATTCTTTTCAAAACCAAAATGAAACAAGATGCTCAACCATCCCTAGCACACCAAATGTACAATAGTCAGGTATGGAGGAAGCAAGTGATGCACGTGCATCTGTGAACCAGCCCATTGCGCCCGCTATTTTTACAGAACCTCCCTGAGAAAATGTCAAAATCAAAATTCATTCTGCCACCATGAAAATTCCTCCAGTGATTTGCTTAAGGGGAAACACCCAAATTCACTTTGAATATTGCTTTAGCCACCAACATTCCAGCCCATTCACAACATTCTTTGCAGCAGCAGTCACCAAATAGGTTCTCGCCCAAATCTATTTCCTTTCTGTTAAGCACGGAAGAACCCTACTGAGTCAGACAAAAAGTCCATCTAGTCCAGCATCTTGTTTGTTGTCCCAGCAGCCAGCCAGATGCTACGAGGAAGCTCGTGAACAGGAATGTGAAAGCAATAGCAATACACCCACAGTGGTGTAGCGGAGCCAGGACTCACAGGGACACAGCACGTGACTGCCACCCCACTCAGCACTTCCCTGCTCCCACTGAGCTTAGCTGCAATCCTCACAGGAGCTGGGGGGGGGGGGAAATGAATTTTCCCAACAACAGTATATCGTGCTGTATAGTAATGCAAAGTATTTTGGGTGGCTTGGTCTTTAATGGGCAATTAAGACCCGGTCGCTTTACAAAAGACCTGTTCCTGCCTGGTGGAGACTGAAAATGGAGAACTTATTTGCTTGATATGAATCAACACAGCGGCCTGCGTTTTTGGGCTCTCCTGGCGGGTGCGGCTCTCAGGATGAGCGCCAGCACTTCAAAATTTACCACTACACCACCGCCCACCCTACTGTTTACCTCCCAGTAACTGGTCTTTGGTTCCATTAAGTGTTCCACATTTGTGATGGAGTAACCGGCATTGACAGAGTTCCCAGCAAATTGACAGGAAGAATAACATCTAATCAAAGTCCACTCTGAGTCTCCTGAGCTGCTGTGTACAGATGGAGTAATTGGAAGCTGACGCTTGTCTGCTAAAATCTGCCAGGCCCCTTTGCTTTTACCTGACTGCTTATCCACTGAGCATGAATAATTTGTCATATGCATAAAGCTAATTGTCTTTGTGTTTATTTTAGGAGCTCATTATAAAAACTACATAAATGACACTGAATGAGGTGTTGACTCAGCATGAACTATTACAGAAAAATACACAACACTGTGTGCAATTGCCTTTTGCACGGCAGACAGTGATGAGTAATGAGTGCTACTAATGAAGTATAGCAAAGAATCATTAAGACACAAAAAGAGAGAAAGGGAGAGAGAGTCTGCTAATTATTTAATTTTTCTATTTCTAAGACGTTCATCACTTTGGTATCTGGGTATGCCGTGTAGTACAAACAAATCCAGAATGAATGAAGCATTCACTGTAATCTGTGTGCCTGTCAAGGCCAAACTGCACGTTATATTAAACACATAGTTTGCCATCTGTGATTCTTTTTTTAAAAAAAACCTGTAATAACAGCCTTTAGGGGTCAGGGGGATCAGCATCAGGGACCATTGTGAAAGGGAGGTGTTTTTTTTTTTTATAAAAAAACCCTTTAACCCCCACACTAAAATCATGATGAAAATCATACACACACGCACACACACACAATATTTTATTTGTGGGCGCAAAGAAGGAAATAAGAGCCAAGGCACAGAATGATGGTGCAAATTAGGGCCACATTTATTGATTCGAAGATCTGGGAAGGGACGAGTGTGGGTGCTAGCTAAACTGGCTCTCGTCCAGTATACCCTTAAATGGGCGAAGCATCCCAATCCGAGGAGTGGCGCTGTAACTCGCCACTCCCCAGTTTTACACCATGTGGTGTCGGAAGGCCTCCTCCATGTCACCTCCTCAGGGGCCGTGAAACGCCATGTGGGTGAGAGGAATTGGCCTCAAAGGCAGACCCTATCTCTCCCGGCCGAGCCGTGAAACCGGGCTCAGGGAAGCCTCAGGTATCGCCGCCGCCACCAGGCCAATCAGCAATGGTGAGCCAAAATTCCTACTTGGCCTCGTCAACCGGTGACCAGAAATCCCACACTGTGAATTGGGAGGGAGTGGGGGGAGCTACTTTTGAGAAAAGAGGCAGAGGGGGGAGCGACGCTGCCTAATAAAGGCCTCCACCACTCCTCCCCCCGCCTTTAGCCCAGAGGTGGTTTTGAAATTAAACAGCTTCACCTCTCATTCCTCCACGCACGCAAATAGTCCTCCCACCAACAGCTACGCATTGGTGGGGGAAGGGTATTCTGTCGGGAGAGAAGCTGCCTCTGGTGCAGTAGCACCTTCCCACCCAATGGAATTAGCAGCTTTGGCTGGGGGGGGGGGCTGAGGGGGGCAATTGGGATCATGGGATAAAGTAGGTGTGCAAAAAGTGTGGCCTATAGGCCTCTTGTGGCCCACCAAGACATTTATGGTGGCCCGCCAGATGCCTGCAGCAGTACATCCTATCCCTTATCTCCGATCTCTGATGGGAGATCAGAGAGAAGCAGCGCCATCATTGGGAGCGTGCTGGGGTGGGGAGGAGGCTGTAGCCCTTCCCCAGGGCTGTCGCCTTCTCCCTTGCCCAGTGACCCTGAGCCAGCCAGGTTCAGTGCTTTACCAGTGCTAATGGTAGCTGGTAAAGCAGTGATTAGGTCAGAGTCACTGGGGAAGGGTTGCAGCTTCCTCCTTTCCCCAGTGACCTTGAAGCAGGTGTGTGTGTGTGTGTGTGTGTGTGTGTGTATCCTTGGTAAAGGGTTGAACAACTTTCCCTTTGCTGCAGTCCCAATCTTGTTCAGCCACCTCCCCCCAGCTGCTATTTAAAGGTGTGTGTGTGTGTTTAGATGATGATGATGATGATGATGATGATGCAATGCCAAACTAAATGTTTAATGTAACGTGTAGGCTTGGCTCCCAAATGCAGCTGTTGCTGATAAAAAGCTAATTCCCAACTTGTGTGTGTCACCCTGAGTGTGGACAAGACACAGAATGTGATGGCAAAGCATTGTCATGAATCTTATCATGGTGAGGGCAATGCTTCCAGAGCCAATCGTGGTGATGCTTCCTGCTCTCACTCTGCTGCTTGCTAGGGAGAAGGAAAACGGCCGCCACCCACAGGGACTCTTGGGAGCACCGCTGATGCGAGGAGGTTAAAGCAGGAAGTGGTGGCAGAGAAAAAGGTGAAACAGGAAGGTGCTTTCACAAAAAAAACATTTGGCTTCCCAATGCCTCCCGATTTCGCTTGAAGGAATTTGAGTGAGAAGTTTTGGCTCAGTGGGAGACAAAGGGGAATGGTTTATTTCCTGGGTGCCAGTCAGCAGGAATGTTGGAGAGTCCTTGATTTCGAGTCACAAGCCGAGTCACGAGTCTTTGGACCCGAGTCTCGAGTCCGAGTCCTTTGTCCAAAATGGTGACTCACGAGTCACGAGTCACAAGTCACTCCCAAAGCTGACTCCACGAGTCCCTATTAAAATCAATGGGGGTTTTCCCCAACAAAATAAGGCTATTTCAGATGTGTGGCTTAAATAAATTCTGGGCACAAGTGTGCCTTTTTATTTCAAAACTCTGCAACTGATTTTGGCAAGAACAGACCAGGCAGACAAACCCAAAATAACCAGACAGGCAGAGGAGGCAGGGAACCCCAAAGCAGACAGGCAGAGGCCTTTGTCTTGGACAATTCAAACTGTGGAACTGGTCAAGAAGAGACCAGGCAGGCAGAGGAGGCAGGGAACCCCAAACAGGCAGGTAGAGGTCTGCGAAACCCAAAATGTCTGAAAGGTTGCCTTTTAGGAAAATGATTTAAAAAATAAACTTGCTGTACTTCCTAAAACCTATCCATGTTGCAATTGAGGAACACAATTTTGGAACACGAGTCCTTGGTCTCGAGTCCCGAGTCAAGTCTTGAGTCCCATTAAAAATATTGGGACTCGAGTCTGACTCAAGTCAGAGGGGGGACTCAGTCCGACTCACGAGTCGAGTCCTGGAGTCCGAGCCCCCATCCCTGCCAGTCAGGTGTATGGTGGTTTCTTGGGAGAGGGGAATGCTAGGAGACAATTGGGGGAGCAGGGAAGAAGGAGGTCTAAGAGCTGAAGGGAAACAGAGGAAAAGGCAGGTGCCATCTTTTCATTTCAAGCCGCCACCATCCCACCCGTGAACTTAATTTATTTATTTATTTATTTATTTATTACAATTAGTTCTATGCCACCTTTCAGGATGCCAATCCTTCTAAGTTGGCTTAGAAATAATATAAAGCTAAATTAGTATAATCCCAGTAAACACTATTTAAAAAATAGAACAACTGACAAGGATCTTTCTCACTGGGCAACTCATAGTAAAAGGGCCTGTGGGGGAAGGGACGGTCCAGCTGATGTAGGTTCTGAGGTAGTATCTCATGGAGTTCCCCCTCCTGATAACTACTAGTGGTGTACCATAGTGCCTATGAGACTAAGCTCTGAACCAGGAAGTCCCTGGATGGTATGTCATGAACTCTGCCATGAACTCACTATGTGGCCCTTCAGCAAGCCACAATATCTCAGCCTAATTCCCCCATCTGTGCAATGGGGATAACCACACTCACCTAACTTACACACTTGGTGGAAGGATTACTGGAAGAATGTGTCTAACATAGGAAGCAGCCTTATACTGAATCAGACCTTGGTCCATCTAGCCCAGTACTGTTGACAGTGACTGGCAGTGACTCTCCAGGATTTCAGGCGCGAGCTTTTTCCTGTCCTCCCTGGAGATGATGGGGATCTAATCTAGGTCCTTCCACATGCTCTACGATGGGAAGTATATTTATTACTCATCACTGAGCGGCATCAAAGTTCATGGTGCTTTATAGCTCAAGAAAGAAAAGTCCCTACTACCCTCAAGCAGCTTACAACCTAAAGTTTAGCCATGTTGAGAGAACATGGCTAAACTTTCCTTTCCTTACTGTAGCTCTGTTACATCCCTGCCCTGAGGTCTCCCCTTTTAAGTCTTCTGCCTCAAAATACAATCTTCATTTAAGCCTGACTTTCCTAGTAGAGACAGCGTTAAGAAAATATATAATAACAACCAAGAGCAACAAAATCCTTTTCTCCCATTGCACCACACAAGATGTGCACGAAGCTTGGAACTGCATGCGGGAAAACAATGTTGCTCCTGCTTGCTTTTCAGGGATTAATTAGTAGGGGGAGGGGGGAAATAACAGCAGGTATGGGACACACAATCACTGCCTGAGTTCTTAAGCCAGAGGAATTTGAGTTGAAAATGAAAAATCAGCTCCCCACAAGGTTTTCCTATTGGTTTCCTATTGTTGTCTAGTTAACTTTAATAATAGCCAGCCAATAGGAAAATAAAGCAGCAGGACGTGGCATTCCTGCGAGTCAAGCCAATCTTCAATGAGGCCTTCAGCCACCTCCCGCCAGTTTCTTCTTGGCACCAGCAAAGTGAAGGATGGAAAATAAGTCACAAACAATGTTGAAGAACACGCCAGACAGTATGGGGTTCCCCAAAGGTTGGTCACATCTGAGAACTCATCTTCCAAGAGTCTGTTATCAAAGTCACTTTCACAAACACATGAATTTTGATTAGAAGGTTTCTTGTCCTTTTTGCTTTCTTTCGCTTTTTGTTTTTAATAATAAAAAATGACTTTTATAAAAACTGACCAGAACTGACACTTCTCTCAAAATAACTGAAGCATACTTTGCAAATTCCTGCAGACAACATTGTCTGTGAATGTCCTTTGCAACTTAATCAGTGTGCCTAAAGTTTGCCGGTAGAACAAAAGTTTGCTGTGATTGTTTTCTCTTTGATATTGAAAACAATACCAAAAAAAATAAAATAATAAAACCCATGGTAAGAATCTCCAACGGATTGTGGTGGTTCAGAGTGAAGTGTTTATTAAGAAGTCACACTTTTTAGAATCATGACTTATGTTAGTGATAGTGGCTTCTCTTGTGACTGCTTGATTAACAAGAATGGAATTGGATGATTCTCCAAGAGGAGTGTCGGTGCTCAATCGTATATCAGCAGCAGTTAAGAATGCTTATGATTTATCTTGTGCTTTAGGGAGTTCAAAGCACTTCATGCAGTGCCAGCTCCAGGTTTTGGAGGGCCCTTGGGCAAGACACCCTCAATGACCCCCTCCCTCAGTAAGTCTGCCTTCTCACCACCATTGTCAACAGCTGCTATTGCTCTGCATCCTCTTTCTCATCATTGATTCCACTTGCTTGCTTGACAGGCAGAGAGCCAGTAAGTGGGTAGGCAGCGGCATCGACTGCTCCTCCTTCTCACCACCACCTTTGTCTGGGAAGTGAGAAGCAGGTGAACAAGCAGGTTGCCATGGTGAAGAGGAGGAGCAACTCCAGGAGCTCTTGTCAGCAGGTGCCGCCCGCCCAACCATGCCTACCCATCATGCCAGGCCTGATGTCATATATATATATAGCCTTAGTACTTCTTACAACCACCCTGTAAGTAGGGATGCTTGAGGAATTTGATATTTGTCAACTGACCTGATCCATGTTTTCCAGATTAATGTGCAGAGTGGTAAACTCCATTATCCTTCAGATTTTGCACTTCTCCAAATTTTGTGATGCAGTTCTCAGCTCAAAAAAACCCTACCAAAGTATGTGTATTTGATGACAATGACAAAAAACACATTTGTAAATGCATACATTTATATATGCTTAGAAATGCTCCCCCCCCCCACATTTTTGGTTGAGAAAATGCATTCAAATATGTAATTATATATGAATGTTCACGCAGATTATTTTTTTTAAAAAACTCATACATTCATTCAGACATTGGATGGTTCTGATTTATGAAGGAACATATGTTAAATTGACCTGTAACAGAAATAGACTGTTCCATCCATCCTTACCTTTAAGGCAGGTCCAGATTATTATCCCTTTATTTATTTATTTATTTATTTACACTATTTGTATACTGCTCCGTATCTAAGCAGATTTCAGAGTGGTGAACAATAAAAAGATAAAAACAGATAAAGAATAAAAACAATGCATAGAAAACAAGGTATCATTAAAATCTTGGCTAGTCAGTAAGGAAGGCTTCCCAGAACAAGGAGGTCTTCAGCAGGTGCTGAAAGCAGTACAATCTTGGAGCCTGTCTGACCTCCAAAGACAAGGAGTTCCATAGAAATGGAGCTGCCACACTGAAGGCTCTTCTCCTGGTGGACTCAGAGTTGGGCCATAGGCTGATGTGGAACCACCAGGAGAATGTCCTCCAACGACCTCAGTGATTGGGCAGGTTGGTAAGGGAGAAGGCGCTCTCTCAGGTATCCTGGTCCCAAGTTGTTTCAGGCTTTGTACACTAGTACCAGAACCTTAAACCTGGTCCAGTAGCGAATAGGTAGACAGTGCAGCTCCTTTAGCAAAGGAGTTGCATGCAGAAAAGGGGCAGCCCCCGACAACAGCCGAGCTGCTGCATTCTTTTTTTTTTTTTTTTAGTTTTAATTAAAAACAAAACAAAACAAAACAAAAACAATATATAAAACAACTAAATAACAAACATACAACTTATATAGTGCTCCCATCACCATGGGAACAAATAATACATTCTATCTCTATATCTATAATTATTCATTATTCCAAAAATACAACATATCTTGACACGGCATACTCCCTTTCCCCTTGTTTAACACAAAATCCAAAAATAATCCCCAAATATCCTTAAAATTATTTTTCTTCAATCGTCCCCTTTTACATTTGATATTGCAAGTCAATATATCATTTATAGCCATATCCCACACTTCTTTATTCCAGTCCGTGATAGAGAAAACTTGCTGAACTTTCCGTTTTCTTGCTATCATTAATCTACCCGCCGTTAACAAATTTACAATTAATTCTTTAACATTTAGAGGACCAGCCACCTTTTCAGTTATTGATAACGATGTTAATTTAGGACAAACTTGTAAATCAATACCAACAATTTCTGATATTTCTTCAAAAATCATTTTCCAAAAATCCAATACATTTTTACAACTCCACCACATGTGAGCATACGTACCCAGCTCCTGACAGCCTCTCCAACACATTGGAGAACATTTATTATCTATTCTATTTAATCTCACCGGAGTCAGATACCATCTCCATATTAATTTATAGAAATTCTCTTTCGAGCTGCTGCATTCTGCACTAGCTCCAGCTTCCAGAGCAGCCTTAAGGGCAGCCCCACATAGAGCACATTGCAGTAACCCAGTCTTGAGGTTACTAGCACCTGTATCATTGTGGCCAAGCTATCCCTGTCCAGGAGAGGCTATAGCTGGCAAATCAATTGAAAATGGAAAAAGGCACTCCGAGCCACCACAGTCACTTAGGACTCCAGCAACAATGATGGAACTAGGAGTACTCCCAAACTACAGACTTGATCTTTCAAAGGGAGTGCAACCCCATCCAGAACAGGCAATGAGCCTATCTCCCAGACTCCGGAACTGCTCACCCACAGGGCTTCCATCTTGCCAGGATTCAGCCTCAGTTTACTGGTCCTCATCCAGCCAGTCACTGAGTTCAGGCACTGATCCAGGACTTGCACAGCCTGTTGCAGCAAGTGGGTTGAGTCTGAATGACAATGGATTGCCTAGCAGCAAGAGTACATTTGGAGACTGGGAAAACTTGAACTTTTCTGTAGCAGCCAAAAAAAAGAAGAAGTGTGTCTTCTTCTACACCTTTCTACACCTGGTCTACACCTTTAGCTGGTAAATGTGACTGTATCACTTCAAATTGCAAGTAGGTTGCAATCTGTGGTTGAAGTCCGTACATTTAATGTGTCCGACAGCATGTGTAAAAAAATGTGCTCACAAAAATGGCTTTAATCATTGGGAGAAGAATGACCTCCCAGAGAGGCTTGCCTGGCATCTGCATTGTGGTCTTTCCAGCATCAGATGAAAACCTTTTGTTATTTTCCCAAGCCTTTTAGTTCTTTAATTTTTTTGTTTTTTTTTTTAAATGTGTTTGTGTTTTTATATCTTTCCCTGCTACTGGTTTTACTCTGGTTTTATTCTGTTTTAAAGTGGTCAAGGTTTTACATTATGAGTTATGGTATTGTATTTTAGGATTTTAATTTTTGTGAACCACCCAGAGAACTTTGGCTACTGGGCAGTATAGAAATGTAATAAATAAATTCCAGCATCTATCGACACAAGCAGAAACATCGGGTTTCGCTAGTTCTGCCTGAATGGCCAGTTAAATAACATTAACAAGTAAAGAAAAGAAAAGAAAAGAAAAGCGGAATAGGTGTGCCAGGACACTGCTAATGAGAAGCACATGTTTTGAGTTAAAAGTCTTAATTTGAAGCTTTTCTTTTCAGAGCTAAAAAAATCTCGGGAGTGGGGATAACTGGACTGGAGATTAGTGACCCTGCCAACCCAGTAGTTTAGGACTTCATTTTGTTCTCTTGCCAATGAACTGCCAGGACAGTATTTCACTTGTACTTCTGACTTTTACATGTGATGCTGGTGTACACACTTCATGTGCTTCTAATCATGTTAATTAGAAAGAACCTAGTGATGGTTGTAATGAACAGACTTCTCAGTGTTGGCTGAATTCAATATTCATATTGCTGCCTGTCTCTGCTCCCCGCAAACACATATTCTCACACCATCAACCTTAAAGCCTCCCAGTCAATAATGATCTTGAATGTATGCGTCTAATTAGCACATTACAGAATTAATTGCAGAATCACAATATGGAATATATAGAAACGGTTGTCTTAGCCCATGGGCAAGGTAGAAGCTAGATCAGGATCTACTAATAGATCTCTGGGTGATTTGCAGTAGATCTCCAAGTTTCCTGAGTTCTAGAAGTTTAAAAATTCCAATTAAAACTGAAATTTGTAGAACAATCTCTACCATGGCTGACTTTCTGCTCATCACTTGTCTCTCAGCATCAGTGTTCCTCACCTATGAAATATGAGTATCGGTTGCCTTTGACCAAGTCTTTGTGAAGCTCTGGTGTCCACGTAGGGATTTGTGACACTGGAAAACTCGTTCTGTTTCAGCTTGACAGACTTTCGACACATTTCTGACCTGATGGGCAAAAGCAGGCTGAGTTGGGAGGGGGGGTTGTCTTCTGCAAAATTGCTCAAGATATTCACACACATTTGGAGCCAAGAACTGCATATCTCTAGTGCAATTTGCGCAAATCATGATATGAGCAAATTAGGGGCAACTCATGTTGGGATATTAACAATAACATGCTGTGAGTTTTTTTGTTTATGGTACAAGTGGTGCTAGCTTTCCTAGGCAGGATGTTTTCGTCTGAGCCTCATAGTTTGTTGACATTAGCTATTTCTGGCCGTTTCTGCTAAAGCGTGGGAAATGATCTATGTGAACCAGAGTCATGTGACTTGTGATGTAGACTGGGCTGTTCAGACAGTAGCCATATTAGCAGAAGAGCTGCTGCTCTTTGCGTTTGTCATCATCATCTCTCTCTTTGATGGTGGGGTGAAGTTCTTCTCTCCGCTGGACTTTTGCTTGCTATGCTTTTATACTCTGCACATGGACTGCATCATGGAATGTATACTCTGTAGTGCTTACTTTGAATAAGTAAATAAACAGGTAGAATAGACCTGCTGGTGTCTACAGAGTGATTTCTGAGTCCTGGATTAATCTGAGCTGGGGGAGCTAAACACTGCTGAGTGAGAGCGCTGACACTGTGCTTGCTGTGTGTGGAAGGCCAAGGCTGGCACACGGATTACAATATTTCATTCAACACCAACAGCTCATTAGATTAGATAAATTTCCATGACTTAATAAATAAATAAATAAATATGCAAATTGTGCCCGCTTTAAAAACGATGTTCATATGTTGGCTCAACTTGCATTAGATCAAGTCGGCACCAGCACGGAGTTGACAGAATGGAATCCGTGAGGCTGAGTCAAGAAAATTCATCTGATTGTCACCCCCCCCCCATTGCATTCCTCACACATCCCTAGTTTCTAGTCTAAGGGCCATAATATACATCGAACAATATATATCCTATGCTGTCACTGTGCCTCCACTAGTTCAATTGCACTAGTGGAATGGAACTAGTACAACAGGAACTAATGGTTCTTGAAACAACCCCAGAAATGAACAGATATGCTTGTTTCCTAGTCAGGTCAGGTCAGCAAAGCTGCCTTCTGTGAGTTTCACTGACCAGCCCCATTCTGGAAATGAGCATCTCTGGTCATTTCAGGAACTGCTCGTTCATGTTGCACTCTTGGTCCACAGGATACTGCCCATTTTACTTTAAATTAGTGATTGCACACTTACCCCGGGTGAATTCATTATTTCCTCAGATAATAAACTCACTCATGTAAGCTCAGCTGAGAATTCTCCCTTACAATGAACTCTCATTCTCCGTAAACAATCTTTTGTGCATGTGCCATATCCAAGTGCATCTTGGGAGCTGTACTTTGGAAAGGCATAGTGCATCATCATGACATCATGCATCACCATGTTATGCACCCCTCCCTGATTGGTTGTTTTCATGTAGCCTCTCACAGCAAAAACTCCACCCACCAGCAACAGTAAGCACATGTTCACTTAATGAACAAAATAAAAGAAAGTACTGTATGAAGAACAATGACCCAAATCTGATCTCACAAGAGTAAGGGAGAGGGTGTGCTGAGTCTAGCTACCTGAATAAGAAACCAGGCCATATGTGAGAAACAGGAGAAATGGGGTGCGCATACACCTATCTGGCTGTTTCTTTTAATGTGATTGATTGTGGGGTAAAGTAACATCATTACAGTTTACCATAAGCAATAAAAGGGTTAATCCAACCAACTCAGTGCATGCACAGAAATAGCATTGTTTAGGTACAGACTGTGCATGCTCAGAAGCTCATGATCAATTCCAAACTTAATAGCAAATTCATAAAATGCCAGTCCAGGCTCGTTAAAAAGGTGCACATTATGAACGAGTGATGTTCAGCCAGCAAGCTAATTATGAAAGTTGGCAGCATCATTACTTTAAATCTGTATCTGTCAGGATCTGCTCCATCAGCGCAGCGCCACAGCTCCATTTAGTGGCCACTGCCTGCATAGCAGCCCAGCCTCCTGCTGGCTTTGCAGAATCCTGCCCCAGACCTCCTGTCCCAGGTCTGCTAATGCGGCCCAACTGGGAGCTGCTGGAAGCCCTATATAAAGACGGCCTCTGCACTGCAGTCTTTGCCACAGCAGATCCCAGAAGCCTGTCCAGTGCCCTGCAGAGGGTATTATCTTGAAATTTGAATCTTTTCTAAGACATAAAAATAAACAAAACAAAAGGTATATTTGAGGTGAACTGTGCAAATCATAGGAATGCTATCATTGGGGGCATTTGTTTTTCTTCTGAGAAGGCTTCTACCCCTTTAACATGTGTATTACCAACAGGAATACCAAAGCTGAAGTTTGCCGATCACTTCAGTCTTCCAGGAAATATTTTTACCAGCTGAATTTCTGTGATTACAGCTGAAGAGGAGACCCACCTGGAAAACATTTGGCAACACTGCACTACTAAGGCTAATTCAAACGTCATGCTCTTGCACCTACACCTACACCTTAAACAGCAGGGAGAAATAAAACCTGTCACCACGCTGGGGCTAACTTCACTTGCCAATTCCTGCAGGTTTCTGCTGTTCAAAGCACAAAAGCAGGCCAGACATTTATTTATTATTGGGGGGGGGGGGTAGTTGACAACCCTTTTTCTTTGGGTTACAGCCTGGTAGCCCTACTGTGGTAAGTCACCTTGAGCCTTTTTTGAGAAAGGCATCTAAGAAACCATCATTATCATCACAGCTGAAGATCTGAACTTACTCCTGTGGGGTACAGACACATACACACACCACACTGCATTTGAGATGAGATGAATATTCTATATCATATTTGAGCTGAAATGGCTTATTCACACATGCAAATCACCACTGGATGCCGTCGTCAGGAGCAGGTATGTGTGTGAATCTGTCCTATCTATGATTCCTATATGTGACCATGCTGCAGAGGACTGTTCTACAGATTATAACAACTTTCCCTAACCTGGTGCCCTCCAGAGGTCTTGGACTACAATTCCCAGCATTCCTGCCAATTGGCCATGCTTTGGGGGCTGATGGGAAGTGAAGTCCAAAACATCTGGAAGGCACCAGGCTGGGAAAGGATGGATTACAGCACAAATTATACGAACAATCCCTGGGAACTGGAAAGGACTGTCACCTCTTGATTATTGAGCCTGAATGAACAGTCACCTTTGTTCTTCATCAGACATGAGTCATGTTTCTTCTCTAACAAAAACATTCCAGGAATATTACTAATATTAAATACTGTTGTGCTGACATGCCTTTGGCATGCAGAACCACCCACACTGATGCTCAAATACCTCTTAGTGGCTGTTTACAGGAAGAATTAATGGCTGACTGACAACATCAAAGCAGGGTCTAGAAAGGACAGTTACTAGTCAAAGCATGATTCCCATAGACATCTGGGACTTAATTCTAAGCAGGATGACTTTTCATTTTTAACTAGGCTTTAACCAGCATATGTCACCATTGTTGTCATATTTGTCTATGTCATCATCAGTGTGCTCAG
Source organism: Shinisaurus crocodilurus (assembly GCA_021292165.1). Taxonomy (NCBI): domain Eukaryota; kingdom Metazoa; phylum Chordata; class Lepidosauria; order Squamata; family Shinisauridae; genus Shinisaurus; species Shinisaurus crocodilurus. The sequence continues at coordinate 123,915,727 of CM037880.1, read as the reverse complement.
TGTTTTACCAGGAGACAGAACTAAAAATAGACATGTCCCTGCTCCATCCCAAGGAGTTTAAGAGGAACGAACAAAGTGTGTGTCGGGGGAGGCAATAGCAAGGGATGAATATAAGCAAGTGCAGTTACATGAGTTTAGACTTCATTTCCATAGGGGTTAAGATGTTAAGTCATGTGCTTCAAAGAGGAGATGGGTTTTGAGCTGGGTTTTAAAAGGAGCAGGAGGTATCCAGGTAGATATCCAGGCATATGGAGCAGCAAGGGAGAATAGTGAACATTATTTAAGGGACCATAACTGATTGAAGATGTGCGGTGCTGGTTCGGATCAAGACCACAGTGCACAGGGAAGGGAGGATTAAACTGCCCCTACCCACCATTTGCTTCCTGGATATACCTGCCCCCACCCTCACATGAGGGTTAAAAAAATGAGAAAAAGACTCCATTGATAGCAAACAGAGGGAGATTGTAATTAATGTAAATGTAGCTTGACCCTTTGGATGGTAAACCCACAGACCATGGATTACACAAGGGTTGTTTAACCCTCAAATATAACCCCCACTGGCCGGGTTCACATGACACGACAAGCCACAGAAGCCCCCAGTTGCGGGTTTCATATATTCATAATGGTGGCCGGCATGCACTGCAGCTCCTTGAGGGTAAATTAACTCGCGATGGGCTGTTGTGTCATGCAAACCAGGTGAGTGATGCTTTGATACAGAGATACTGTAAATATAAGACTCTTTACTTCTGAGACAAACTGACTGACCTGTTCTGCACCTGTCAGATTAATATGAGCATTGGTGTGTGTTTTTTTCACAAAGGTTTTCCATGAAAAAAGCAACAACAATAACAAAACCATCCAAAGCTCATCTGTTTTTGAAACATGTTTGGAATCTTGCATCATTTGTTCTTGGTGGGCTATTCCCTTCCCTTCACTGATATAGCTCTGCCTTGTGTTTTGTTTGTTGGTCCCATTAGGGTTTGACAGAACCTATGGAAATAATTATATTCTGGAAACTCCCTGGAATTCTATGTGTCACCAGCTAACCTGTGGCAATGGGTTAGTTTTGCTACAGAGTGGGGAAAATAGTAGCAAAACAGTCATAAATGCTCATTTCCCCCCTCCCTTTGGCTTCCATTTTTAAGTAAACATTTCCCCGCCCCAAAAGATGAATTGCTTTTTATGTGATAGCTTTAAAATATATTAAACACAATAAATCTTTGCCTGCAGGGATAGTATTCAGCAAGGACAGTGAGTTTTAAATGAGGGTGGTGTTTTTGTTTTTTATTATTTATGTGAAGAAATCTAGCCCAGTCATGATTTAAAAATGAACAAAAGAAAACAAAACTTGTTATAAGCCTCATGCAGATGGGATACTTTAGCTAAAAGCACCCCAAAATGTTGAGTAGTCTAGTATATATATATATATATATATATATCACCAGAGGGAAGTGATGACAAGAGATTAAGAAAAATATAATATCTAAAACATACATTAAGCAAAATTAACAGTTAAACACAGAAGCTGAGGGATTCCCCCTATCGCAGTGGACAGTATACAGAAATAAATATGTAAAATTCTCCTGGCATTAAATATTAATCAAGCTGAGTGTGAGATTCTAGGCGCCTCTGCTAGCGATTTGTCAGGACTTTCACTATAAATGTTATTTTGGATAGATAAATGGGTAATGAACAAAGGTGGCAACTACCCACATGAAGATAGATGTCTTGAAAATAATTTCAGCTACAGACCGAAAAGGGTTTGGGGAAAATAAAAGGAAACAAGCAAAGCATGAGAGAAACAAGTTCAGGCTTAAGGAACTTTGTGCATTGGCCCAATAATGTTGCAGCCATGGATAGTCAAACATGGCTTCCAGCTAAGGATGTATGAGCATTGTGTTCCTGTTTGCAAATTATGTGGACATATTCTGTTTGTAACCCAAATGCAAGCAGGAGCACAATTCTCAGGAAGTTTTCACAATTTCCCAAGCTTGTGTTCATGTTTGAAAGGCGAACTGAGCTTCTTCAAGGAGGAATTTGGGACTCCTCAACAAGCTTGAAGATTGCATGTTCGCCCACCCCTGCATCCCATGTTGGAACTGAGAGGACCCCGTAGGCTAAGGAGAAGCACAGAGGTGGCAGAGCAATTACAAGGATTACTGAAATGCTGTACATGAAGTGTAGTTCTTTACAGAGACGCTTTGCACAAAAAAGGGCAGAAGGATAATGTGAAGGACACCTGCGTATACAGGCCTCAGAATTTGGCATCATGTGCATAGTGAAAAGGAGGGGATGTATATGCCTAAAGATCCACTACTGGTAGAGGATCTTCACCTGGCTAAGCATTGAACCTCAGGTCTCTTAGGGCTGACAGGGGCAGCCCAAGACATTTTGCTGCCTTAGGTGAAGGACAAAATGGCACACACACCCCTCCCCTTTCCATGTACAGAAGTTGACTGGACTGACAGATGAATCTTACATCAACACTGGTGGATGGGGTAATTTCCTCCACCACAACTGAGTCAACAGGCTAGCTTGGGAGGTCCAGGACAAGTTATGTGGCATAGAAAGCTGTGTGTCCTCCCACAGAGGTGGAGTGATCTACCACCTGAGGTAGTCATCTCATGCTGCCTAATGCTAGGGCTGGCCCTGCTATGCAGCAAGGTGTAACAAGGCGTTTTAGTGTTGGCCCTAGCAAAGACTGCCGTTTGGGCTCTGCTTCAGGCCATTAAGAATCAAGCCCCTTTCTGTCTGCATAAGGGTTCTCTTTCCTGATTCTTAGAGTGTGAGGGAATACCTGGGAACTGGCATTGAAATATGTAGATAGATAACCAAGTTGAAAGCAAATAGTTGATCCAATTTTATATAGTAAACCCATTATTGTTGTTATTATTATTTGTTCTCGTGTATGCACAGGGCTGCTAGGATATGTAGCATTACTTAGCACTGAGAAATGTAGTCAACGCACACATATATTCATCTCAATGGCACTTTGTCTAGAATGTACAGGACAGTTTTCCTGCCAAACAGCATAGCATCCACCATGCAGCTCTCTGAGATTACCTAAATAATCCAATTTGTAGAAAAGCAGCTAAGGGGGAAGAGTACAAATCCTGTATTCATCTCAGGAATGGAGTGTCAGTAGAAAGAAAATCTATTAATTTCCCTGAAAAGGTGAAACGGCACAGATAAGAAAGACTGGAAGCCTCAGTTCTGGAGTACAGCTCTGAATGACTCCTTGCCTCGGGCTACTCCAATTGGAGCAAGCGTGTCCTGAGGTAACAATATGTTTCCTCAAAGGACATGTTTTGTCAGGCTCCTGGCTACCTGTCCTTCCCTGCCCCACGCCTTTGCGTTTGGACATGGCCAAATGGTAATTTGAGTTTTTATTATCTGTACCTGGAAGGAAAGATTTTGCGGGGGAAGGTCTTCCATCTTTCTGACAAGCTCTTCACAGGCAAGGATTGTCAACACATCTCCCATTGCCAAGTGCCAACCCTTAAGGCAATATTGACGCTGAAAGTGAATTGAGAAGAGTAGTGATTTGTTTTCCCATGACATGCGAAACAAGGATCACTTTCAAATATATATGCTCCTAAAAAATAGAGTCGGAAGAACTTCAGCTAATATACCGGAGCAAAGGAAAACAACTAGTATATATACTATCAAGTATTCCAGTAGGTTGGTGGCATTCAATTAAATAGAATTATTTAATTGAATGCTACCAACCTACTGGAATATTTGATCATTGTTGAGGTCTCCGACATCCTCTGCAGTCCACAAAACATTGGGCAGTGACTCTACTTGCTGCAAGTCCTATTCAATGATATGAGGCAATGTGGGTTGAGAATCTCCACATTTTTTTACTTGTTTGTCATCTAGTTCACAGTAGTAGGACAAGAGGGAAGAACCCCAAATAAGTGTATCATCACACAAAGGAAAAGAAAAACATAATGGGATGCAGAGAGAAATGAAATTATCATCAACAAAAAAAATTCAAGATTCTTCGCATAAGGAAACTGTCCCAGCTTCCCTGAGATCCTGATTTGTGTGGGCATGCTGATGAGAAGGGAGCAAAGCAGTTGATCCCCCAGGGCCTGGGGGCAGCACAGGCCTTCTCCCAGGGAGCCAATGGGAATGCTGGCTGGCTCCTTAGGCAGGCAGACCTAAGGGAGTGCATTAGCACAGCTCCATTCTTTTTTTCTGAGGGTTTTTGGGCTTCTCTCCATGAGGCATTTAACCCACCGCTTCACTGAGGCTCCTACTTCCACTTTCTTTGCAGGTGGAAGAGCACATCCTTACAGGTGGTTTTTTCCTGGGTTTTTTCTTTCTCTGCCTTCCTATGTGTTCTATTACAGAACCATGAGGAGGTGCTGTGGTATAGCACATATGTGAAAAATACATGGCCATTGTGTAGTGCTTCCTGGCAGGATAGGAAATAATAGCTGACTTTCTTGACTCTAAAAAAAAAAAAAAGTGCAAAAATGGCTGGGAAACATGGAAGATGTCCTGGAGGATGACTACATAGTGTAAAGTGCCCGTAAACTCTGTGAGTGACGGATCACGAGTGCACAATAAATGTCTCATGCAGAAGAAGCCCTTTGTTTGTTGCGCTGCCACTGGAAATGGCAAAAGCAGGAACTGTCTAGATTTCATAGATCATAGGGTTGGAAGGAGCCTACAAGGCTGAGTCCAACCCTCTGCTCAAGGCAGGAATCTAGAGGAGGGGTCTCCATTCCAAGTAATAACCAGGCCTGACCCTGCTTAGCTTTCCACGCTCAGACAAGCTGAGGCAGCGTAAACCACAGCTGTGTTGGCAGTAGTCACACTGGAGAAATCCAAAATGGATTCAAATGCCTTTGGATTTTTTATGAATCTGACTTGTGGAATCCACAGCAAACGTGAGTCTTCTGAGTCACGCAGATTTGCAGATTGTTTTTTTAAAAAAACTTTCCAGAATTGTATGCAAATTTAGTCATACAAAAATATGAAAGTTGCTCAAAAATGAGCTAATATATACAGCATTTTTAAAAACACACACACACATGCAAGGTTTTATACATCTCTGAATTCTCTCTTCAGCCTCCGCTGCGTAGCACTCTCTTTTGTGCACTGAACTCGTTGATTGTATGCTGAGCTAAGAAAAATACACAGAAAGTTACATAAATGGCGACAGATTGTTTTGTGCAGTTTTCTGAAGGAGGGAAAATGATTCCATCATTGATTCTGTCAATGAGTGGACATTTGAACAAAAGATGCCCGACAATCTGCAAAACACAGATGGAACGAATTAAACAAGCCACATACATCCCTGGTTGGCAGCCTGGTCACCATTTTGCATCATTCCAGGGCACTGAGGGAGGGGTGGCCACCACACACTTAAAAAAATGCTGGAGAAAATTGGGGGGGGGGATCTGCAAAGTGGTCTTCAATGTCTAGGGGAGGCAAGGAAAGGAAAATCCCCAGACTTTTCTCATAAAAATGTCTTCTTATAAATTTTGGCTCAATTCTAGTTGTCCTTCTTTAGGATTCAGGATCTTCCACAGGGTCTCCCAAATGTTAGATGGGTGGTTGTGGATATATCTTGCCTCTAATGCAGATTCACATAACACCACTCCTTCCCTGCAAGCCTGGAGCGTGCATGCAAGGGGCAATATTGTGATCTGCTCCAGGGAATTTGGAGCTAATGCTGTGCCAGAATCTGTCCTCCAATTTCCCAAAAGTTTTCTTCTCCCAGGAAAGGAGCTTCAATAGTTCTGCCTCATTCTCAGGGCACTTTAGAATTTATTTAGCATTTCTTTTGGTGGTGTTTTTGAGCTGCCATGAGAGGTGGTTGAGTGTGTTTTTTCTTTCTGTTACAAATCTCTCCATCACACTGCAGCTTCTGCAGCTTCCCACACAGTTCCTGAACTGAAAAAGCCCCATGGGGCAGGAGTTACCTCATGACATCTTCCCCTATGCTTTAATTGTATTGTGGGAAGCTGTGTGGAGGCTACAGGTTGGGAATTTATGGAATTTGTTAAATCTGTTCTGTTTGTGTTTTGTGGATTGTCAGTTGTCTTTTGTTCCGTCATCTGCTCATTGATGGAACTGGATTTTGTGCATGCAAAGAAGGAAATAAGAGCCGAGACAGAGAATGATGGTGCAAATTAGGGCCACATTTATTGATTCGAGGATCTGGGAAGGGACGAGTGCGGGTGCTAGCTAAACCGGCCCTCGGCCAGTATACCCTTAAGTGGGCAAAGCACCCCAATCCGAGGAGTGGCGCTGTAACTCACCACTCCCCAGTTTTACACCATGCGGTGTCGGAAGGCCTCCTCCATGTCACCTCCACAGGGGGGCATGAAACGCCATGCGGGTGAGAGGAATTGGCCTCAAAGGTGGACCATATCTCCCCTGGCTGAGCCGTAAAACCGGGCTCAGGGAAGCCTCAGGTATTGCCAGTCACCTGAAAGGTGCTGTGGGATGATCACTGAACCCTACCCCACTGCCTAAAACCCGCACTTACCACCAATGTGACCAAATTAGGGAAACTACGCAAAATAAAAAAGCAGCCAACCCAAGAACGCAGTGCAGAGTAGGCGAAACACGCACCACCACCAGGTCAATCAGCAATGGCGAGCCAAAATTCCTACTCGGCCCCATCAACCAGCGACCAGAAATCCCACACTGTGAATTGGGAGGGAGGGGGGAACTGCTTTTGAGAAAAGAGGCAGAGGGTGGAGCAACGCTGCCTAATAAAGGCCTCCATCGCTCCTCCCCCCGCCTCGAGCCCAGAGGTGGTTTCAAGATAAAACAGCTTGCCTCTCATTCCTTCACGTGCGCAAATAGTCCTCCCACCAAAAGCTACACGTTGGTGGGGGATGGGTATTTTGTTCTATTTGCACTAATTGACATGTGCGCCAATGTGATACTACTGTGGATGCGCACTAGTTAATGTGAATGAAGCTAACGTGCATTAGTTAATGCAAATGTCTGCAAATCTCTCCAAAAGAGAAAAAAAGAAAAATGTGCAACACACACACCCCCATCTGCATTTTCACACTTTAGCCTATGGGAGGAAATGCACATTTTTGGTTGGTGGTGTTTTTTTTCTTGTTCATATTTTTGTATGACTAAATTTGAGTACAGTTCGCAGAAAGTAAGAAAAAACATGGTCAGTCAGTCCACAGAAGCCGCATGACTTAGAAAAAGCCAGTACACTGTGGAATTCATGGGTCAGATTCTTAGAAATCCAGACTCATTTGAATATCTTGCAGATATCTTGGGAACCCTTACTTCAGGCTGCTGGAGAGTTGATTGTACAATGAAAGACAGGACACACACTCCTCTCAGCCACCTTGTAAGTAAGGTAAGCACAAGAACCCAAACCCCATTGATGAGAATTGCTCCAAAAACTTCTCCTTTGAATTTCCTTTGAAAACAATTTCTTTTCTATCAAAATGCATAGAAAAGGCAAGAAAATATATAGAAGAATTTGGTGGCACAGCGCTAGTATAAACCACTGCCACGTAGCAAGAGCAAGACACATTTTAAAAAATGTGCACAATTGATGTGTATGCATTGGGAAAGCATGCACAATAAAAAAATGTTCCAATAGCGGGGGGTGGGGATGGGAATCCAAGCTTGCAATCTGATACAGACACAAGGTGGAATGAGGTTTGAGATGGAATTTAGAGAACTTCAATAAGCTGAAGTTTTGCTAATTTACACATCCCTAGGTTAGCATTAATGCTACTTGTTTTTGAGTCAGAAAATATATTGCTACACTAATGCCCTGATCTAGTGGATATGTCTCTTCCTTTGACTTTCCTAATTAGATAGCTTTTTGGATGTATCATGGGTAAAATTGTCAGGCTGTTTACTTACTATAGGAATTTTCTAGGGATGAAGATTTTTTTTAACTCTGTTTTTCATTCTTCTAAAGCTATCTTGCAGAGCAATTTAGTGCATCATAGAACCTTGTCATTGACTAGTGCTTGAATTCCTTTAACTTGGCAACGTTGTGAAAAGCCCACTTTATTCCAGTTCCATTAATTGGTTTTGAAGCCAAAGAAATTCTCCTCAAAACACAGATAAATACGCCATCTCCTAGGCTTGATGTAGTATGTGAACTGGGCAAGAAATGTAGCAGAAAGCTATAAACGAGAAGGCAAGTGTTTGATCATCATTGGATAAAGTAAGGATTACGGTGTCACTAATAACTAGAGATTCTGGGGAAAGTCGCTGAGTTTGGGATTGGATGTGAACTTTGGAGGCTTGTAAATTTTGTCACAAAGAAGAGATAATATTAAAAGCCAAGCCAGAGAAGATTTCCCAGCAACTCTTCTGGACAGGGCCGGTGCTACCATTAGGCCAACTAGGCAGCTGCCTAGGGCGCAGGGCTAAAGGGGTGCCAGAGGGCATAGGGCTGGAGGGAGGGAGGGCTCAACTGGGAAGGGGGGGGTGCTAAATATCTGATCTTGCCTAGGGCACAAACTGCCTTGCACCAGCCCTGCTCCGGGATCCACCAAATCTGCTCCCCTCTTCCCTTTAGCAGACTCATTGGCTGGTGGTGTCCAGAAGTGGCAACCGTGTTTGCACAGGGATAGGGAATATGGGGGAGATAATTATAAAAGCCAAGCCAGAGGATGATTCCCAGCAACTCTCCCTGGATCCATCCACAAATCTTCTGACTCCCTCTGTCCCTTTACAGACTCATTGGCCTGGTGTGTCAGAAAGTTGGCAACAGTGTTTCACAGGGATAGGGAATATGGGAGATCTGCCACTGCAGACCTATATCCTGCCAGGGTCTGGGTGGCCTTTTGTCCTCTCATGCCTGCTACTCAGGGTGCCACAACTTTGGAGAGGGAGCAGCAAGGGACAGATCGTCTCTTCTGTCCCTTCCCTACTGATCTTCATCACACACTGGCTGTACGTTTAAAGGGAAAGGGGAATTTGGGATTGGCAGGGAGGGTGTTTGGAGCTTGAGATAGGCTGGTGGAGGGGGGGGAGAGGGGTGATCTCAGATTGGCTCAGAAAAGTTTGCTTAGACCAGCATTCTAACCACTGCATCACACTTGCTTTTGGCCTGCAAATGCACTACAATGGTCCATGAAATACAGCAATGACCACTGGATATTTAAATATGGTAGGTTGACTAGTGATATAAATACTCCTGGGGCGTAATCCCATGCCATCCAAAACACACATCCTCCATAAACAGTGCTTCTGTTTACTGGGTTCCTTTGAATGGAACAGAACCAGGATTCCCTTGGAAGGTCTGGTGAAAGCTAAGGGCATTATTTCCATTCATTTTATAAATTTATTTATTCATTTGATTTATACCCTGCCTTTCTACCAAAAATGGCACTCAAGGCAGCTTAGAACAATTAATATTGAATAAACCAATAAACCAATACATTAAAATTCTGTACATCATTTCTGAGCTTGCCATGTAATCCACAGACCCAAAAAAATGTGTTTGACAGCATGTGTACATTTGAAAAATGTGCATTAAATGTGTCTACATTGAAAAAGGTGCACAAATATGCTTTATTCAATGGGAGAAGAATGTGTACATTTCAAAGATGCGTACATTTAGAAAATAAGCATGAATATATATATGCAGAGATTTTCATGCAAAAATAATAAAACAAAGCACGCAATCTGATCTGGACTTGAGTCAGAACGAAACAAACTTCAAGATGGAATTTGGAGAACTTTGGTGAGCTTGTGTTTTGCTGATTCGCACATTCCTACCTCACAATCTGATACGGACGGGTCGGACTGAGCTTTCAGGTGGAACTTGGAGAAGCTCAACAAGCTTGAGTTTTGCTGATTTCTACATCCCTATAAAGAGTAATTTCCAGCAAAGGATATGCCTCATGGGGCCTCTCCTGTGTGAAGTGAGCCCTCTGACATCTGTTACCCCTTCTCACTTCCCCTTGCCTTTTTTTTTTTTTTGCTTGGGGAATGTGGGGGGACTGGTAGGGTAGGATGTGCACACTCTATTTTGAGTCAGGGCTGGCTTGAAGGGGGCTAGACCCGAGTCAAAATGGGGACAGAATTTTCAAGTGGAAGGGATTCATATTTTGAGCTTTCCCCCATGTGAAGTCTCATCCTCCCCTATTGGTTCTTCTGCAGAGATGTGTCCATGAGGCCAGCTGCACAGAGGAATTCCAAATATCTGAATTGGTTCCCAGTGTCTCCATACCAAGATCTTCTGAAATATTAAGAAAGATGGGAGGGAAATTCAGGTGATGGTTGCATTTTTTTCCAGGAAGCCCAAACTCTTTCCTCAAGTGGTTTATTGACAAATTGCTTTTGTGGCAAATCAGTTTAATTTAGGGGGGGGGGGGGTGTCTCAGGTATTTTCTTATTAAAATATGATTCCAGAACATTCCCACAGGAAACAAAACCAATGTAATATCTATTCTTCTGAGTGCTCCTCAGCAATTTGTTAGTTCAGAAAAAAGCATTCTTCCAAAGTCTGAGTATCTAACAAGGCACAGCTAAAAGGACATTTTCACCTGAGCAAATCTTTCCCAAGACAACAGGGAATTACGGAAGCTAATGAAGCCTTCAAGTAATAATTGGAAAACATTTGCTTTGAATTAGACATCCTTCTAAGTATATAAAGTGCCAAATCATTAGCATCCACTATGAAATAAAATTTGAATTTTATTAACTCCTGAGGAAGAGTGACCTTTAAGCTTTTGGTTCTGGGATGTGATTCTTCAGCACCACAAAGTCGATTTACAAAGCCTAAACAATTTAATATAATGCATATATATATATATATATATATATATATATATATTCATTTCATTTTTTACATTTCTATACCGCCTAATAAGCTGAAGCTCTCTGGACAGTTTACAAAGATTAAAACCTTAAAGTACATTATAAAACCCATATACACAAACATGTAAACATGCAGCACACATAGAGATACACATATATCTAAAAACAATTTTAAATGATCAACAAAAAATTCAAGCCCTGATTAAAAACTTCATTATATGCTGACAAATGCCTGGGAGAAGAAGGGCTTAACCTGGTGCCAAAAAAGTAACAATTTTGGTGCCAGGTGGGCCTTATCGGTGAGATCATTCTGAAAATGATCAGAAAAACCATTTAAAGTAAAATAAGAAAAAAATAACAATGAAGGTGAATAGCTGAGCCCTGCTTTGCCTCCATTTTCAAAACTCCCCACAGTACACCCCCACGCCACTGCTTCTGCTTCTTCAGCTCTGCTTACATTGTCAGAACTGCTACAACCCTTTTGGGATGTCATAATGAGCTAAATGAACACACATGGAGGAGGGAGTTGTATCACAATGACATGCTCCACCCCCAGCCATATGTGCACTCATTTGAACATGCATGGAGAGCCCTCATGCACAACAACTGTATGCATGGGATTCTCTACACCAGCTTTCTCCAACCTGACGACTCCCATCAGCCCCAAGCAGCATGGCCAATCATTGGGCATGATGGGAGTTTTAGTCCAAAACATCTGGAGGGCATCATGTTGGGGAAGCTTGCTCTACACATTCTAATGAACGAGAGCAACTTGTCATGCCAACACAATGCTGCTCCTTCCCCCATGCATATGTGTTTAGCCCCTTCATAACTTCTGAAAATGGCTACATTGTGGGACCACATCCCATGATGCATTTTGATACCATCTGTGCCATTGCTTCCTATTGCAGAAGCCCTTGAAGAACTTTGTCTCAGTGCAACATAAAACCTAAATTACCCCAATCCACCACCACCGCCACCGCCGCCACCACCATAGTGGAATTTCTACAGAAATGCACACTGTTTTCTTTTTTATGGCTGAATTTCCACAACATCTTCCATACAAATACATTTTCCCCCTTCAGTTATTATGACTTCTTACTTCTTGAGTGTTAGCAGAAGGTACAGCCCCAGTTTGCCTTGAGATAGCCTGGGTGGGTGGGTGGGTGATGATCCTCCTTGTGCTACTTTAAATGTAAAATTGTCAGAAAAAGGTCATTTATAAAAAGGGTAGGTATTTCCTGCCTTGATTATGGCCTGTGAAGTAATCAGCCCTCCTCAAACAGCAATCCTTCCCTTAACGTTCTGGTGAAAGCTAAGCTTGCTTTTATTTTCTTCCCCCTCATCTTTCCATGTTAAATCCCTTCATTACTCAATCACTTATGTATTGCAAGCTGTTTCCACTCATTACATATGATGGAAGAATCATTTATGATTAGATTGCCTACCACAGCACTGGCCTTTTCAGCAAAAGTGCAACAATTGTCCATTGCACAGAACAACAACTATATATATATGAAGGATTATTTAAGATCTATTTGTTGTGAGTTGTTGTTCTGTGTTTTTCCCAAGAAAAGTATAGCAATTGACTATAATTTTTTTTAAGAAGGATTAGAATAGTAATACTTTGTGTGTGTGTGTGTGTGTGGTAATCTTAGTTCTAAGAATTCATTTTCTGTTATTGCTTTAAAATAAAGCCCACAAGAACTTTTCCTGCAGAAGCCATATTGAAATTCAGGATGGTTCTGAATATTGGGATTGGAGACCCATTAACTAACCTCCTCACTTCAGTAAAACTGCAGCCAAACTCCCTGCCCAAGTTTGGCTCAGTTCGGAAGTAGGTTGCCTTGGTGTCAACTGTTCCCAAACTTCCCCAGTCTTGGGTTCCCTTCTCCCTTTCCTTTCCCAATTTATCTTACAGAAGGAAGGAGACTGAGGGTGTAAGAAGTAGAAATGGCTGAGAATTTTGTTATGTTCATTTTATGTATATATAAGAATATGGCAACATCCACACATTTCTTTATGAATGGGACAGAAAGAACTTGAGAGATATATTTAAATGAATGTGGGCAAAACTGATGGATTCATCCATCTAAGCTCGTGCCTTTGAGTGCATAGCTCTTAAAAGTCTGGATCTGAATCTCTGTGTAGTCAGTCATGTTAATGCTGAATCAGGGTTGCCACCTCCTTTTTTCCTGACAGGCTCCTCACCTTTAATATCGACATGGCAGGCAGGTACAACATGATTCTCTCCATGCTGGGAATAGCTGTACTTATCAAACTAGGAAGGCACAGATGGGTGACAATTTGGTTTTTGTTTGTTTTTTTTACAAAATTCACAAATTTCTTTATATATGGGACAGAAAGAACTTGACATTTAAAAACAAAATTGAATATGGGAGAGAGCAAAATTGACAGATGTGTCCAGATTTGTGGGAAGGTGCCTGGACAGTGTCAGAATGGAGATTTTTGCACTTTATCTGGCCAATACAGTCAGATAATTACTATCAGAGAATATGAACTGATCAGAGAATTCCCCCTTCTTCCCTCCCCATTACTTTTTCCTTGTGTGTCTTGTCTTTTTAGATTGTAAGCCTGCGGGCAGGGACTGTCTTGTTAATTGCTGTAAACCGCCCAGAGAGCTTCGGCTATTGGGCGGTATAAAAATGAAACAAACAAACAAACAAACAGAGACGTTTCATACATTGCCTGGATAATTCACATAGCCTCCATGGTGATGTCAATAACAGGGCAGTGTACATAGTCCCCGAACAGAGAACACCTGCACTGACTGGCCAATTGGCACACTTCTTGAGTGACATTGAGTAATCACGAAGTGGTTTGCTGGAGGGCTATCAGCTTCAACCACTGAGCACCACAGCCTACTCTTGTTTGCTCCTCCGTCTGCCATGCAGCGGTGCTCAGAAGCAGCTAGTTGCCGGGATTCACTGGAGGGTGGGGGCAGCATCCCACATGATAACAATGTCAGGGGCCCAAGGTCAGAAGGGAGCAAGGTTGAGGTCGGAGGTAAATGGCATGGTGTAACACTGGCAAAAGTCAAGTTCCCAAAGCAGAAGCTACTATGAGGGAGAGGAAAGAGCAGCAGGCACTCCGTTTGGAAGGGTCTCCCCCCCACTTTTTCTTTTTTACTAGGAGTCAAGTATTTTAGATTAAAGAACAAGCTGGAGACAGATGCATTATAGAGCGAGGCAGAGCTGTATTGATTCCGTGGGTTGCCTGGCCAGGTACTGAGTCAGTTGACGGAGCTGGTAATCCTGCCTAGGTTCACCGCTAGATAACACAGGGTTCAGCTTGCAATTGCTTCAGCAGAGATGCTTCCTGGGTGGTTTCATAGATTCGGTGTAAGAGGTAAGGTGCTGAGCCTATCTGCTGGAAGTCCTGGTTGAAGACCCCCTGGAGCTTCACACTAGAAGCCTGCTACAAAACCACTGCATGCGCCACTGCTTTTGACCTTGCGCACGTCCTCCAACTTCACTTACTGAGACTCTGAACGATGCCTGACAATGTATGAAATCCCAGATATGTGCTGTCAGTTACTGCATTTCTCACACTTTCATGCGAATCTGGGAAACCTCCAGTGTTTATATGCATTCTCTCTTAAACACATATTAACCTATGCATATAAACACAGATTTTGGGTTCATCCCATTCTATTAATGTTTTCTGGCTTCATCATGGAAATCTTGCAATGGAATCACCTTCTGCATTTATACCGCACAGATGCTTGGTTCTCTGAATCAAAGCACACATGGGTTTATGCCAGAGGTTCTCCATCTGGCCAGTCCGGGCTTGGACTCCATCCATGGACCCCACCCACTCCCCTCTCCCAGTTCCACCTCCTGTCCTGGAAGCTACTATCCTGCAAAATATGGCAGCTAGATTGGTCACCAGTACATCTAGAGGTACCCATATTACACCGGCTTTAAAAGCATTACACTGGCTACCAATTAGTTTCTGGGCGAAGTATAAAGTGTTGGTTATTACCTTTAAAGACCGACATGGTTCGGGTCTGGGTTACGGGCAGGATCGCCTTCTCCCATACAATCCGCCCTGCACACTTAGGTCCTCTGGGAGGAATTTACTCCAGTCAGCCAAGACCAGGCTGGCGAGTACTACCCAGAGGACCTTTTCTTCTGCTGCTCCCAGACTATGGTGGAATAGCCTGCCAGAGGAGATTCGTCGACTGAATAATCTTTTGGCATTTAAAAAGGCCATAAAGACTGATCTCTTCCGGCAGGCCTACCCAGTGGAATCTTAGGAATTTTAGGATATTTTTAAAAGTTCTTAAGAATGTTTTAATAATATTTACTATGTTTTAACCAGTTTATCTATTTCATATTTATTGTTGTTCCCTGCCTCGATCCAAGTGGAGAGGCGGGTAAGAAATAATAATAATAATAATAATAATAATAATAATACAGTAAAACCTTGGATTGCAAGTAATTTGGTCTGCAAGTGTTTTGCAAGACAAGCAAGTTTTTAAAATAAATTTAACTTGATAAACAAGCGACGTCTTGCAATACAAGTACTGTAGTACGGTCAAGAAAAATGAAGACTTTACACTATCATTCATTATTGAAGCTTAAATTAAAAATATGTGTACAAATTTCTTATGGGGAATTTCGCTTTGATATACGAGTGCTTTGGATTACAAGCACATTTCTGGAACGAATTATGCTTGCAATCCAAGGTTTTACTGTAGTAATAATAATAATATTACTACATTATCTCGCCTAGACTACTGTAATGCGTTCTATGTGGGGTTACCCTTGAAGATGGTTCGGAAGCTACAGCTGGTACAGAACGCGGCGGCTCACCTGGTTAAAGGCAGCCGCCGGTGGGATCACATCACGCCAGTGCTCAGGAGCTGTACTGGCTACCAGTTGCTTGCCGAGCCGAATTCAAGGTGTTGGTTTTGACCTTTAAAACCCTATATGGCTCCGGTCCAGTTTATCTCAAGGAGCGTCTCCAGCAACACCAAGTAGATCGCTCAACAAGATCTGCCACAGACGGCCTTCTCCTTGTCCCTTCATGCCCCCTCTCTGTTGAGCTTCCGCTGCTCACTAAAAACATGGTTATTCAGGCGGGAATATGGGGTGGGTTAAGATTTTAAAAGTTATACTGTTTTAAATATATTTTATATCATGTATTTTAAATGTATTTTATCATGTTGTACATCGCCCAGAGTGGCCGGTTTGCCAGCCAGATGGGCGATCCAGAAATACAACAAATAAATAAATAAATATAATAATATTGGGGCTTTGGGGGCAGAGGTGGGGAGAGGGATCCCCTTGTCCTCTCTGATCGTAGATAACAAGATGATTCCTCTGCATGCCACTCCCCCTCCTGTAGTGGTTAGCCACATGATAAAAGAGTTTCATCTATAGAAGTGTTCTCCACTCCAACCTTGGGTCCTCAGATGTTTTGGGCCTACAACTCCCAGCATGCCCCAGACAGCTATGCTGGCTATGCTCACCTGGTCCCCAAAAACATGTTTTTGGGGACCCAAAAACATCTGGGGACCCAAGGTTGGAGAACACTGATCTATAGTCATTGTATTTGTTACTTGTCTTGTCATTCCCAGAAAGTAAAGAGTGTGTGTATGTGTGTGTACATATTTGGAGATGCCCATTATGACTAAGTTTGAGGACACCTTCATTTCATTTGAGGACACCTTCTGTGAAACTCTTGGGTTCCCTAAGCATCCCACTAGGTTTGTTGAAATTTCAAACCCTCCCACCTTAGATATCTCCCTTTCTCTTTTAGCCAGCCAGTCACCCACACTCTGAGGGTGGAACTGTCAGTGAGTAACATGTTGCCCGGTCTCAGTGGTGCCATCAGGGCAGGGCTTTACTGCAGAAATCCAGGGCCGCCCCAGACAGCAGAATGAGCAGGAGGGTCCTGAAACTCAGCAAGGTCATCTTACCACATTTTGAAGCAAATAAAGTAATACACACTGGGCTGGATCCAGCAGAAGCCATACTTAGACATATCGAAATCAATGGAACTTAAGTCATGGCTAACAAGTCTCATTAATTTCAATGTGTCTACGCTAAGGATTGCTGTGTCTAGATCCAAGCCATTACTGTCTAAAGAGAGGGTCCCCATGAGACCATTAAGTCCAGAGTGTAAAATTACCTAACTACATCAGTGCATGGTCTAATCTTGTGATGCATCTTGCAACATTCAATTTTGAATGTTCAGCATGTCTGTATTTGTGACTGCGGTGACCAAACAGGGATATGTTGTGATTCTCATTTATGTTATTTAGGATACTTATCACCAGTTTATACTTTTTTTCAACCATGTGTGTGTGCATGCATGAGGGAGAGATGATTTCGAATTGACAGGGTATCACAAGTTGTTACAAGCATTCCTCAACCAAAAACAGATTTCGTATTAGAGTCCATAAGTTATCTAGCTATTAATGTGTTGTGTTTCTCTTTATATTCTGCTGCTTTCTAGTCATGTTTTTATGATGTCAAACAGTAGTCTGAACTCTTCAGCAGGAAAGATGTTTGGAAAATACAAAATAATCTTAATTATTGTTAAATTGTAAGAACAGCAACCCATTTAATTGTTTTTTAATATCACCACGGCTGCAATGAAAAACAACCCCCTTATTCTGAAGCAAGGAGATTAATGACAACATTTGGCAACTACTACAAAGGATGTCATTTTGACAGGAGTCGCCTACCTAAAAACAAAAAGCCGATTTCTTTCAACAGCAGATTTCTTTCAGAAATAAAGCAACATTTTCTAATACCTCATGTAAGTGTAGGAGGAAAGCCTTGACTGAGAATGAAGAACATTTTATTTTTGAATATTGAAATGCGCCAAGGAATGTGGAAGGGAATCTTCTGTGCTAATGTTTTACACAAAGTTGCAAGTTTGTCTACCTATCTGTGTGTTTACATGTCTTTTTCTGTATCTTTGGGAAGCAGACAGAGGCAGGGAGAGGTTACAAGCTGGGTTTTGGAAACCTGCAAGCTTCAAGATGGGAGGGAGAAACTCCCAAATGCTGCTTCCACATGGAATTACAAATGGGAGCATCTCTCTTTCCTAGGGCAGTGCTGAATATTTACCGTTTTTGATTTGGGGACTGAAACTACGGGTTGTACCCAATGTTTGTCTAACTAGAGTCCCATTCAATTCAATGGATCTACTCTAAGCAGTGGTGCAGCTAGGGTTGAACCTTGAGGCTGAAGGCCAGGGGCCCATAGCCCAGGAGGACCTGCAAAGGACCACCCAGAGATAGGTAATAGGGGCAGAGGCATTGGCCCAGCGTTGGCATCAGACTGGGCATGCCAGGGTTGTTGCTGCTTGCCACAACATCCTTTATTCTATTTTTTTAAAATAAAGAAAATCATATTGGGCATTGCTGACCAGGTACACACATGGTTACAGATGTTCATTTCATTATTTTGGTGCTTATTCCTAACTAAATATGTGCTTCACAACTATGCATGGCTGTCTAACCACCCGCCGCATAAGACCATTAAGTCCAGGGTCCAAAATTACCTGACTGCACCTCTGACTCTAAGTAGGACTAACATTGGATTTTTAAAAAAAAACAACACCTCAGGCTTTTGGACAGGGGTGTTGAACCTCTTTCACCCCAGGGGCTGAATCCCATTTTGGGGGAGCTCTTGGGGTCCAGATTCCAGTGGTGGGTGGGGCTGAAGGCAAAAGGGGTGGGCCCAAAGACAAATGGGGTGAGGCCAACATACCAAAAATTCCAGTCTGAGGTTCTGCATCCCTGTTTTGGGGGTAGAAATATGGGCATAGAGAAGTTAGTCATAACCAGCCCAGCTACTATCTGAGTGATATTACAGGGAAAGAGATTAAAATCCCATGGGTTGGGAGGGAGAAAGAGAGAGGAAACAAAGCCAAAAGAAGGAAAGGTGGGGTAAAGTCAGGTGGGAATGAAGGGTGGGGCTTGCTCCCAGGGCTGGTATTACGCCCTGTAGTTGAATCCTGCCAACTCCTGGAGCTTCCTCCATGCTACCTGTTCCTGTGGCCACTCTAAGCAGGTGAGCAGTGACAGGGGTGAAGAGATGGAGCAGCATCCTCCATCTGCCTTCTGGGAGGCTGTGTGGATTGGGTCCACTCAGTAGGAGTACCAGGGCCTAAATGCAAATGCAAATGGGGCCCTCTACAAGAGATCCATGACTGGACATTCAGAGGGAGTATGAAATTAATTGCAAGTGTGACTGAAACATCCCTCATTGTACCTCTCTTAGGTGCCAAAAAAATTATTATACTTCTGTATTATGTAGACAGCTAGCAACATGTCTAGTCTGAACCTGAGTCATGCTTTCATAAATATCTCTGCTATGTCTCACTGTCCTCTACCAAATATCAGCACAACAGTTCAGGGAGAAGGAATCTAAAAAACCTTTGTAGAAAGCAATTGTGGATAACTAATTGTACGTATATATGTTTGTGTGTATATATATGTGTGTGTGTGTGTGTGTGTGTGTGTGTATATATATGCGCATACCATCCACTCAAAAGGAGACCAAGTTTAAAATTACAGCCAAAAGCCTGTTTGGGATTGAGGCATATTGGCAGATGATTACACACATTTTGCACAGTGTGTGACCAAAACATTCCCATTTTGAATGTTTACATAAGCAAACAAACAGCAGGAATTTCTCCCCAATTGGAAACAGGATGAAACAGGAAGATTAAAAGCCCGCCCTTCATTTCAAGACATCCAAGTGTCTTATGAAGTTACAGACCATAACTACAAGCAAGCTAACACACCAGAAACAGTATCAAAAAAGGTAGATTACATATTTTATTGGATCCCTATCTGAGTGTGCCATTTAGATGTTTGAGCATCTTTAAGAAAAAGAATCTTTGAAGAAGAAGAAAAACTAGAAAAAGTCTATTTTATTTGATGGCAAGAAGAAAATAGAAAGAAAACACCACAATAGGAGAAAACTTACCGGTAGTTAGAGCCCATTCACACAAACAAAACCAACACTGTCTGCTGTGGCTCGTCCTGCTCAAGCTGTGCTGGCTACCAAGTCTCTCCTTCAAGGAGGGTGTGTCCATGGGGTCACCCCCTGGCTTCAAATCTTTTGAGCACTGCATAACCCTGCATTGCCTCTCCATTTTCATCTGATGCCTAACTCTTGGGTCTCATATTCCCACCCCCTCATCCTCTTTGTTAGGAGCCTGTGTTCCCACTAGGGAGGTTGGAGAATTTAGTTTTTGTTCACCAGGGGTGTTCACTCGTTAATCGGCCATACCTTGTTTTTCGCGGGGTGTTCACGATCATCCTGCCTGCTCACATGCTCCTGAGAATCCCGGATACCAGAAGTGTGCGACGGGATCTTGCATCACTTAGGGTCCCTGCGCTGCATTTTATGTAATACCAGGGTAACTACTAAAATGGCTGCAAATGCAAATCGCGCCATTGAGGGGTTGCCCTAGTATTTATGTTAAAACGCAGCGTCGGGACCCGAGTGCACAATGGATCTCCGTCGTGTCACTTCGGTTTCCAGGAATTGCGGATGCGTCAAACGAGGGCAAGTAAATTGCGTGGGGGTTTGGGGGGGGTCGACCGGCAATTTCGCAGAGCTTCCCCCCACACATGAACTTAGCACACTCCTAGTTCCCACAAGTCAGAGGGCCCCTTGGCTATCCTCCAAAGATTAGATATAGCGGTTTCTCCCCTTTGTCCTGCAATTCTCACCAGTCTCCTCCCCACCCTTGTCCTCAAACACCTTCTCCCCCCCTCCTGACTCAAGTTCCCATTTTCCTTGGGGGTCGCAGAGGTTTGAGCCAGAAGCCTGATGCGACAGGGATCCTGTTGCAATGCACTTCACGGTCCCTGGCGCTGCCTGTATTAATGTGGAGATACCAGGGTAGGTAAACTACCTGAAAAATGGTGCAAATGGCAAAACGAAGCCATTGTTAGGCATTCCACGTGATCAGGGCCCATATCATGTGGAACGCGTGGACAGCTGGTGGCTCCAATTTCAGTGGGGCTGTGTATCCACTCCATATTTCACGCTGAGCTTTAAAGGAGCTATCCACGGTGCATATCCCCAAAATAGGTTGAGTGCCATGGATAGCTCCTTTGAAGTTCAGAGTGAAATCCACTGTGGATACACACTGCCCTGCTGACATTTTGGAGCTACCAGCCTCCACTCTGTGGAAGCCTGCAGGGTACTCATGTCTGCATGTAAGCTCTCATCATTTACAGACTGGATGATGAACATGCAGATGTCAGGAGTGTGGCCAGGTAGTGTGGTTGTATTTCCTCCTCTTCCACATGTTACCGTACATATTGAGGAGTGTCAAGGTTCCACCTGTACCAGGACACCTTGATCAGCTCCTTAAAGATATCTGCCTCTTTAAGAGCCCCTCCTGTCTCAGGATGCCAATTTGAATTCTCTGCCTTTTTACCTCCTCTTCCCAGTAACATGGGATTAGGCCTTAGGTGTGGTGTAAAAGACACTCCAACAACTTGCTGTTAACAATAACTGTTTACTTTAGTAATTATTGGTAAAGTAGATTCACATTAACTTAGGGTAGTTACACAAATAGAGCTGTAAGATTACAAAAAGCAAGTATAAGGGAAATAAAAGGAAAAATAACACAAGGTTCTCTAACCTAGCCACACTGTCACCTGTAAGCTTAGTAGAGATTCCTTCTCCAGCCTAGCCCTGGCTGTTCTGCATTCTTCAGTGAAATCCAGACCCTGCTTCTCTGTATGCTTCACTCCCTGCAGCTTCTCTCTCTCTCTGCCACACCCTGCAGCTCCAGATCCACTCTTTATATACACTCCCCCCCCCCCAGACCTAGAAGGTTACAATCCTGTGACCTCAAACTGGGGAAATGAAACTTCCCTCAATGAAAAGGAAACTTAACTTCATGAGGAGAAAATGAAACTCACAAACTCAGGAGATGTTTGGGCCTACAGGCTTCAAACTAACTCAAGCCTGTGTAGGCCTCAATCCTTCACAAGCAGACTAACTAAAGAGGACTCCAGTGTGATCACAGACTCTGGTACACCATGACGTGGCGAGCTGCAGCCAATTCCATTATGTCCTCACCCTGATTAAAAAAAGAAGAAGGGCAGCAGTGAACACGAGGAAGGCTGTGGCTGTTGCCATATACATACACAGCCAGTTTGCCATGCATGCATACCTGGGAATTAGTGATGCTCGTTTGAGCATAGTTTCCTAAACTTCAGATAGCTGAGGCTCACTTCAATTTTAAATTAAAATGTGAAGCTTACTTTACTTATACTCCCCACCCCAAAGTTATGTTCTGGTGACTTGCCCTGACAGTCTGAACATGCATAGAATTACACCCTTATTGAATGTGAAACAGTGTTCTCCTTGGAATTCACCAGGCCCACTTGTTGGCTACCTTCTGCTGACAGGCCAAGAAGCCCTTGTTCAGCAAGACCTTTTAAACTCAATTATCCAGAGTATTTTTTTTCTTTATATATTTTTTTTACTATGGTACTTATAATTGGGTAATCTTCGTATTGATTTTTGGTTGTGTGATTTCTAGTGTTTCTTATTTATAGTTTAAATGCTCTGTGCTACTTTGGGTAATTGATTGGAAAAAAACAACCCATCAATGATGTTGACGGATGGGTGGTTGAATGGATGGCTACCATAACCACTCCTGTGGCTTAATTCTTCATTCCCGGCTGCTGCAACTTCATCAGGCTGCACAGAAATATATCACAAGCAAAAGAAGAGTGGGGGGGGGGAGGATGAGCCTTGATGCCATCAAGTTCTAAAAAGGATCATGAGTCTTCTGACTGCTTCAAATTAAATGAACCTTTGAGAACTACTGCATTTTCCTCCTCTTTTTAAAATTTTTTTCCACACTCTGGCTAGTTTTGATTATATGGTTTCTGAGCAGGTCACCATAGGAGAGGGCTTGGGACCTAGTGCTTGAAAGCTCCAACTGTTATTTGGGTCATGATCTAGCTAGATGGAGGCCACTGTTCAGCAATAGAACTAATGAGCACAGGAGGGAGAAAAAAAAAATCTCCAGTCAAGATGTTGGGGAAGGGGTGCAGGGGTGCGCTGAGGATGAGCTGTCATTTCTCAGAGGAAGTGTCAAGAAAAATGACTATTTTTCCCCATATCGGTTTCTAAGCAGCGGGCAGTGCCTGAAATTAAGCTGCTGTGTGGTTGTGTTATTCCCCTGCCCCTATAGTGAACTGAGAATAAATTGAGTCACACAGCTTTAAAAATTTAAGTAGCTGCCTTCATTTATAAAATTCCTTGCTACAGTGCAATCTAGGGCAGAGCTAGAAAATGTGGTGCCCATGGGCACCAATGCGTCCCCAGGCACCTTCCCACAGAGGCACCCTACTGCTCCCTATATATATATTTTAAAACCTTTTAAAAATGTTTTCTTACTGGCAGCTGGGATTGCTTCACAGTAAAGTGGGAGCCTCTAGCTGCTGTCATCTTAATTTCCCATGAATGCATCTGGGCGGATGACTTGTCCTTTGTGATTAGCCATGCCCACCCATGGCAGCCATTTTATGGTTGTGTCCAAGAGAGTTTCTCAAATTTCCAAATGTGCCCAGGGCCCAAAAGGTTGCCTACCCATGATCTAGGGATTTGGTGTTATCATGGATCAATTAAATTAATCTTAAAAGAGAATAGGAGGAGAAGGAGAAACAATTTCTTATAGGAAACTGAGCACATTTATGAAACTAATTAATGCATTATTTATACTCAACAAGTAATTTAAAGAGTTTGCCCCTGCAGAGAGCTGGGCAGATGATTAGAATCAAAGGCTGAAAACATTGTAATGGTCAAAATGTGAATGTTCATCTCTTCCACCACTTTCAACAGGATCCTAATTCAAGGTCCTCTGAAAGTATTTGTCAATGTGATCCATGCTGTGTGGGGGGATTCAGATGTTGCCTCTTTGTGAAGCAGAGTCTGGAAGGAAATGAAAAAAGCTCATAACACATGTAAATGTAAACATCAGACTATGGAATCAGAATGGGAAGATATATCAAGAGAAATCTAGGCAACCTTGCTCCCTGACCCCCAAGAATCACGTAGACTTAAGTATTTTCAGGCTGATGGTCATTCACATTTCTAACATAATTTTCCTGCTTGTGCAATGAGTTGTGTGTTTTTTAAGTGATCATGCGTGAGGAAGTTACTTTAGAATGAGTTATCCGTTATGAGGCATCACACTGCTAGGCCCTTCCTTAATTGGACATGGCCAATCAGACTGGAAAGAGTTACTGCAGGCCGGAGATGATGAGATGAGGGTGGAGGCATCAGTAATTAAGCCCGGTGACCTTAGGATACCCTCCACAACTCCTGGATGAAGGAGGTAGGCTGAGGTGGGAGTCTGCATGTGGGGAAAATAGAGGGTGAATTAAAAAGAGGAGGAAAATGTAGCAGTCCTCATTTCATTTGAAGGAATTACAGGACTGACTTTTCTTTTAAATATTTGTAGAAATCAGATCATCTTACAAGCTGTGAGGTGACAATAGTGAAGAACAACCTTAGTGCAATCTGAAGTAGGGTGGCCACTTACGAATTAGCAAAAATGAGGAAATGCATCACCAAAAAAGAGGATAATTATCTTCCCCCACCCGCGCCTCACTGTGCGTGGGGAGAACACTGTGTGTGGGGGAGGAGTGGAGAGTAAGGCCACTATTGGGTGATCTCACCCTCCAATCAGGCTTAATGGGGGCGGAGGGCTAGGGTCTCCATTTAGACCCCGTTGCCTCCGCCCCTCAGCCTCTTTTGATTGTGGCTCCCTCCCTGTTAGCAGTGTGGGCTCCTCTGGTCACCCTTTTAGGGGGCCGAGTAGGAATTTGTTTTGGGGTTCTGTTTAATTTGGTCGCATTTCCGGGAAGTGCGGGGATAGGCAGTGCGGATAGGGTTCGGTGAGCATCCAATAGCACCTTTTAGTTGACTGGAGTCAACCCGAGGCTCCCTGTTGCTGAGTTGTGCAGCTCAGTCTGAGTTGTGCAGCTTGGTCTGCCTTTGGGGTCAACCCTTCTCACCTGCATCGGTTGTTGTTCGGCACCGTGTGGAGGTGACGCTGGGAAGGCCCTCCAACACCAAGTGGTGTGGAACTTGGGAGGGGGTGGCGGCGAGTCACTGTGCCACCACCCTGGTTTGGATGTTTTCGCCCAAATGTGTTCCACTGGCCGCTGACCGGATGTAGTTTAGACCCACACTCCTCCCTTTGCAGATCTTCAATTTGAATAAATGTGGCCCTGATTTGATACCATATTTAAGTGTCTCAACTCTTCATTTCCTCCACTTCCATGCGCAAAAGGGGACACTGATTTGCATAAACATTTCATGTGCTAATTTAAATATATAGGCTTGCCTGGCAGCTACATTGTTGTCTTTTCAGCACCAGGCCTACAGGAGGCACCATCTTCAGATATCAAGGAGTCTGGTAGTGAAACATGTCTAAGAAAGCACGGACACATTTAGTTTTCTCATTAGCCTTGTTTTTTCAAGGTAGAAAACCATTCAAGCAATTGAACACAATATCCTTTTATCTGCATCAGCTGCCTTTATTCTTGCATACATATAGTCAGATAATGGGGTGGGGGTGCCCATTTAATGAAATTAATCATTTTAATGCTCTTAAATTAAAGCTTATTGCCCAGAGAAGGCTTAAATTCAAAACATAAACTAAGCTAGCCTGAGGCAGGTACTAAGTGGTACTATATAGTGCACATCAGTTTTGTTGAGCTGGAAACATGTGCAGTGTTTTCTTAATGGGATCATTTTTGGAAGTAGAGGGGGTACAAATGTGCCTGTTATTAATTATAACACCCTGATCACACAAAAAGGTGACAAGTGATTAAGACCTACGGTTGGATGCAGATTTATTCTGGATCACTGATGGGAGTGGGCTTCCCTGCCCCCTCCTTCCCATGGCAACCTCTCCAGCCCCATGAAAATGCTACACAAAGAGTTAAGAAACCCTGCTGAATAGGATGAGCTGGGGTGTATGTGAAGGATTGGGGATCCCCAAAAGTCCGGAGGAGGAATCTTCTGCAAGTCAAGCCCTTCTCACAAAAGGTCCCTTCCTCTTATGGAAGGCAGATCCTGGATCCAACCCACAGTCACGTGCTCCAGTCCAGAGACGTTGACAAGTATACGTCACACATGAGCCCACCTCCCACATTCTGAAACAATGTTTGTCATTTGATCATACTGATAGTTCAGGGGAAACGGGTGTTTCCGGATACTTTCCTCCCCCCATAGATGATTTGTGCTGTCCAAGGTGACAGATTAAGATCCTGTGTATCAACCATGCAATGAAAGAGCACAATGGGCCAATCTCTGGATGCTTTCCCCCAGTCCATGTGCATGTGGAAAGTAATCTGGAAGGACAAATCCAAATTCTTGCTGGAGTAAGGCAAAAGTGACAGTATAACAAATGATGAATTAAGGTTCCTATGCATGTTTACTCAGAAGTGAATCCGCACTGTGTTCATTCAGTGTAATCCCAAAAACACTTACTAGGGTGTACGTCCCATTGAACACAACAGGATTTACTTCTGAGTAAACATGCATAAGATTGCACTGTTAGATATCCCATATTCTCCATTTAGTAAATGCAGTATGATAACTTAAACCTATGAAAGTGCAGTCTGATCATGAATCATTGCCTCTTTCGTTACAGTCTGATGAAAATTTGCTTGGAAATAATAAGTCCGACCTTGTTCAACAGGCCTTTCCCCTAGGTAAGTGTGCATAGCACTGCCACCTTACCTCCTCAAGTCATTGCCTCAGTAAGGCCAGAAAACTAGGAGGTGCTCACATTTTACTCACTGTGAAATGAGTGAACAAATTGAATGTGATCATGGCAGCAATGGTGAGGGGTGTGTGAAGAGTACTTGTGTAAATGATTTTCGAATTAAAGAGAATTGGATATGATTTAAATTCAGCCTTACAAAATAGGTTTCAACAAATCATTGATCGGCCCTATTACCATTTGAATGTTATTATCCTGAACATAAGTAAAATAGGGAATCTTCAGAAAGAGTAATAGTGTGACAGAGGGCAGCCCTACTATTAGGCAGAGTGAGACGGTTGCCTCAGGCAGCAGATGGCGAGAGGTGGCAGGCTGGCAGCAAGGTATTGGAGGAGGAGAGAGCTGGGAGACCCGCAGCCTGTCCGGCACCCCCTGAGATAGCCTGCCACTGCTGATGCCATCTTGTCTGCTTCTCTACATGGAACGGGAGCACCATCTTGTTCTCACCTCACATAGCAAAATGTATTGGGCCAGTCCTGGTACGACACTAGAGAAGGAAGGAACTCATTTGCCTTGTTTTTTCTATCATTTCCTTTTTCTAGAGTGACTGAATTTGGGGTTTTGTTTTGTTTTTTAAAAAATGTTCCTTTGACACAAAAGATGACATGCATTGTTAATGAAACCATTACTTGATACCTACCAGCAGCCATCATAAGCCTATAAACAAATGATGTTTCCCATAGGGAAGCAGCAGGTGACACACCACATACATTCTGGTTGTTTGCACTGTGCTACATCTCTGAAATGGCCAAGAAGAACAGAGGTCTGTGGCTCACGTTGGCTCAGCTTGTTTGAGCATGGAAAGCTAAACAGGGTCAGTCCTAGTTATTACTTGGATGAGAGAGAGACCCCTCCTCTAGTTTCCTGCATTGAGCAGGGGGTTGGACTCGATGGTCTTGTAGGCCCCTTCCAACTCTATGATCTATGACTCTAGGCCCGGAAGAATAGAAAAATCAATTGAATGATAGTTGGGATTTAGGGGTAGCTATCTGCGAAATACAGAAGGAAGGAAACGTGTCCTGCACACTACAGCCTATATCCACAACTGTCTTGTTAAAGATAAATTATATTTCCACAGTATGCTGAAATGGCTGGGGAGGAAAAAGGCCTGTCTAAAATTGTAAGTCATTGTTAAAACTTCTTCACCAGTACACATGGTGCTTCCCACCAGTGGTCTGCAAAGTGGGCAACATGTTATTATGCTAGAGTGCCATCTAGCTGATTCACAAAGTAACTTACATCCCTACATTTCTCACCACCACCACCACCACCACCACCATTATTGCAACTAAAAAAAAAGGTATTTTTTTTAATAAGCAGATTTGTGAACCTAAGCACACTTCTGTGGAAATCAATGCCAGTGAAATCAATGGGAGTTGCTGTACTGTCTTGAAGATCTTGGTATAGGTATGCGTAAATTAACCAATGTATCTGATTCTAGAGTTCATGTGCTATAAATAAAGTACAATTAACCCTAAGCCCACCAAATGGCAAGCACAGGATTCATTATGGGGAAGCCAGTGATTTTTCCAGCAGCATTGGTGCTTCAAGAACTTCATTTAAAGCAGCTTTGAGAAACCTCTTGTTCAATGCCTTTACTGTGCTTGTGTGAATGTGGGTTCACATTACAACCGCCCCACTTTCTAACGATTGAAAATAGTCCTTGCACTGCATTTTGTGCACATCCTTAGTGGTAATTGCTCAGCCTCATATTTAACTAGTCTCATGAAATCCAGCACTAACTCCTGCTTCTTAGTTTCATTGACATCAGGCAGCAGCAGCAAGTGAATTAGTTTCCATAATGTGCCTAAAAACACAGCATAGATTAAGGATATTCTCCACTACTACAAACTTCAGTTCCCCCTGTCTCTTTCATTATTTAGAGCAAAGGATTGTGAAATGGCCATGAATACTGAGTGCAAAATTGTATAGTGATCGTGATAACTAGCCAATCAAAGATGATATAATAAGAGTGATGCTACCTAGTCAATCAGATCTGACAACCCTTAAGGAAAACAAAGCCTATTCAGAATGAAGACAATGCATCCTGAATAGGTGAAGATTTTTGTTTCCATCACTGAAAATTGGCAAACTGAGAATAGCTTTGGGGAAGCGGGTTGCTAAATTCCTCTCAATTGTATATTCGTTGTTGCACATATTTTGTGTGTATGCTGGACCAGATGTCCGGGTGCCAACTGGAACAGAAATATTTTCATAATAGAAACAGGACCAGCCACAATCACTGAACCCCAACTGTGCCAGAGCATGCAAGGTCCACTTTCCCTACTCTGAGACATCCAACACAGCAAGGAATTGGGGGAAACATTGATCAAAAGAAAAGAAAAGAAGATGTATCATAAAGCAAAGAATTAGATCGGTATATCTGTTAAAATAAAAACGAAACAACATTTTAAAACTGGCATCACTAAGATGCCACGTCAGGATCCCACCTTAGGGCTGGCCTTGGAAAGTAAAGCACTGCACTCCCCTTTGCCAGGATCAGATTTCCTAGGGTTTCTCCATGTTGCCAGCTTTGGGAAGGACCCATCTCGTCTTTCGCTGCCGTCTTCACCACTTTCACCTGTGATGGTCTTCAGATGCCTGCTGCTGCCAGTCCCAGTGCAATGCCCTCTGGTGGCCAGCAGGGCTCACTACTGGTGGTCCGTAAACTGCCCTAACTGCCTTGGCTAATCCTGGGGTTACCCATCATCCTGCTTCACACAGGCTCTGGGGTGCTTGGGGTTCAAGGCCTCCCTGGGCTTATACCTGGGGGCAATGGAGGCTCTTGGGCTGGCCGGAATCCCAGCGCCTTCTGCCTGTTGCTCTTGCTGCTGCAGCATTTTATACAGCAGTTGGGGCAGCATCAAGAGCCACGGCACTGGCAGCCCCACATCACATCTGGCACAGCCGTGTTTACATTGGGCTGGGGCAATTGTACAGAAGAGCCACCAGGGAGCTGCTACTGCCTGTCTCCTGACAGCCCATTTAACGTCAAGCCCGAACCCCGAAGCTAGCTATCCTATTGCTAGTTAGCACACAGATATCCATGCAACTTGCATCTGGCATACAATCCTCTGATCTAAAAGCAACCTAACTTTTAGATCAAACTTGCAACCGGTCTGAAAGTGAGCTCTGGAAGAATAAAACTGGGTCATGTTACAGACACTCTTTTGAACTCCCCCACCCCCACCCCAATTGCAGAACATTTGATTTATATTGCAGAACATTCCGCGGTACTTGAAATGACAGTTTTGGACACTACAAATCCCATAAATCACAAAGTGATCAGACACTTTGCGTTATTCAGCATCGTGCTCCATGTGTGGAACCCCCTGTCCCCTCCGATCAGCGACTGAAGCCTTGCTTTGCATACACCCCTTTCCTGAATTTAGAACTATGAAGGTACCAGGCAGACCTTTATCAACTGTGATTCCTTTCCCATGGAATTCACTACCTCATCATAAGGATGCCAAGGTTCCATTTTTATACATTTTTCTCCAGCAAGCAGTGGGGTGGTGAAGTCAGGGATGGATGCGTCAAAGCTCCAGGACGGTTTGACAAGCAGGGAAGAGGTCATCTTCCCTCTGGTTCCTGCTGAGTTTAGCTGCAATCCTAAAAGTAGCAGCGGGGGATAGATTTCCCAGAAACAATATATTGTTGTGAGCTACCCCTGTTGTAATGTTTTGGGATGGCTTGGTTGTGAAGGGGTAATTAAAATATATTCGCTTTACAAAAGAGCTTCAAAAGATGCATATAATGCACACACAGAGAGATCGATCAACACCACTGCCTGAATTTTTGGACTCCCCTTGGGGCCATGGCTACGGGGACTGTCATGATGAGTGCCTGCACTGGTTCACGCTGGCTCAGCTTGTCTGAGCGTGGAAAGCTAAGCAGGGTGAGGCCTGGTTATTACTTGGATGGGAGACCCCTCCTCTAGTTTCCTGCATTGAGCAGGGGGTTGGACTCGATGGCCTTGTAGGCCCTTTCCAACTCTGTGATCTATGAAATCTATGAAAATATACCACTACACTGCTGCCAGCAAGTCAAAGCATTTCTTTATTCAGGATAGTTTTAATGTAATAGGACTGCTAGCTTGATAGAAAATACTTAAGTAACTAGAAACATGTATCTTTCTTTCTTTTTTATTAAAAAGGAGGCAGAAAGTACACATTTGCATTCTCAATGTTGCTAACAGGTGCTCATGGACTTCTCCTGCTATGGTAACTTAGCCGGGCTGTTTTTTCTCTGGGGAACAACATTAGCTAGTAAACAAATATATGTTAATCTGTGTTATTATGAGAAAGAGGAGCATATGTCTTCAGGTACTGACATTCAATTTGGCAGCTTTTATTTGAATAACAATTTCCATGTGTTGATCTCACAATCATAATACCTTGTTTCCATTAGAATGGTCCTTCATCCATTTTCCTCATTGATAGGACCAGCATTGGTTGCTATAAAACAGTGTTTCTCAAACGTTTGATTGCTGCAGGACACTTATTTTCTAAATTAGCATTGAAGACACACTCTTACAGCTGAAAAGGTTTGATTTTAAAGTGTGAAAGATTCAGAGGAGATACTTCAGGGGGGAATGAAGTACTCCATGGGGCTTCCTTTAGAATAGCTTGTGGGGAGGGGTGGATTTAGCTCCTTGCTTTGTGAACTGTGTGAATAGAATGCCGGACTAGATGGACCCTTGGTCTGATAGATACAGGGCTCTCCAACCTTGGGTCCTCAGATGTTGCTGGACTACAGCTCCCAGAATCCCTTGCCATTAGCCATGCTGGCTGGGTATGCTGGGAGCTGTAGGCCAGCCAACATCTGGGGACCCAAGGTTGGAGAGCCTTGGTCTGATATATCATGGCTCTTATTATGTTCTTCGGGTGGGTGGGTGAATATTCAGAAGGGGTACAACGTACAATTCAAATTAAACCATGAGATGGTGAGGGCTATTTTTCTTCAGTTTCTTTTACACTTTAAAAAGCTAGGCCATGGATCAGCTAAGGGCCTGGCAGTGCAACTAGCTGTCTCACACACTTTGAAAATAGGGCTGCTAATGCTCCTGGGAGGATGCCCCATGCAACTCTTTGGGCAGTTTACAAAGATTAAAAACCATAAAAAAATACATTAAACATATTAACCCCAGACACGCACGCACAGACATACATATATCTAAACAATGTTTAATCAATCAGTAAGAAAAATCCAGGACCTGATTAAAACCTCATCATGTGCTGCCAAATTCCAGAGAGAAGAGGAAAGTTTTAACCTGGCACTGAAAAGATAACAATGTTGGTGCCAGGCAGGCCTTATCAGGGAGATCATTCCAGAATTGGGGGACCACCACTGAGAAGGCCCTTTCCCTTGTTGTCACCTTCTGAGTCTCCTTTGGAGGAAGCACCTGGAGGAGGGCCTTAGATGATAAATGCAGTGTATGGGTAGGTTCATGCTGGGAGAGGAGATCCATCAGGTAATGCGGTCCTGAGCCATGTAAGGCTTTATAGGTCAGAACCAACACCTTGAATTGGGCTCAGAAACATTCAGGTAGACAGTGTAAGCAGGCCAGAATTGGTGTTACATGTTCAGAAGATCTTCTTCTCCCTGTTATCAATCTGGCTGCCACATTTTGTATGAGCTGAAGCTTCTGAACTGTCTTCAAAGGCAGAGCACATTGCAATAATTTAACTGTAGAGCACATTGCAGTAATTTAACTGGGAGGTTACCATGTTGCGATGTATTATCAGCAGCAAACTGTGAGCATTTGTTTTCACATGTTTGGGAACATTGGCTGTCTCAAGCAGTTCATGTTTATGTCTGCAGCCAGAAAACTATTCCCTGACTCAAGCCTGGGAAACAAGATCTCTGGGAACTTAATGAACCAACTGTCACGTGTTTGTTTTTCTCTGACATAGTGAACTGCTCCAGAAGCCATTTTAAGGGGAAGAACTTTAGCCGTGCTTTTGTGTTCTTCTTTTGTTCTTGCAACTGCAACAATGTAACATTTTACATTGGTGGGGTGAAGTTCCACTTCTCTCCACTGGACTAATGCTTGCCATGCATTTATACTCTGCACATGGACTGTATCTAGGGAATGTATACTCTGTAGTACTTACTTTGAATAAGTAAATAAACAGGTAGAATAGACCTGTTGCTGTGACAGAGTGTTTCCTCTGTGTCCTGGACTAATCTGCAATTGGAGAGGCTGGGAAGCTGAGTCATTACAGGGTCTGCTGCTGCTGTGTGGGAGATTTACTCTGCTACTGTGTGTAGCACACGGATTATAAATCTCTTTCAACACCAACATTCAGCATAGACAACTGAAGCCAGGTTATCCCTGTCCATATGGGGGTGTAGCTGGGCCACCAACTGAAGTTGTAGAAGGCACTCTGTGCCACTGAGGCCCCCTGAACCTCAAGTGACAAAGATGGCCCCAAGCTATGAACCTGCTCCTTCAGGGGGAGTGAAACCCCATCCAGAACAGGCTGAGTACCCTCCATCCAGTCAGAAGGACTACCCACTAATAGCATATCTGTCTTTTTTCTGGATTGGGTTTCAGTTTGTTAGCCCTCATCCAGTTCATTGTCACAACCAGGCACTGATCTAGCACATCTGCAGCCTCAGCTGATGAAGATGAAATGAGGAAATAGAGTTGTGTGTCATCAGCATACCGATGACAGCACACTCCAAAACTCTGGATGACTGCACTCGACAGTTTCATGTAGATGTTAAATAGCATGGGGGGCAAAGCTGACCCCTGTGGAACCCCATACCAGAGAATCCATGGGGCTAAGCAATATTCCCCAAGCACCATTTTCTGGATCCAACCCTTCAAGTGGGAGTGAAATCACTGCAATGCAGTACCTCCCACTCCCATCTTAGACAAACATCCCAGAAGGATACAGTGGTCGACGATGGTATCAAAAGCCACTGAGATCAAGCAAAATCAACAAGGTCACACTCCCCTTGTCTCTCTCCTGACATAGGTCATCATACAGAGCAACCAAGGCTGTTTCCATACCAAAACCTGGACTGATCCCACTGAAATGGATCCACATAACTGGTCTGATCCAAGAGCATCTGGAGCTGGTTGGCAACCACCTGCTCAAGGACCTTGCCTGGAAAAGGAACATTTGCCACCACCCTAAAATTATTAAGATTTTCCAGGTCTAGGAGGATTTCTTCAGGAGCGATCTCACTACTGCCTCTTTCAGGCTGCCCAGGACCACTTCCTCTCTCAACGAGGTACTAATCACTTCCCTGGCCCAGCCAGCTGTTACCTCCCTGCCTGTTTTTATAAGCCAAGAGGGACAAGGATCCAATACAGAAGTGGTTGTACAAACCTGTCCAAGTACCTTGTCAATGTCCTCGAGCTGTACCAACTGAAACCTATCCAAAAAAACCCTGGACAAGGCTGTGCTCTGGATACCTCACCTGATTCACCTGCTGTAACACTGGAGTCTAAGTCCTGGCAGATGCAAGAGATTTTATCCTGGAAGTGCCTAGCAAATGTATTACAGCAAGCCTCAAATGGATCTACAGTGTCCTTAGGGCCAGCATGTAATAGGTCCCGGGTAACCCTGAAAAACTCTGCTAGATGGAAGATAAAGGATTCAAGTTTGTTTTTAATTTTCCAAAAATCTCTGGGGAAAAAATTGGTGGATTAAAAAATAAATAAATCTTTTGTTTGTTTGTTTTTAAATCTGGTGTGTGTCCCCATCATTTTTTCAGGTTTATCTCTCAGGCTTTCACATCTCTAAGTGAGACCCCTGCGCTGCTTGATCAAGGCAGGTGGTTTTCAGTCTTTCTTGCTTCAGAGGACTGCTTTCTACATTGACTTGTTTGTTGAGATACACCTGTGCATCTGTTATGGAACCCCTACACGTTGCAGAAGATTATGGGAAGTGTTCTAGGATGCCCACTCCATTAAGCAGGCCACCATCTTAGTCCTACTGCATCTCATCATTGCTCTTTATGAACTGAGAATATACCCTTCAAGGATATCCACTAGATTGCATATTTTTGTGGACATTTTTGTTGAACAATCTATAGTGGTGGGCAATGTCTTTTAGGGAAGCCTGTCTGCCATTACTGAAGTTGTCACTGAGGAACCCTGCTTCTAAAGAAACCCAAAACTCCCTTGCTTGAACACTGTTTGGAAGCGACTGAGTTTGGATGCCACAATGTTTCTAGGAGACATCAGAAAATACATTAGAATCACAACCCTAAAATTATTTAACTAGAAATGAATGTCCTGGATGCCAGTAGGACTTACTTCCAAAGGCCTGTGTACTTAGGGTAGCATTCCCCAATCTGGTGTCCTCCAGATGTGTTGGACTACCCTTCAATGGCTGTGCTGGCTGGGGGTGATGAGATTTGTAGTCCAACACATCTGGAGGGCACTGGGTTGAGGAAGGCTGGCTGAGGGCTACAAGTACAACCTTAGGCTGGGATCTCTAAAGGTCCTATGCACATGTGTGGTAGAACTGCATGTACCATTAGATTTTCAGCCATTATTTTATTAACTGAACAGCAGCTTGATCCTTTGGCAGTGGGAACTGCTTCATAAAACCCATCAATAATACTCTGTTGGCATGTGCCATTCTTCCCCATATGGGCACACCATTTCTTTGGATCTTGGTCCTGCTGTGTCTTCGACATATAATACATCATGCATGCCCTTTTCTACTCCACATTTCAAATGCCCCTTCTTTAATTAGTCCTTCATCAGATCCTGTATACTTCTAGCTCTCCATTAATTTTTAAAAACATAAAACCTTTATGCCATTCTCTCTTGCCACTCTCATATATCACCCTTTTTTTAAGATGCTCTTTATTGTTCCTTTTACAGCTGGGGTGGCACTTCACTGTATGTAAAATCTTGTGGTGTATGTAATGGTAGAATAAACAGAGATATGATATAGATTTTGTGTTATACACAAGGATGTAGGAAACTCAGCCTGAACAGTACTACAGGATAGAGAAAATATAGCTCTACTTGAAAATAGGTTCTATTTTAGCTCTATTAAGCAGCTGGCTCCAGTGAGCTAGTGGTGGTAACCAGAAGGGACCAGAGGTAACCCAAAAAGTAGAATAAAAGGTTTATTTAAATCACAGCCAATAAATAGGGAATCTAGTTTATGAGATGAAGGCACAGTATATAGGCACAATATATATGAAATTCAAGGGGAAATACAAGGAATGCCATGAGTAAATAAAAATAAAATAAAATGTGGGACAAGGCATACCGTGAAGCAGCTTTTACGTACTGGACTTACAACACAAAACCCTGCATTTGCCTCTCATCTTCCACCAGCCCCCTAGTTAAAGCTTACTACATTCCCAGGTGTATAGCTGCTTGTCCTCAAGATCTGGGATGTGGGTAGGGGGAGATTTTAGTTACCTATCCAAGCAAGGGTCCAAGAAACAGCTTCCTGTGGACTCAGGTGAAAGTTAAGGAAGATTAATCCAAAATGCAGTGTAAAGGATTCAGAATCTAGATGGAAAATTAGTTCAGATTAAAAATGGGGTAGAAAGAGGTTGAAAATAAAATAGCGCAGTCTGAAAATAAAGATATAACAAAATGAAATGTAAATATATCTATATCTATGCCAGCCAGCTCAGGAAAAAGTACAGGGAGCAGCTTCAATAATGGAGAAATGACATCTTTCCAAGCAAGGAATTCCTCTGGAAGATAAGACAAAAAGCAAGCTGGGATCCAAAAGCTCTCAGAAAAAGCAAATATTTTCTAGCAAAAAAATAGCCAAACACACAAGAAGAAAATGGCTCCTCTGATAGGGTGCATTTGTGTTGGGAATGATGGGCAGGCAAGTGAAGATATTTATTTATTTATTTATTTATTCATTCATTCATTCATATTCTATACCGCCCAATAGCCGAAGATATGTGCTACAACACAGTCCAGTTTTTTTCTGTCCACTCCTGCTACCACTTCCTGCCAATGCTTGAGATAAGCAGCACAACCTCCCTTTCAACCCAACATCTGATGTCCGGTGCATGCAGCAAACACATTCCAACTCCTTCTCCACCTCTTCTTCCTCCTCCCAACCTAATCCAGCATGCAGCAAAATGCCTGTTCTTGAGGTTCTTTTCACCTTTGCCACTGCCAGAGCTGAGCTAAGTGGCATAACCTTCCTCCTCCCTGAATCCAAGTTCCATGGACACTGAACAACATGAGTTCCCCCCTCCTCTACCTCTATCTACGCATGTCCTAGTCCTACCATTGCTTGAGAAGCAACAAGCACACCTTCCTCTTCCCTTCTGACCCCTGGCAAACACATGGTCTGACTTCAAGAGCTGCAAATAGCTCGTTTTTTTTCCTGCTCCTGCTGCTCCGTCAAGCACCAGGCAGCGGGCACCACTTCCTCCTCCTGACCTGAGCCATGGCAAATGCTTAAACACTAGGCATAACTCCCCCCTCTGGGAGTCTTATGCATGCAACATAAACACACATGTGGGCCACAGGTGGCCTTGTTTTTCTGCTGTTCCTCCGTGAAGCACCAGGCACACCCTCTCCTTGCTCAGTCCAATGCAAATGCACGTGCTGATGCTATGCATAATTACACATTAGCACCATCTTTTAGGGAAGCCTGTCTGCCATTACTGAAGTTGTCACTGAGGAACCCTGCTTCTAAAGAAACCCAAAACTCCCTTGCCTGGCAATTTTAATTTGCCAGGCAAAAATGGCTGTCCTTTGCTGGTGACTGGCAAGTGCCTTTGCCAAAGGCCACTAAAGATACAGAACCTCAGTATTTTTCATTATTTGCTATATAGCCCCAAAAGATCAGTTTAACAACAAACTGGATCAAGACTCAAGGCTGATTCACACGGACTGGCTAAGCAACAAAGATCTCAGCAACTTTTGTAGGGTGGCCACTTTGGCATCAACCAAAAAAGGAGAGGAAATGCATCACTGTTTGTTTCTGAGCTTCCCATAGGCATCTGGTTGGCCACTGTGGAAACAGAATACTGGACTAGAGTGGTCTTTGGTCTGATCCAGCAGGTCTCTTCTTATGTTCTTATGAATGTGCATCATGTACTCTTGGGCGTGGGGAAACAGCTTCTTTTCAGGTGTTTGCAGATGATGCTCCCCCAATTGCCAACCAAAATTTTATTTCAGCCTAGAGATGTTTGACCATTACTACTGTAGACAGACTTACTCACCCTTTTCCAGGTGTCTTCTACGGAGCAACAGCACGGTGCTACAGAAGATGGTCCATATTTCCATGCCATATTACATATATGAAAACTGCAGGCTTCTTTAACACACCTAAAATACTTTTACTTCCCAGGTGGGGAGGAGGAGCATAAAGGACTATTCCTTTCCCCCCCTAAGTCTGTACATTCCACCCTCCGCAAGTACAGACAATTTCTCTGAACAGCACAAATACCTCACTAAACACTGCCAATGTTTGATGTCTCCATTAGCAATCTTCTCAGCAGGAGAAGCCAAGATATAAACCGGCAGCAGTTAAAAGAAAAGAAAGTTTATGGCACCAACACTATGAAAATAGGAGCAACAAATTTCCTGAGCCCATTATGGTCACAGGTGCCCATTCTGACAATCAGCTATAGCCAGGCATCAAGTGCTGAAAATGTACTCTTTGAGTTTGATTTTTTTAAAAACCTGATTATTTTTGTGCTTTACTTAACCCCAAACTCAGCAAAGCATTGGAAAGTTCTAGGTTTAGTGGCTGAGAATTCTTACTAATCATGATTTTAACCAATCCTGGGAGCTGGTTCACACACATGCATGCCATGTTCACCATTTGATGATTGCAATGACCTGGTTTGGACGACATGACAGCCCATTGTGGGTAACAAGCCACAGTGGGTTGTCATGCCATCTGAAGCCAGATGGCTTCCTACAGGGTGGCTTGTTTTTTTTTTCAGACAAGCCACCCTGAGGACCCATGGGCTGTTGTAGGGTTTGTTTTACACAGGGCTTTTTTTCTGGTGGAACTCACCGGAACTGAGTTCCAGCACCTTTTCTTCTATTAATTGCATTACAATTTAATCGCCATCTACTCCAGAGGAAATGTAATCCAAGAGTTCCGGTACCTTTTTCTCCAGAAAAAAAGCACTGGTTTTACCCATGGTGGTTGTTGTGTCCTCCAAACCTGGGTGACCGATCCCACCATGGGTAAAGAGAAGCAGCAAGCAAGACCCTTGGCAAGAATGGCAAAAAAACCCTGGCCGCTCTTGCTGAGCTGACCTGGGCCTCTGCCAGTGACAGCCCCTCTGAAGTGCCCAAGCAGCACATTGGAAGGGCTGTCACTGGTTGGCCACCCCCTTTTTAAACAAACAAACAAACAAACTCCAAAAGTGTGCAATTTTTTTGGTGATTTTTATTTTTCATTTTTTTCTAGCCGGACATGTGCGGAGGTGCGTGCTTCCATGGGTCCAAAATAAGAAGCCTTGCCTGGGCAATGTCCTGGGGGATAGCTGCTGTCAGGTACCAACACTGGACATTGACCCAGTCCACCCCCCTTTTTGCCCTTTTCAAGCTGCAGCAAGCCCAAAAGGGCTAGTGGTGGTGGCGGGGAGGTGGGGAAGCCTCTGCCAGCTGCCCTCAAGTGTTGCTTGCACACTTTGATGGCAGCTGGCACTGATGCTCACCAGGTAGGTGCTTGGTAGGAGTGGCAAGGGTTTTTGCTGCTCTTGCCAAGCAGCTCACTCATAGATGGGGTTGACCCATGATGGGTTGTGTCATCTGGGTTTGGATGACACGAGAACCCATCGTGGGTGAAACAACCCCAATTAAATCATGGGTTGACAGGGGGATTTATAACCCAAACTTAAGCCACCCTGACAAACCTGTCATGGGTTCACATGACACATTAACCCACTGTGTCATGCAAGGCCAGTCAATGACCTCGTTCACATGGCACGACAACCCATCATGGGTAACTAGCCATGTCATGTTGTCCGAATTTAGACCGCTTCCCGCAGGGTGGCTTGTGTTTTTTTTTTTCTTTCTTTTTTTCAACAAGCCACCCTGAGAACCCATGGGCTGTTCTAGGGGTTCTTCTATCCACAGTGGGTTGTCGTGTTGTCCAAACCTGGGCGACCAATCTCACCGTGGATAAAGGGAAGCAGTGAGTGAGGTGCTCAGCAAGAGAAGCAAAAAACTTTGCCACTCTTGGCAATCTTGCCCATGCCACCACCAGTGACAGCCCCTCTGAAGTGCCCAAGCGGCACACTGGAGGGGGGGGCTGACTCATTTGTTGACCACCACTTTTTTTAAAAAAGTGCTCCAAATCTGCGCAAATTACTTGCCTTTGACAGCTGTCAAAGGTAGGGCTTTCGTGAAAGCAGAGATTTAGGCAGGGCAAAATAGGGTAGTTTGGAGAGGGAAGTATGCATATGAAAGGGGGAAAAAGCTGTGGTGAGCCCAAGAGGGCTTGCAGTCACTGCAGGGAGAAGAGACAATGTGGCTTCAGCCATGGTGTCCCCTGGGGTATGGTCTGGAGGATTGGGGGGAAGGAGAGGGAGAACAACCCACAGTGACACTGATTGCCTGTTGGGCACACCGTCGGTTGTTCTACGTAGGTTGTTCTGTGAACAACCAACCCACAGTGGCTTATTGCCAGGGTAGATTAGTGGGACATGTGAACCCGCCTAATGTGTTAATTTCATTAATTTCATTTTTTATACTTTTAGACTGTGCAATAACCAAAGTTCTCTGGGTGGTGAACAAGTAAATTAAAAACACATGCACAAAATATTGAACCACAATTAAACAATAATCAAATAGCACAAAATAAAATAACACAAAGTAAAGTCAGTGCTAAAGACTAAGAACAGTGCAGCATATGATAAAACAAACAAAGTAAAGCCACCTGCAAAAATAAAACAGTGCAAAGATCTAAAAGCACTAAAATAGGTGGTAAAATGCCTGGGAGAATAAAAAGGTTTTCAACCTGGTGCCAAAAAGACCATAATGTAGGCCAGCCTCTCTGGGGAGGACCTTCCACAGAGAAGGTATCACCACTGAAAAGGCCCTGTCTCTTGTAGCCACCTGCCTCACCTCATTTGATGGAGACACCTGGAGGAGGCCTCAGATTATGACCTTAGAGTCTGCATAGGTAAACAATTTAGGGATGGATGAAAAATTTGCTCCATCAAGTTTTTCTTTTTTTTTAAATGGATTTACCCAAGATACACCTCTTGGAACTGAGCATAGAAATGGATGCAAATGTCAGTCAGAAATCCATACATTTACAGGTTTGCGATGTGCATCCATGTAATTTTCTAATATGCATGCAAACATGCTTTAATTAATCAGAAATTGTGTTCATTATTGCATCCACCAATGAATCTATTTGAAAAACGCTCACAAAAATACATCCAGATTTTCCCCATTGAGTCTAAATAGTGCTGATTGTGTCCCCATTGAATGAAAATAATAGCTAGCTATTGTACTTCCACATTGTTTACCTGGATCTCATCATCATTCTCTGTTGAAAGGAAAGTGTTCAAGATTTTCTTGTTCAAGAGTGTGGGACATTTTGCATCATTTTCCCCCTCTCCCCATCTCCTGCCACTGGCAACATTTATCCATGTAGCTAGGGATGTGTGGATTTTGCTCCCAGAAATGAAAACTGCAGATGTTCATTTCATCTCTAATAGGATGCTACAACACAGAGATGCTTGTAGTCTTGCTCACATTCAGATGTCCACAGTGACTCTTCTAGGAAATAAAGAAACAAAACTGGCTTTATATTTATAGCTATCCAATGTATAATGAAATCAGTACCCTTTTAAGAACCAATACAATAGACATTTGCTTAGAAAAGGTTCAAGTGCCATCAACCTCAGTGGAAGCAGTTATGTATGTGTCAATTGATAATCTCCAAAACTTCTCTTTGAAACTCTTTCCTTAAAAGTTGCCTTGAGGGCCTTCACATCAT
This sequence comes from Shinisaurus crocodilurus, assembly GCA_021292165.1. Classification (NCBI taxonomy): domain Eukaryota; kingdom Metazoa; phylum Chordata; class Lepidosauria; order Squamata; family Shinisauridae; genus Shinisaurus; species Shinisaurus crocodilurus. The sequence goes on along the minus strand of CM037880.1, from coordinate 123,874,184 downwards.
AAGAACTTAAGAAGAGCCATGCTGCATCAAACCAAAGGTCTACCTAGTCCAGCATTCTGTTTGCACAGTGGCCAACCACTTCCCAACCAACCATGGGACACTCAGAAGAAGATATGAATGCAACAGCACCCTCCCACATGTGTTCCCCAACAACTGGCATACAGTGCCACACTGCCTCTGATACTGACAAGGAGCATAATGACAAGGAGCCATTGATAGCTTTATCCTCCATAACTTTGTCTAATTCCCTTTTAAAGCCATCTGAGTTAGTGGCCATTCCATAGTTTAACAATGTGCTTTATGAAGAAGTACTTCCTTTTATTTGTCATGAATCTCCTATGATTCAGCTTCATGGGATCACTCTGGATTCTAGTACTGAGAGGGATAAAACACCTCCCTATCTACATTTTTCACACTGTGCATAATTTTATACACCTGTATCATGTCTCCCCTTACTTGCCTTTTTTCTAAGCTAAACAGCCCCAAATTTTGTAACCTTTCCACATAGGGGAGTTGTTACAGCCCCTTGATCATTTTAGTTGCAAGAGTTAATCTGTATATGTAAAGCCCATTGCAATTGGAGATAGATTTTACTGAATCTCCCACTTTCACTGCTAATAGAGGAGAACCTCCCCCCCATAGGAAGAATTGTACGCATTAATATGAGAGTTCCTTCAAAGTGATGATGAAGTTATGAAAACTTGGGCCAATAAAAAAAAAGTAAAATGCTTTTCAGAATGATTGAAACAAAAATTAACTTCAGAGTAGTAAGGGAGAGATTTTCTGCCCTCCAGATATTGAATCCCATACTTCTAAAACATCACATGCAATTTTCATATTTTATAATGTCTAATGAGTAATATATGAAAAAGTAATGAAGACTTTAAAATATTGATATATTTGCTAAATTAAATCTGTGTCCAGTGAGTCAGAGCGAACATGACTGAATATGGAAGAAATTCTGATGCAAAAATGAACCCCTATCTCACAGGTGCCTAAAACTGTAATAAAGATCTATAGTTCAGGATCCTTTGTAAATACGAGGCAGTAGCCTCCTCAGATTGTGAAGGGACATTCTCAGATGTAAGGGGTTCTATAAACCAATGTTTTAGAGCTTGGGATTGACTGATTTTGGACTATTGACTCCTGTTTCTTTGAGAGGCTCCTGTGCCTTTAAGGGATGCCTTTGGTCCCATTTTGAGAAGTATGGCTCAGTGGCTTAGGCCTTGCGTTTTCTACATTTATAACCATGTTTATGATTATGGATTTTTTAATGAGCTCTCTTGGATCATATGAATGTAGGAAGCTGCCTGATCTAGTCAAGTATTAGGGGTGCCAGAGAAATCCACAATGGATTGAAATGAGTTTGGATTTCTATGAATCTATGATTTCTATGCAGTGGAAAAGATTTTTCTGAGTCACGCAGATTCCTCACACTTGCAGACCATTTTTTAAACTTTTGTGGGGGATTTGCGCTAACTAATTTGCATTAGCACTAACTAATGTGCATTGATGAATTTGTGCAAGTGTGCATCAGTGCTAATAAACACTAGTGCAAGTAGAACAAAATTCTGTTTTAAAAAATCCAGTCCCGTCAATGAGCGGACGACGGAATGAAAGACACCGGAATCCGCGAAACACAGATGGAACGGATTTAACAAAATCCGTACATCCCTACCCAGTATTGTCGATGCTGATGGGCAGTGGCTCTCCAGGGTTTTGGGCAGGATTCTTTCCTAGCCCTACCTGAAGATACTTGGGACTGAAACCGGGACCTTCTGTGTACAAAGCGTGCCTCTACCACTAAGGTATGACCCTTCCCCTCCTTTGGTAGAAAATGTTTTAAAACAATAAATAAATACATTGGGGTGGGGGTACCCATAGCTCAATCATACAGTGCATGGTTCAGTATGTGCAAGATCCAAGATTCAATCCCCAGAAACTCCAGGTAAAAGGATCTCAGGCAACAACAGGCTTAGAAAGAACCACACCCTGGACATCTGATGCCAGTAATAACAGACTGATTGATTTGTTTGTTTTATTTGTACCCTGCCTTTCTACCAAGAACATGGCACTCAAGGTGGCTTAGAGTCATAGGAACTCTTAAAAAAACCACTTGATTAAAACAACAATAGTAAAACAAATACAGTAAAAACACGACAACAGAATAAAAACAGCACAAATCATGGACAACCGACAACAGGTACCAATGGTCTGTCTAAGGGCCAAACTAAATGTTCTGCTAATGATGCATAGCAGAGCTATGTGTGATTGGCTTACTTACTTTAGTGTAAGCATCCACGGATGTAAAACATCTCCACTGGATTCCAATGGAGACATCCTTTCTTCTTCTTTTTTTAACCTTCCCATGGGTGGGATGGAATTTCAGGCTGAAAATGAGAGCGGGGAAGCTTAAATCCTGCCCCCCATCCAAATCATCATGGTCCCAATTAAAATCAGTCCCTCACATTCTTATACTAAAGTAAGACAATCACACATAGTTCTGCATGATTAGCAGAACATTTAGTTTGATCCCTAAGCATAAGGCAACTTGGCATGTGCAAAAGAGAAAAGCTGAACAGTCACCATGTTACTGTCACTTGCTGACCATACTGTGCCCTATTGAGGTCCGTTTGGACATGGTGTGGAGGAGGGCCTTCTCTATTGTGGCACCCACCATGTGGAATGATCTCCCCATTGAGATCAGGCAGGCTCCTACTATGGAGCACTTCTGCTGACAACTGAAGACATACTTGTTTGCCCAGGCATTTCCGTAACTGCTGGCCTTGTCATCTACCCCTTGTTACTTTAATGAGATGTTTTATCGTTGTTTCCTTGTTTAAATGATTGGCTTTATTGTATTTTATCATTATTTTATTTTGTAAACCGCTTTGGATTTTTTTTAAAAAAAATTAAATGAAGAGTGGTATAGAAAATGTCTGAAATAATTAAATAAATAAAACACCTGCTGAATTTATACCTGTCCTGCAGCTTCCAAAGATTCAGTTGTCTCTGGTAGTAAAAGGAATTGGTTACCCTGAACTCAAAAGAAAGAGTCCATCCCAAACTAGTGCCAGGCTGATATTTTTGTCTGAGGTATTTTCACCCATTCAGGGTGGGGGATAAATCCCCCCTCAAAAAAAAGAACACAAAAAAAAACTAGGGAGAGGTGAGATAATTCTGGTGAAATATTTAGGGGGGATTGGTGCTTGGTTACCTTAACCATGGTTACTTTAACCATTCGTGTTATATGTGGCTGGGGAGTATTCTCACTTTTAAAATGTTGCTCGCTTTGCTCTGCAGCATCTCTATTAAGCTTCCTGGAATGTCCACAGGAGGAAGTGATGTCATGACATCTTCCCATGGATATTCCAGGATGTGCAGCCAGCTGGGGAGACTGACTGCAGAGATGCTAGAGAGCGGTGAGACTGGGCATTTCATTTTATTCTCAGTTAAAAGAATAAACCTCTCACACCTCTCAGACATCTTGCTAATTAGTACGGTCAGTGCCAAATGCCAACCCCCTTCCACAAATGTTACTGAAATTCTCCTGCCCCTGAAAACAGCAGAAAAATTGCCACTTCTTTCATGAGGAGGAGGCAGGGGGGAAATTTTGCAAAATTGATAGGTGGGGTATTTATTTGCTCAGCATTATCTCTAGCATCTCTGTTGTTCCTCTTCTCATGTACTGGTTTGCCCTCACACATGGAATACACAGTTTGGTGGCTCTGAGCTGCTGTATCGTGGAACAATTGTGCTGACTGTGGAGGGCTTACGCTGGCTCAGCTTGTCTGAGCGTGGAAAGCTAAGCAGGGTCAGGCCTGGTTATTACTTGGATGGGAGACACCTCTTCTAGTTTCCTGCATTGAGCAGGGGGTTGGACTCGATAGCCTTGTAGGCTCCTTCCAACTCTATGATCTATGAATCTATGAATAAAATAGCTCTGAGACTCTCCCCAGTGAGGCCCGCCTGTCACCAACACTGTCATCTTTTCAGTGGCAGGTTAAGACTTTCCTCTATTCCCAGGCACTTGACAGTGTATGATAAGGTTTTTGACTGGTCCTAGGATTTACTATTGATTGTTCTAAAATGGTTACATTTTTTTTTACATTGGCTTTATATTATTTATTTTTAAGGTTTTAATCTGTGTAAACCACCCAGAGAACTTTGGCTATTGGGCAGTATAGAAATGTCAGAAATGAAATGCAATTTTGGAGTGCAGGCGGGAGATCAAATGTTTGTATGCCCTTCCACCCATGAAAGCTCCCTACACCATCAAAGGAGCATGTCAGAGAAGCCATCTAAGCTTGAATATGCAGGGAGCTTGACCACATGATGGTACCATTTAGGCATTTGTCCTGCACTGAAGCCACTATAGGATCCCTGTCAAGCGAAGAGAACCATCTAGTGCAGGGCCAGTTCCAAGTTTGGGGGGAGGGGGCTTGGAAAAGCTTTGCCCTGCCCCTTCACCTGTATACCCCCATTCATACCCCCATTCTGGGTTCTGTTTCTTCATCATACAGTAACCCTATTCAGGTATTCTGTAGGACACATGAAGGTTACATGTGGGGACAGGGGCACACACACACACACAGTCACCATCCTAATGTTCCCATGTGTGCTTGTCCCCGCCCCGCCCCCCATTCCCTGACCTCATGCAACAAGGTCTCAATGGAGGTTTTAGTTGAATGCACGTAGAATACCTTGCATGATCAGGGACCCTGTTTTACCTGTTGAAGGTGAGTAAAGCCTCCATTGAGGCCTTACTGCTGATAGTAAGGGCAGAAAGAAAGGGCAGGGCCTGGCATGTATGGGGAAGTAGGGGGCGGGCCCAGACTGTGTGGCTCCATCCCTGTCCCCACATTTAGCACTCACACATTCTATCAAATGCCTGAATAGGGTTAGTGTGATGGATGGAAGGTTGGGAAGTGGCTTCCACATTTATAGACACAATATCTGCCTTTGATGGTATACTTGTTGAACACACGACATCAATATTATATGATATGGCTGTTGTGTCCATTCATTGGAGTGGGTTTAAGCCATCCACACATACCTCATTAAACCTGACTCCTTTGATCACTTCTGCAGGTAAGAGACTAATAGCAATCACAGGGCCCATTTATCTGCATTATCTCATTCAATCAGTCTTACCTGGCAATTTTCATTTTATTGAAATACAATAATGATCTGAAATAGCAGCCTTTCTATTCCAGGCTGTGATCTTTCAAACTGAACAATGCATTGCAAAAATAAGGCTTTCAAATGTTTGATTCCCCACATTCTCAAGTAGCATGAATCCTATGCAATTTGATGGTTTTAAATAAAGGAGTACAAATTTTCCATGAAATATGTAAATCTTATTCCCTAAATTAGTTTAAAGTCAACATCAATCATCAGGACTGAATAAAAGCCTAGAGACCAATGGCCCAGTTCTCAGGCTGCAATCCTGTGCGCACATAATTGGGGGTAAATTCCATTGAATTTAATGGGATTAACATCTGAGTAAATATTAAAAGGAATGTTACTGCACCAAACAGTTAAGCACTCATTATTCTGCCGCACAAACCATCTTTTTAATGCTGACACCTCAGGAAAGTGTGATAGAAAATATTCTTAGGAGCACATCACTAGTTCATTATTTTTAAACTGGCCTTTGAGTTTTGCAATAATATAGAGACATACAGTAAACTAGTGGTTACCTGTGTGTTAAAAGAAAGACACCAGAAAGCAACTATGGTGGCTGGGTATTTTTGTGAAACTGCCATTGTTGACCAGTCAGTCACCTGCATAATCAGATATTAGGTAATCCATCTAACCTCCACAAGATGGCCTGTAAGCCATTGCACAGAAGTAATGAGGTTAAGGCCTTCCCTACAATAGTTCTTCCTAAGTGTACATATCAGTGTTCTCCAACCTTTGGCCCCCAGATGTTTTTGGCCTACAACTCCCAGCATAGCTGGCTGGGGCATGCTAGGAGTTGTAGGCCAAAAACATCTGGGGACCCAAGGTTGGAGAACACTGGTTTATAATGGACAAATAATCAAAATAAAACTGGAGGCTTGAACCAAATCGATCTTGAAGTGGGGTGGATGAAAACTTCATCTGGTTCATTTTTTTAAAATATAAGAACGTACCAAAATTCACAAATTTCTTCATAAATGGGATGAAAAGCACTTGAGATTAAAAAAAAAAAAAAAAGTAGAAGAAGACTGAAGGTGAGAGAAAGTGAAACTGACAGATCTATCCATCCAGGCCCAGGACTTTGAGGTGCTTAGCTCTTAAAAGTCTGGCTTTGAACCCCTGTGTATTCAGCCATGTTTGTGGCACTGAATTAGGGTTGCTACCCTTTCCCCCTCCTGATAAGCTCCTTATCTTTAACAGCTACATGGCAGGCAGGTAGAATATGATCCTCTATGAGTACCTGTGCCTATTGAATTTGCCTGGTGCAAATAGGTGAGAATTTCAGTTGGTTTGTTGTTTGATAAGAACTTACCAAATTTGCAATTTTCTTCAGAAACTGGATGGAAGCAACTTGATTTAAAAACAAAAATCAAAAGTTTGAGAAAGTGAAACTGACAGGTCCATCCATCCCTATCTTTGTGTGAATAAGAATGCAGGCAGCTGTTGTCCACCAAGAAAAGAGCAGTTTACTAGTTTATGCTACATCTTAGATCAGCTCTGCACTGTGAACTTACATTGCAGTTGAACTTTCATGGCTCCCCTCATTTTGGAGGCTGGAAGGCAGCTTTGGGTAGGAATGTGCAAATCAGCCAAACCCAAGCTCGAGGTTCTCCAAATTCCACCTCTGAGCTTGTTCCAACTTGTGTCTGCATCAGTTGCAAGCTTCGATTTTTTTTTCTCTTTTCACATGAACATTTGTGCATATGTCCGTGCATACTTTTCTAATTGTACGCATCAACCGTGCACATCTTTGAAAAGTACATATTTTTCTCCCATTTATTAAAGTATATTTGTGGACCTTTTTTTTTTTAAAGGACACATATTCCATGCACATTTTCCATACGTACACTTCCCCCCCCCTTTTTTTCTACCGCAAATCGCATCACACGTTCAGAAATGTACTTAATGTGATTGCAAATTGTGTTCAGGTCCATGTTTTGTTCTGGGAGGTACAAACTTGGTAAATCCTGGTGAAAAATGATAGGGATGGGTGACACTGAAGAACTCGACCTGCTTGTGCTCTGCAGACTTTTGGCATACCTTGCCAATTCGAGAGCCAAAAGTGGGCAAGTCATGGGTTTCTTTGTGGCTTCTGCTTTTAAAGCAGGCCATGATTTGCGTATATATATATTTTAAAGGCAGGAAAATTTGCATAAAATACAGCTGCCATTTGCAGAAATTGTAGCCATATTTTGTGCAAATTGCAGCCATTTTTGCACAAATTACAGCCATAATTTACGCAAATTTCTCTGCCTTATAAAACAACCCACAAACCACAGCCTGCTTTAAAGCAGAAGACTGCGTGCTGGCTCAGCTCGCATCAAAGCAAGTCGGCGCCAGTGCTTGGCAGACGGGCCAGAATCCTGGGGGCCACGCTGGGCTAATCCACTGGATTTTGACCCCCCCCAGTGGATTCCTCAAACATCCCTACTGAAACAAATTTCTCATACTGTACATCCCTAGTTTGGCCACAACTTCCCTTTCTAAAGTGGCCCTCTAGAGAAACTAGTTGCTGACTACTAGACTAGTGAATGCAGGCTTACTGCTATGCATAGAAATTATTTGGATTCTTTAGTCTTATGTTTGCAAGTCTGCCTACAGCATGGCACTGCCTCTTGTGGCAGCTGCATGGGTGAGAGGAGCTGGGCAACAGATTAATCCCAGATGATGCCAATCCTGCAAATTCAGGCCAGGGGCTAGATCTTTGAAGAATCCCTGCGCATCCTTTTCCTGCAATGAAAAATTAATTTCATTAACAGAAATATACAAGAAAACGAGTGTTATTGAACTATAGGAAGTCATATCTGTGCATGTTTAATACCAGACCCTGGAATTTGAAATTGCTAATTAAAGACATTAGTGAATGTCAATACAGCAATATTTTAATGACTCCAAGATAATCCCATAGCAATCAATTTAAATCAAAATGAGTTTATTGTAAAATGCCAAAGGTGGGAAAAATGCTTCCTTTGCACTAGAAAGTACAGATTTCTCCAATGAATAATGCCTGTTCAGAATTTAACTAGATAATTACTTCATTTGCATTTGGTAAAGTGATAAGAGGGATGGAAAAAGACAGCTCAGTGGGAAATGATGTTAAGCATTAATAGGTGACATGCACAAGACAGCATTATTCAAACTTTTGTCAGTTTTGAACAGGGTTCAATTTAAAGGAAACACGTTGATTAACCTCAGCGCCCTCGTGGGGGTGGGCGGGGGGAAACAATGCAGAACAAAGTTATAACAGATGAACAAATAGATCATGTCATGTCTGGCTTCAACATACTGTTTAAATTCTGAGGAAGCCATGACATGTTTGCTTATTTTATCAGACATTGTAAGGGCAGGTTGACAGGAAAATTATTCTGCTGCAGAATATTTTCCTTTTCAGCAGGTTGGCATTGGATGAACGTTCTCCACCTGGAATGTCTATACTGCATCAGCACCAGGATGTGTCACATGAATGGACACAGAGAGAGCTCACCTCTGGCCATGCACAAATATAATCATTGCTGTGGAGGAACATTTTGGCCAGGCAGAGATGGTGAATACCAATGCCCTTACCGTTTCCACTGGGTTCCATTTCATTTTCATTTTCATCTATTACATTTCTATACCACCCAATAGCCGAAGCTCTCTGGGCAGTTTACAAAGATTAAAACCTTAAAAAATACTTTATAAAAACCATGGTCAAGTGGGTTTTAGGACCTCCACTGCAACTTTCTCATGTTTCCATAACAGCATTTTGTACAACTTCTCATGGGGCCATTGTGTAGTCAGTTTTCCCATATTGCAATCCAAATAGATGGCACAATCCAGCAGGGGCAAAGAAACTCAACTCATGTAAATAATTTTATGAAAGATAGCCAGGGACAGCAGATGTGTAAGGGGTGGGCAAATTTGGTTGCTACATCCCCAATTCTCTCATATCTGAGTCTTGGGGGACAGCAGGCACTTCTCCCCTTCCTCATTTATGGAAGGCACTAAAATAAAACAACAGCTAGGATAAACAACAACAGCACAAGATAGAATACTTAACAGTATCCAACTATATACTGATAAGGAAGTCAGAGAAATCCATAATGGATTCAAATGAGTTTGGATTTCTATGAATCCAACCTGCAGGTTCTGCAATGGACTGGCTTTTCTTGAGCTGTGCACATTTAGGTTTTTACTTGGGGGGGGGGGAGATTTGTGCAAATTTGCATTTGCCTTAAGACACTTCAACATAAGTGCACATGTGAGCACTAATGTGCATTAATGCTAATGTGCATTTGTGCAAGTGGAAAGAAATTCACATACATCCCTAAAAAAAATCTGATTCCATCAATCAGCTGGTGATGGGATGAAAAACACCTGACAAACAATCCTTGAAACACAGACAGGTTTTAACAAAATCCATACATCCCTATAAAACAGTCCTGGAACTAATGTTGATGTTTTGATCTCACAGCTCTTAGGTGGGACAAGTCTTCTTGAATTTCAGACTTTAAATCATGGCAGAACATGTGTCATTGTCAATCAAAATGGTAAAGGACAGCTAATAGTCATTAATTCACAGCCACCGTTTTTGTTCACCTGAAGAGCTATTCTCCCTTCAGCATTTGTAAAGTATGACCAAATCCCCACTTGGCCTCACCATACACCCTATGTGGTCTTCAGAGTCTAAAATGTAGGGTGGACACATGTCTGACTTTATGGAGGACAGTCCTCTATTTGAAGGGCTGTAAGAAGACAACAATTTATTTGAAGGCATGCACTATCTGAAGGGGTGTCCTGTCTAAATCAACATTCCATAAGAAGGGAGAGCAGAGCCCTTGAAGTTGCCCATCAACAACAGTTAACACCCAGACAGCAGGCTGAGCAAGCACACAGGTCAACACAAAAGTCCCCACTGTGGTCACAATCTTTCCCACTAGTGTGAGATTTAAATTATACTAATTATTTCTAAATGTACATCAATGCATACATCATATGCATATTTTTTGCAAATCTGTATTGCACTTCCTTTTGGGGGGGATCCATATGGCCACCCTAAAAAAATGCAAAGGAAGGTTTATAGCTTTCTTAACACAGGAAACCTTTGTCCCCAAAGGGCACCTAAACAGAGAAAGCCCTGTATTCCAATAGATGGGATGATGCTTTGGTACAGAGTAGCATTCTATTTTCATTGTGAAAATTAAGGAACTTTTTGGACTTTGCTGTGAACATTGCTTTCCTTCCGATTCCGAATGATCACTCACTACCCCCTGAACCTTGCTGAATGGCATCCCTAGTTTAGAAAATAATAATCATGGAAAAAACATATTCTTGTAAATTAAGTTTTTATTGGGTTCTCCTATGAGACCATATATTGAGGCTTTGAGTGGCATGTGGTACAAATTCCAGCTTTCCAAAGGTAGTTGCATGGATCTAGAAAATTTAATGCACTAATTTAAAGAACACAACCCTAGAAAAGGCTTATTGAAGAGAGGGGAAAATAAATAAATAAATAAATAAGAGGGAGAGGAAAGGCATCCCTGTTCCCAAATCTCTACTGGAGAGCAGCCCTGTTTTACTTCCCCACTGAACTATCTTTTTCCTCTCTTTTTTGAGAAACCAATTAGAATTGTCTACTGCCGGCCGGCCGAGTTGAAGCTAAACTCCTGATCACACAGCCTATTTTGATAAGGCTTCTGTAAAGGAAATTTGAGTCTCAGAACTCCACTGGAATTCTTTAAATGTGTCAGCAAAATAAGAAAACTGCTGAGACAATTTCCTTTGCTGGAGGTGTGTGTATGTGTGTGTGTGTGTTAAGTCAAAGTTCCATATAAGAAATGACTCAGGACATTATATAACTTCAGAGTGAGAGGCTAGAAATGAAACTGCCATTGTGATTGTCAAAGTACAATTCAATTGCCAGCTTGGTCAGCATCTGTACATGGAAGAGGAGGGGGCAACATCTTGTTCTTCACTTCAGGCAATGAAGTGTCTTGGGCTGGTGTAACAATAGTTTTCCTTACCTCATCAGATTTCTTTAAAAATAATGTTTTCAGATGGCCCATGAAGAACACTTTTCTCTCGTATTTCAATCCTGAGTGACCATTTTGTCCATGAACCACACCAGGTGGAGGAACTGGAAACAGAGCTGGAGCAAAGGACATGGACATTAACAAGCAAAAAAGGGAGCTGTTAACCCAGCAAAGGTCTAAAGGAGACTGAGAGCCTTATGTACTCATGGCCAGCCCCTCCGCTTCCTGGTCCTCAGCTGGGTCATTGTTTGCAGCTGTATCTTCTCTCTCCTTCCAAGTAGACCCCTAGTGATAGAGCCTTTTGGCAGCCAAACGGGTGCTCCTACGGCAACTCTGGGCTGGGTCTGCTGTCAGCTTTGCTGTTCAGAGTGAGGTGGAGAAGGAGTGAATCGGGGATCAAGGCAGGGTTTTGGATGCATTTGGAGGGCTTATTGGGGGGGTCCAGGTGAGGCATCCTGAGATACGGTTCAGGTTGCCTTTGGCCTATTCTATTGCAAGTTCCTCCAGGTCTTTGCTTAGAGTGGGGTTCTATGTAGAGCCCCAAGCTTCTTCCTCCAAAGAGGGTGCTTCAGGGTCTGGGTCAGATGGGATCCTGATACTTTTTTTATGTTCAGGCCATCACATTTCCTTTGGAGGGGGTCAGAATTAATTAGGCAGGGCACATCTAAATGCTGCTTGAATGGGCACTGTTCCCTGATGGCCCAGCCATCAAAGTCCTGCATCTATCAGAATACAATACCCCTTTTCACCATGTAGTGTGAGGCCATTCAAAGCTGGTATTGAAAGGGATCTTACCTTACCTTGCTAATTTCTCCTAAAGAAGGCTTCTGAAATCAGCCATGCATAATGATAATAACTGGTAGTATCAGCATCAAATGAAAGGCATAAGAACTAAAGTGCCCTTCAGATGAATCTCCTTGTGCTGCTTTTCTGTGATGTGCTCCTACATGGTGGAGGAACATTTAAATGATGGAACCATGTGGGCCTCACAGAATCAGCACATATTCCAGTGGAAAGACCAATGCAATTGTTTCTGCCCATGTGGTTGCATCATACACAGTGAACAGCTGGAAACTGCATCTGAAGGGCATCAAATTGATGTGGTGAATGCCAGCTATCCTCACTTCAGGGTGGAATTTCTACAGAATATTTCCCATGAAGTAGCAGCAGCATCTTGCAAGGAATTTATTATGCCAAAATGCCTCAGTGAAATTTTGGCCTTAGTGAGAATGAAACTGGAGTTAAAGTGATGTAAGTGTTCTTAAGCTACCAGTATCTGAACTTGGTCCAAAAGATCTTGGTATACGAATAATACACATTACCAGGGATGGGGACTCGGACTCCAGGACTCGACTCGTGAGTCGGACTGAGTCCCCCCTCTGACTCGAGTCAGACTCGAGTCCCAATATTTTTAATGGGACTCGAGACTCGAATTGGGACTCAAGACCAAGGACTCGTGTTCCAAAATTGTGTTTTCAAATGCAACATGGATAGGTTTTAGGAAGTACAGCAAGTTTATTTTTTAAAATTATTTTTCTAAAATGCAACCTTTCAGACATTTTGGGTTTGGCTGCCTCTGCCTGCCTGTTTTGGGGTTCCCTGCCTCCTCTGCCTGTCTGGTTATTTTGGGGTTGTCTGCCTGGTCTGTTCTTGCCAAAATCAGTTGCAGAGTTTTGAAATAAAAAGGCACACTTGTGCCTAGAATTTATTTAAGCCACACATCTGAAATAACCTTATTTTGTTGGGGAAAAAAACCCATTGATTTTAATAGGGACTCGTGGAGTCAGCTTTGGGAGTGACTCGTGACTCGTGAGTCACAATTTTGGACCAAGGACTCGGACTCTAGACTCGGGTCCAAAGACTTGTGACTCGACTCGTGACTTGAAACCAAGGACTCTTCAACATCCCTGCACAATACCTTTCTTAATACATAAATTATGAAACCTTGCCAAGAGTGAAACTGAGGTATTCTTATGAAGAATACCTTACTAGTTGTGACCAACCTCTTATTAATACCATAGAGTATTGCTATAGTGTCTTTGTGTAACAACAAAGTTTAATGGACTTACAGGAAAATCTCCATCATTAACTGAGAAGATACAACATGGGGTCAATGTGGAACACTTTCTTAGACTGCTGCTGAAATGGTACTGATTAGATTTTTTTTATTTTTGAGTGGACTGGACCAGTATGCTTATAAAACCATAAAATTGATCTGATTGGGAGGTATACATAATAAATGAGGATGAAGATGATACCAGCAAAATTGTCCACAGTTGACTGATAAATAATTAGGGAGGGTATCAGAGCAGAGTATGACTGGCCCTCATCATGCATTTTAATTATGGTCTTTAATTGCCTTTTGAATCCTATAAAAACCAGTGGCCCAAGTCTCTTTACCAACCACACTGATTGAGCCAGCATTGATCACCTGTAGAAGAGTAGAGGTCATTCCATCTTTTAGCAGAGGGGCCCAGAAAATGTTCAACTCCACTTATTAGCCCACTATAGCTACAAAGTCTCTGAGGAGCTTATTTGCATGACAGTATCCTTGGGATTTTTCACCTCCTTTACAGAGCACACTGAAGAGAAAGTACAAAGCTGTTTTTGAAGAATATATGTGCACATTTTTTGGAAGGGGGTACCATTTAAGATCTTGTGCAGGTTTTTTTGTGCAGAAAACCTAATAGTGGTAAAAGACCATAATGAAAGAGGACTTCAGTAACTTTCTAGGCCCCTCAATGGCACAATTTTAATGGTGCCTTCAATTCCTTCCAGTTCTATGAGAGCTTTGTTTTTGTAAATACTCAAGGGAGTTAATTCTATGATGCTAAAAATGCAAGTTTAATTGTGACAATTCAAAGCCCCCCTGAGGTACTACACATCCATAATGGAGCTAGTCTAACATTCCTTTGGTGATAGAAAGATGATAATTATTTTCCTTTTTAAAAGAGCGGGGGGTAGAAATCAATGTATCCATATGGGCTTGCTTACCTCCAGCCAAAGGTAATAGAAACTGTTCATTTATTTCCTAGCAGCTGGAATGTAATTTGTTAATCAATAATAATGATAACAACAACAACAACAAACAACAACAACAACAACAACAACAACAACGTTGGACTAAAGTCAAAGACCTGGTGATGCCATCTATCCAGCTTGGCGGGACAATACTGGAAAATGTCGATCATTTTCTCTATCTTGGCAGCTATCTTTCTGTTACAGCTAACATCGACAGTGAAATCCAGCATCGTCTGAGCTCCGCAAGTGCCCCATTTTCTCGAATGAAACATAGAGTGTTCGAGGATCGGGATATTTGTAAGAAGACCAAAACACTGGTTTATGAAGCCATTGTATTACCAACTTTATTGTATGCCTGCGAAACATGGACTATCTATAAACGTCACTTCCACCTCCTTGAAAGGTTTCATCAACGTTGCCTCCGGAAAATCCTGCAAATTACTTGGGAAGATAGGCGAACAAATGTCAGTGTACTGGAAGAAGCAAAGACTACTAGCATTGAAAAAATGATCCTTCAACGCCAACTTCAGTGGACCGGTCATGTTGTTCGAATGCCTGACTGCCGTCTCCCAAAGCAGTTACTTTACTCCCAACTCAAGGATGGAAAGCGGAATATCGGTGGTCAATATAAGAGGTTTAAGGATGTTCATAAGGCTAATCTAAAAAAATGCAATATAAACATCGAAAACTGGGAAGCTCTGGCCCATGAACGATCTGAATGGGGGTTGGCCTTTCACAAAGGTTCCATGGACTTTGAAGAAGCCCGAGTGCAAGGTGAAAGGGAGAAACGTGCTAAGCGAAAAGCACGTCAAATGAATCCTTTACAGGACCATCTTCTATCTGGTAACCTGTGTCCTCACTGTGGGAAGCTGTGTGGATCTAGAATTGGCCTCCACAGTCACTTACGGACCCATCGCTAGAGTCTACACAATCTTCTTTAGAATCTCCTCCTTTTATCCCGGAAGACAATCTTACTCGGTCACGAGTGATCGCCTGATGATGATGAATCTATACTGAAGCATCTTCCGACACTAATGCAGTTTAATCACACACTTTCTTGAATTCACATTTTCTTCTCCTGTGGCAGACATTGCCAATTATTGCAGTGCTGAATCTGTATTCAGAGTGGCTGCTCTGTGCCACTCAGAAAATCGAGGCAGGGGCCACCACCACGGAAAAATGAGGCGGCGGCAAGGCGGGACCCCCCGAAGGTTTGTGAACACCACTACTCAGGTATACTTTCTCTTGCAGACTCCTGCACAGGTTTGTACATATGCAGCAGTGTACTCCTACTGATGTTACATGTCCACTTGTACCTCCAAAATGGATGTTGAGTTGATGTAGGTGTACCTACTGGTGATCGCCCTTGTATTGCGGAAAATTAGAACTCTGTTGAGAATTTATGTTGACCTGCTAGGAGATGGAAAGCTATCATATTTAGAAGGTGCTGCCCTGGTGTATCCCTGTTAGGTAATTCGAACATGCATCAAATGCATCAATTTGTTGGAGTGTAGTGAATCTGCGGACACCAAAAATGTACCAGCAGCGCTGGGTGTTGCCTCCCAGTCATCATTGGTGGGACAATTTTGTTCTCCATGTTTGGGATGACAAGCAATGTGTCAAGCATTTTAGAACATCCTGTGCAATGCTCTTTGAGATTGCTGAGGAGCTATGGCTAATAATCCAGAGGATGACAATGAACATGTGTGAGCCTATTTCTGTTGTTAAATGAGTGGCAATAGCTATATGAAGACTAGCCAATGTCTGCTTATACAGAACACCATCACAACAGTTTGGAGTTGGGAGAATGACTGTTGTGGTAACTGAAGTCTGCCTCGTGATGGAACATTTCTTGCTGAGTTGAATGCTGAAGCTTGGGAACATATGGGTATGCACATCTAACTGCATTTTTGCAGATGCACATGTGCATAACAACAGAATTACGGTATGATGTGATCGATATGTTTTACTTTTTAAATATGTACTGTATGACAACTGCAGTCTTCAAAGAGATATGATCTAAATGAAGTTGCATGCCTTTTTATTTCATAGATAGATCATAGAGTTGGAAGGAGCCTACAAGGCTATCGAGTCCAACCCCCTGCTCAATGCAGGAAACTAGAGGAGGGGTCTCCCATCCAAGTAATAACCAGGCTTGACCCTGCTTAGCTTTCCACACTCAGACAAGCTGAGCCAGCGTAAGCCACAGGCCTGCTTACAGGTCATTCCTACACCTACAGGAAATATGATAGGGTCAGCTTTGCCTGACATATGAACACAGCTTCTACCTACTGTACTCTGAAACCTACTATCTGTCTCTCTTGGATGGGTTTGGGAAACTTGGATTTCCTCACTGCATAGGAGCAGTTGATGGCTGCCACATTTCTATTATCTCCCCAATATGACAGGGGGGCAATTTCATTAACCAGAAGAACTTCTTCCAGGAACCAAGGACCACACAGAATGGTTCGTTGATATTGAGGTGTGCTGGAGTGGTAAAAACCACAGTGCAAATGTGTTTCCAGAACTCTGATTTGTTTGAGACTATGGATGTGGGAGTATTTGTTACAGGAAACCCCGCTATAACTATTCTGGGGTACAAATCCCACCGCTCACTGTGGCTGATGGAGCATGCCCCTGTTTGGGAATGGTTAAGGAAACTGCATGGAGGAACCACAACAGATGTCAGGCGCACTTCAACCAGTGTCTGAGCAGGGCTCAGCAGGGTGGAGCATGCCTTTGGAAGACTGAAAAGTCAGTGGCGTTGTTTAATGGCAAGGCTGGGGCTTGCAGAGGAAAATGTTGTGTCGCTGATAACCTCCTGTGTCATTCTCCACAACATTTGTGAAAACAAAGGACATGCTGTCCAAGAGGATGTTGAGCCAGTGGATGGCATATAGCTTGCCACTCTGGGAGTGGAGATGGAGAATGAAGACAGGGGGCATACAAAGAAGGGCAAAGATGTGTGAGACGTAATCACAAACTTTCTGTGGGCTGCACATGGGCAGCGATAATCTGTGTCTAGTGTCATGTAAATACCGTTTTCATGTAGATGGTTATGTGTGTTTTTAAAGATATAATAACCTAACATTTACTTAAGCTTGTACTGTTAATAAATCAATACACTACAGTACAATATACTTTGTCTTACTCATGGAAAAGCAAGCAATATGACAGCCGACTTTTTAACTGTGTAGTCCCAGCTGCTTCTGTTCTGCTCTGTGAGCAATGGGGCTTTGTAGTATGGTTTGGACCTGATGTTTGCCATTGTAGTAGAGTTCTGACTGTAGTATACATGTCCAAATGCTCCATTTCACCATACAGAGCCACAGAGAGGTTCTCTTTTATCTTATACAATACAACCAGAAAGGCACCATGATATGTGTCCCTGATGTAACTGTCAAGCGCCAACAAGCCACCTGCCTCTACAAGAAATGTACAACTCTGATAGTAATGTCTCCCACAGGTGCACAGGAAAGGGGTGGATAAGAGGGTTTAACTACTTCTGCAACTTTGTGCACCCATTCCATAAAGGGAATACATGCAGGAACGCAAGTTCATTTATACTCATGACAGAGGGCGCTAATCAGGAAGTATATTACATTCCTTACAGTAGTCTCTATCTCCAAATATTATTTCCTGTACAAAATGGCACCATGGAGGGTGGTGTACTGGCAGGACCCAGAGGTGGAAATGCTTCTGTGACTCTTCCTGGAATGTGACTCAGTAAAGAGAGTGGTTTGTAGTCCCTCTCTACCGATGATCCACATCTTCAGGAGAGTCACTAGAAGCCTTTCTAGCCCTGGGTACCTCAGGAACACCACACAGTGCCAAACTAAGTTCAAGTCCATTGAAGCGACCTTGTTTCAAGCCCTTGAGCGGTTTGGAAACCAACCCCCCCCCCCTGACAGGCCTTGCTATTACATTCAAATGTGAGAGCTGTGAGTGAGGGCAGGGAGGCCAAGCCTGCAGGAGCGGAGACCAACAAATGAGTACTTAGTAGAATTATGTAGGAGCATTATTGCATTTCCTTGTACAGTTAGAGGTTATCCCCCCCTACCCTCAGTTGTGCTTCTGGGTGACTAAACTGCAGGAATATATGGATGACATGATGGATATAGTAATGCCAATGACAGTGGTCAAGTCCACAACAAGCAGCACCAAAACTAGCAATTATACCTGCTTCCATGCACATTGATTACACATTCAATGCTGCACTGTACAGCTAAGCATCCCTTTCTGTATGTATGGGCCAACAACCCAGGTGTATCCTTCATGCCCCATTGATCATGTAACAGGAGGTATTATGGTGCAGCCCTGATTTAATAAAAGAAGTATACAGGGAGGACTTGTGGTTTGATTGCTAGTGTATCACCCCTTTACATTTGAAATCATGAACTATTGACACATGCAACACAGATCTCTGCTGTACTGCACAGTCATGTACCCCACCATGTGCTACTCACATACTGTCAATATCAATCTCTCCAGAAGGTGGATGTGAGGATTACATGGAGAGGTGGATGCATATTATGGGTGTTCTACTGTACAGCAATGCTACGTGCACTGACAACACTGTTGTTTCTCCTGCTACATCTTCTCTAGTGCTTAGGAACCAGGCATCCCAGGATGAGCACAGGGAGCTGGAGAGAGAGCCCTCACAGGGGGATGACAGAGGTGGGCAACCTCTAGCATCACCTCACATCTAGAACTTGATGTTATAACTTTGTTTTTCCTCCTGAGTCTTACGATATGAATGTAGAAGCAGTCAATTGTGTACTTGACCATGGAAACTTGTACTATCTGTATTGCAAATCTGTTATCAGTCATTGAAGTAACATCAAGCGATGTTGCCTTGACCTTGCATGAAGCATCAAATGAATTACTGGCTACATGTCAAGAGAGTTAGGAATAGAAAGTGAGTTATGGGATAACTGAAAAGGAAAGTGCATATGTTACTGTGTGAATGGATATAGTAGCACTGAATTATGCAATGGACCAAATGCTCTACTGAAGAAGCAAGTGTGGGTCAACTGATACTATTTGAAATCCAACTACACACCCCACCTTCCTGCACTCACAAAGCGAGCAAGCCTGCTTTTGCAAAAGAAGACCTGCGTAATGTCTGTGCTGATTTCAGAGTGATTAGGAAAAGAATCACTAAAGAAGAATATTAAGTTTTGATCTCTTTGGGAGTATACATTTCTGTGGATGACACATGAACACCGGCAGGTACTCCCTAAATAAAAGAAAGGCATCAATTGTGAAATGAAGGACTTCAAATAACATTTTCCTCACCATAACACAACGCCATCCAAAATATACCTTTGTAGTCATCACTGGAGGTAACAGGAGGTAACAATGAGCATTTAAATAATAGAAAAGAAGTTCTCCTAAGCCTAATGCATTGCAGCGTGCGCGTGCGCTTGTGCACATGCTTTGTTGAAGAAGTGATGCTTATTTGATGTCCTAATTGTGAATTCTGACAGTGAATCTGCATCTTCTCCCATAGTTCCTCCTCATGCTGTAAGATCTTTGGATGGAGTTCTCTTGTTTGCAGGGCTGGCCCTGCCATTAGGGCAGAGTGAGGCGGCTGCCTAAGGCACCAGATGCCGGGCGGCAGGGAGCTGCAGCAAGGTGTTCAGAGGACAGAGGTGTGTGTACTGTGCAACCTGCCCTACACTTCCTAAGCTAGCTTGCTGCTTTCAGGTGTGGTACAGGATGCCGATCATCACCAATGTTGAAGTAAAATTTGACTGCTAGTCTGGTCAGCTTTTGCACATGGAATGGGAAGGGGCACCATCTTATCTGTTACCTCAAGCACTAAAATGTCTTGGGCCGGTCCTGCTTGTTTGTTAGAGGTACAGATGTGGAATGTTAGACCTCAGGCCTTTTACATAAAGACATATCCAGTCTCTGACAGTAAAAGAATGCTGAACTAGATGAACCTTGGTCAGATCCAGCATGGCTCTTCTTACATTCTAAGCCTGTTTGGAAACATTTTTCCTGACCTTTAGATGATTAGCACTGGGTTGCTAATCCCAAGGCACTGGGTTGGATCTATTTTTAGTCATATTTAGAGTAGACCTATTGAAATCAGTGAGACTTAGATTAGTCCTGACTACGTTACATCCCATTGATTTCACCTGGTTTACTCTAAGCATGCGTAACTCTGGATCCAACTCATTCAGAAAGGCATGTGGCTCACTGGAGGGAGTATAAGGCTGGTTTCTTCTGCATTTTATTTAGGATTGTATAGATTTGGTTTGCTGCTTTATTGATTAATCAATACAGAGAATTCTAATTTTAGTATTGATATATATATATATATATATAGAGAGAGAGAGAGAGAGAGAGGTATGTATGTATGTATGTATAGCTTTGCTTTGAGAGTCCATGTACGCCAATAATGTGGAGTATAAATTCTGGAAATGTACAAACAAATAACATACAGACTCATAATTCAATACGTTGCTTAAGAAAGGTGACTCAGTTCTACCACTGGCAATCTTCCAAAGAATATTGACAGGCATTCTAAAAATAGGGTTGCCACCATTAACATGATGAAGTATGAACACAATTCACTGCATCTTTAGGAGAAAGTGAGTGGGACTGGGACATCAAGGACTCTATTGGGATTGGAGTGCAGTCATGGGTATATAGATCCATCACTTTGGTTCATAAATACAAAGTTGGAAACAAGCCAAGTGCTACTTATTTCCAAGGAGTTTTCTTTCCCTCCTAGGTGGTATTGCATTGAAATATTGCAAATTTGAAGATTGCACTGTATCAAAAAATTACATATAGGACCAGCCTTCAGGGTAGGCTTACTTGGGCATCTGCCAATGGTCTACATACCAGCAGGGGGTCACTGACAAGAAGCCTCTAGAGTTGCTCATTCTCTTCACTGTTGTACGTTGTTGCTTGTTCACCTGCCTCTAACTCTGGCTCAGACAAAAGTGATGGTGAGAAAGTGGCAGCAATGATAACAGCTAGTGACAATGGTGGTGAGAAGGCAGACTCACTGAGGAAGGGATCCCATTTAGGCTGTCTTGCCCCAGGACCCTCAAAAACCTGGAGCCAGCACTGACAACATTATTCATTCACTCACTCACTCAGTCACTCATTCCATCTGTCTATTAAATTGGTAAACACTGTATTAGGGCTGAGCCAGGAGACCTAGTGCCCGGATTGCAGCTGTAGCAGTGTTTCTGGAACCAGGAGGAGGAAGAGAGACTTCTCACATACCTGGTTCTGCCAGAGAAACAGACTGATATGTGGGTGGGAGGGACAGAGGAATGCGATGTAAAGCCTCAGCTGGAGTGGAGAACAAGTCAGATGATGTAATGCTTACTGCGTATTTAAGGAAAGCATTGTGAGTCACCCAGGTTCATGTTCTATGTATACTGAACAGCTTCCTGCTACTTATAATAAATACCTTTCTTAAATAGATACATGCCTTTTGTATAGAGCAAAGAAGGAGGAGGAAGAAGAGGAGGAGGAGGAGGGTTTATACATTATTTTATTCAGGCCAATATACAAGTTGATTATAATGGAAAATTAATTACAAACAACTTGAACTAAACACCTGCTATATATATATTTGCTTTGCAGGAAATGAGAAGATTAATCGTATACAGTGAGCAAAGGTTGCTAAAAGCTGTAAAAGAAAACACAATATTTTATGCTATAATTATGGAGGGAAAAATAGCTGCAGCCTTTTCCCTCAAACATTTGCTTCTAATAGTATATTGCATGCCAAAACAAAAACTAGGTTAAGAAACAGAGTAAGGGCAATTAGTAAGTAACAATCAAGTCACACTTAAGCACTTTCAGGTCTCATTGCTTTGAAAGGAAGAGTGGTGCTGAGAGCCCACTAATTTCAATGACCTTTAAAAAAAAAAAAAAAAAAAAGGTTGCTAGACAGTTTATTTGGTGTGCAGGGGGTGGCAGGAGAAAAATCTTTAATTTAATCCATATTCATTTTAGGCATTCTGCTATGTACTATGTAATAATAGATACAGAATGCCATGGGTTGTTGTGCCGTGCAAACCCAGGCTGCAGGGTTTGTTTGTGGATTAGACAACCCTCAATCAACTCATGGCTTGTTTTAGAGCTTTATGAAATATTTCTTTTTCCTTTTTTTTAAAAGCTCCCTGCCCTCTAAAAACAGCAACCTTAGATGACCTTGTAGAGGTCAAATAGGGGGTATTCCTGTGACCAGGGAAGGGAGGGTGAGAGGAGAGGCCAGAACTTGCAGAATCCTATGGCCTCTCCATCTCCCATCACCAACCACCACTGGTAAGTGAACTAGATAGGGTTCCTTCTAGCTGGATGATGATGATGATGATGATGATGATGATGATGATGATGATGATGATGAAGAAGAAGAAGATTTGGATGGGGAACAGCAGGCAAAATTGCCTCTGTTACTCCTCCTGCTATGGCAGCAGTAGCCTGGCAGGGTATAAGATTTTCAGAAGCCTCCGAGATCAGAGACTTCCATCTAGCAGGAGTGCAATCCAAGGTCTTACTGTAAAAGCAGCAACAAAAATTCAGTATTTAAAAGATATTTCATAGATCATAGAGTTGGAAGGAGCCTACAAGGCTATCAAGTCCAACCCCCTGCTCAATGCAGGAAACTAGAGGAGGGGTCTCCCATCCAAGTAATAACCAGGCTTGACCCTGCTTAGCTTTCCACGCTCAGACAAGCTGAGCCAGCATAAGCTACAGGCCTGAACTAAACAGCTAAAAACAGAGGAGATTATTTCAAAATGCAGCAGCACACATATTTTAAAAAAGCAAAGAAGCAAACAATAAATCAGTTCCTTCCAATGGGTTTTACTTCTGAGCAGACATGCATTAGATTGCACTGTTAATTTAAAACCTGGTGTTTGTGTGTGTTTGTTTTTCAATCATAGGTGGGGCAAACCAGTTCTCTAGGTGAGGTGACAGCCCTATCAGCTAACAAATATGCCATCCATAATCTGTTTATTGCGTGCAATATATTAATATCCACTGAGATGTTATTTCTTAGGCTAAATAACTCCTAACCAGAAAAATACAGATAAACCATCTCTAGCAAGTGTTCTGTTTATTATGGATAGAGTTTCCAAAATATAAAAAGTATCCATAAAAATTATGAATGGGTAGCAGCACTGTATAAAAAAAGAACAGACAAGTAAAAACTGTAAAATATTATTGACACAGTCAGTTAGTTAATGAAACATTTTATTTTCTGCAGAGAAACATGGCTCCTTCTCTTGTTACAAATGTTTGTTTGTGAGGAAGCAGTGTCTGTAACAGAGGAGGAGGTTTCTGACCTGGACAAACCCGTACAAGAGATCTCCCTCTTCTTGTTATGTCCTAACAAGCCCTCAGCCACCATCAGCTTTAATGAGGCAGCCCAAACTTGACTGCAAGATGACATAAATAGAGGCTATCCTTCCTTTAGGACTTAAAAACCTTAATAACATTTGTAGACAAGGGCAGCAAAACTTCAGAGTTTCTGAGATTGATGTGGGACAGCTTAAATATACCTTTCTCGACTGTTGCAAGAGGCCAAGGGTAAATGAAAACATGAAAGTCAATGAATTTCACCAGTGGAAACTAATCACTTGGAAATTTGTGGACCTCACAAGGTTAACACCAGACAGAGTACACCAACACCTGCAATTTGCCATGGAAAAAGTGGCTCTATGTAACTTGTTTGTGTAATGCATGATTGTTTTTATAGCTGTGCAGTCACACGTGTTACAATAGATTACAAAATAGATTACAAAATTCACAGCAGAGCTGGACTGAACCTTTTGGTACATACATTTTTTTGTTGTTCTCGTCATTTTGTGTGGGATGAGGCTTCTGAAGAAGTGAATCTCCCCAAAAGATTAGGGGTGAGCAAGATTCGTAGAAATATTTGTGTATGTGTGTAGCATAAGGCTTACCTTACCTTCTTGTGGGCAGCTGTGACCAAGAGCATTTTATTTTCCTTTTCTTTCTAGGTTCGGAAAAAGCTGCACAAGAATCACCCACACTGGCAAGCAACTCTGTGCAGTCAACCGCAGGAGTGCAGCACCTCAGGCCCTAGAGACACAAGCCCTAGAGACATGATTGCCTTAGAGTCAGGAGCTGATGGGATTAATGTTGTGTCTCATGTTGGGGTTGGCAAGATGGCCATGCCCCTTTCCCCTGGCCTCGCCCCCTTTCCCCCAACCACCAATCGTTCCCTGGTTTCCTGGCTTTTGTGCAGTATTTACCCCCTTCTAAAAGGTTGAAATGCCTCTCCTAAGGTTTAGTTACTTGGAGTAAGAGCTTTAAGCTAAAATATGCTGGGGGGTTTTGTATTTTGGCCCCACCCACCACTGGGTATATATATATACCCCTTTTGCCTGTGGCCCCACCCACCACTGGAATGCGGCCCCTGAGAGCTTCTCCAAAATGGAATTGGGCCCCCAGGCGGAAGGAGATTCAACTCT
The DNA here is from genome assembly GCA_021292165.1 of Shinisaurus crocodilurus. Classification (NCBI taxonomy): domain Eukaryota; kingdom Metazoa; phylum Chordata; class Lepidosauria; order Squamata; family Shinisauridae; genus Shinisaurus; species Shinisaurus crocodilurus. The sequence continues at coordinate 123,849,493 of CM037880.1, read as the reverse complement.
GCTGGCCTACTGGCTCTGTTTCTAAATCCAGAAACCACCTAGGGGAGAAGCTGTTTCTAAGTGCATTCTGGACCTGGAAGCACATCTGGCAGCCACCAAAAGGAACTGAAATTCCCCCACTTTCATGTGGGATGAATTATCCTGTGAAAGGGAGGGATTTAATTTTATTTTATATTTTTGGAAATAGCTTTAGTTCACATAGTGTTTTAGCTATTGATCCGGTTTGTGTTGTGGAGCAGGCTTGTGTAAGATAGGCTCACATAGACCAAATTCATTTGATGTTTCCTTTTCTGAGGGAAAATAATAATTTAGATCAGGCCAACACATGTACAGCCATATGAGTTATCTTAAGTGCATGATGGAGGCCCCAAGTGTGTCTGCTCCTCCACCACACAAACAGTTTTGAAAGCTGCATTTCTTAAGAAAAAATAAGTGAAACCTAAATGTGCAGCAAACAAATCAAATTATGTTATTCATTCGTTTAAATTTGTAGACTTCAGTGTGGTACTTGATCATGAGTTGACATGATTGGGGATTTTACATCTCTACAAGGGACAGAATCTTGTAATTCCTCTCTTGACAAGTAACAGGGAATTTTCTATGTCATCTTCACAAGACAGAATTTCACTTCTTGGAATTGGGTGGCAAAAAGTAACTACAGAAGAATTACACAGACTGGACAGTCACTTAAACCAGTCACTAAAAGCTTCCCTGTGTCAAAGTATTTCCCATAGAAGGAGAATTTTTCGAACAATTTCCCAGTCTTACAACCTTCTTTTCAAAAGAATTGGCCATTTTACTTTGACTGCCTTTATTCTTTCATATTTATATATATATATATATATATAGGTTTCAATTTGTTTTCTCATTCGTGTTGCCCCAGGAATGATGGCAGTTCATCTGAAAGATGGCTTTTCATACTTCCACCTCTAGATATGCCTATATCACCAACCCAAACTTAGAATACTAAAACAAAAGCAAAAACCCTAACAACACCCCCCACGCTCTATCTGCAAACAAGCTAATATTTTAACAGCTGCTCTAGGCTGATTTGGTTAGTTCAGCATATCTGTACAACTGGATGCAGTCCACCTTTCTGCACCGGCAATCACAATTTTTGGCTGCTTTGACTGAGTGTCATATAACAATTAATTTGTCTCCTGTGATAAGAAGGAGAGCAGGAACTTGTCGCTTTAATATTTTTAACCATGTACTCCTTGCCAGTAAGCTTCTTTTTTTTTTTTAATCCCAGATGCTAACATACTAGATAATAGTATATGTGTGTGTGTGTGTGTGTGTGTGTGTGTGTATATATATATATATATATATATATAATTTTCAGCTTCTTACTTTTGTCCATTTCCCTTTGTGACTTGTGCAAAGCAACCTCAGTACCTATGAAGCCAAGGAAATAATCAGAGAACCATGATGTTTGAATGGTGCTACCTTCAAATTATTATTATTATTATTATTATTATTATTATTATTATTATTATTATTTCTATACCACCCAATAGCCGAAGCTCTCTGAGCTGTTTACAACAATTATAAAATACAATATAGAAATACAAACAATAAAAACATTGAAAAAAATTCACTGGACATTTTAAAAACAATTTTAAAATTACTTAAATAGCTAAGACAAGGTTATAAAAAGTAGACTGGTAATAAAAATATATGTGGCATAACCACCACCCCATGTACTATTTGGAGCTGTTCAATGCCTCAGCATAGAGGACAGTCTTATCCTGGCGCCAAAAGGATAGTAAAGTTGGTGCCAGGCAACTGCGGCGGTGGCGGCTCCTGCGGTGGCTCCTGTGGCGGCGGCGGCTTGAGCGGCGTGGAGAACGCTCCGCGCCGCTCAGAACAGTGAGATCAGGCTGCCGCCGCGGAAAGGTGAGCCGCGGAGAACATTGAGCCGGCTACAGGTACGGGTAACCCCCATAGTTTAGGGTCCCCAGAAGTAGCAAAGCCTCATTTCCGTAGGGAGCCTGTTCCACAGTTGGGGGGCTACCACAGAAAAGACACTCCTCCTTGTTGCCTCCTTCCGAGCCTCCCTTGGGGGTGGCAGTTGGAGGAAGGCCCTAGATGTTGAGCGTAGTGTCAGGGTAGATTGTGATTGGGAGAGGCGTTCTGTCAGGTATTGCGGTCCCAAGCCATGTAGGGCTTTATAGGTTAAGACCAGCACCTTGAATCAGGCTCAGTAGCATATAGGCAGCCAATGCAAGCGGGCCAGAACTGGTGTTATATGTTCAAACCTCCTGGTCCCAGTTATTAATCCGGCTGCAACATTTTGCACAAACTGCAGCTTCTGAACCGCCTTCTAGGGCAGCCCACATAGAGTTCACTGAAGTAGTCAAGTTTAGAGATTACCAGAACATAGATTACTGAAACCAGGCTATCCCTAAGTATGAGGCCAAAGTATCCCTAAAAGCCCAAGTATTCTTGGTTCTTGCATACCTTTCCAGGGCAGTAGTCTTTAACCTTTTCCACCTTGGGAGCCACTTCTAATCCCAACTTTTAACAGGAAGCCACTCTCTCTGTCCCTCCATCTTTCTTATTCTCTTTCTAAAAATCTAAACAAACAAACAAGGAAGTGGTGATGTTACTAGTATGATTGAGCTTAGGCAGGGTGTGACATCCATCTGATGGATTCCAGTTCTTTCCCTCCTTATGTAAGCAGACTTTCTCAGTAGTGACACCCACCCACTGGAACACCCTCCCATGTAAGGTTCATGAGCTTCAAACATCTCTCGAAAATACTTTTTTTTTTTTCACTCAGGCTTTCCCTGACTTTCAATCAATCACGACGCTGCTCTGTTTTACTGCTTTTGTTGTAATGTTTTTTTAAGGTACTTCTTGTTTTACACTGTTTTTCTATTGGTTTTTCTATTGTGTTGTATGTGGGGTTTTTTTTTTAATGTAAACCACTTGGAAATCTGGGATGTCAAGCAGTATAGAAGCAGCTTAAATAAAATTAAATGAATAATCTTTCTTGTTCCCTACCATCTGGAAATGAGGCTTTGCTACTTCTGGGGACCCTAAACTATGGGGGTTACCCATACCTGTAGCCGGCTCAATGTTCTCCGCGGCTCACTCTTTCCGCGGCGGCAGCCAGATCTCACTGTTCTGAGCGGCGTGGAGCGTTCTCCACGCCGCTCAAGCCGCCGCCGCCACAGGAGCCACCGCAGGAGCCGCCACCGCCGCAGGAGCAGCCGCTGGAGCCGCCGCTTGAGCCACCGCTGCCGGAACCACCGCTGCCGCCACATCCTGCTGCTCTGGCGCGCTGCTGGACCCCCGCGCTATGTTTTTGGCGGGGGGAACCAGGGCAACAGGGCTTAAACAGCCCTGTTGCCCTGGTTTCCCCCACCAAAAACATAGCGCGGGGGTCCAGCGTGCCGGTTCAGGGTCCTGTCGCGTCACGTCCGCCGCGCAGGAAGTGACACAACGGGACCAGCACGGGCGGTGTAGCCCGCGCAGCCGGCTCTCCACGGATGGCGAGGAGGCAGCAGGTAGGCCCGCGCTCGCCGCACAGAGCCCACGCGGACACGAGCGGGCCCAGTTTAGGCCTCACTCGTCCCCGCGCAGGCAAATGTTACATCCCTAATGTAGACACCATTTGCAGCGCCACACCTGAAAGGTAAACTATGTATTGCTTCCAGCAGCTACTAGATGATTTTTGTTGGCCAAAGCCACCACATCAGGGCAAGTTGTGACATCAGGGCCATGCCCATCAATGAACCAGGCCGTTGCCCCATATGCAGTACCACAGGTGCGGGGTCGACCATGCATTGCACTTCCGGACACTGCTAGATGATTTCAAGTTGGCCAAAGCTGCAGCATCAGGGCTATGCCCATATGTGAACCAGGTCGTTGCCCATAGTTGCAGACCCAGCTGCAGGACAGACCATGCAGCACACTCCGGACACCACCGGATGATGTCAAGTCAGCAGAAGCCGCCACAGCAGGGACATGTCCATCTGGAATCAGCTTGTTGCTCCCACGTGCAGACTGCAGCTGAGGGGTAGACCATGCATCACACTCCCATTTGATTTTAAGTTGGCTGAAGCCATTGCGGTGGACACGCATGCCAGCTGCTCACCGTTCCAGTGATCTATGGGAGAAACGAAATGTGAGGCCACTGAATAATCACAGACAGCAGCCTCATAAAAAACTGATGACTGTAAGATGTACTAGGCACATGGCCTGGACTGTACTATTGTCCGACAGAAGTTTCCTCAGTGTACACTGCTCCTCAGCAAAAGAGTGCGGATGAAACAAGAGCTTGCTTGGCCTTGACTATCAAGCCTGCAAAGTGGCCACAGACACAATCTGTCAATCTGGGCCAGCTACAATAATGCGGGCAGCACATGGGTCAAATTAGTATTCCGCAGATGCAGTTATACAAGTCTCGCACTGTCAAAAAACAGTCACATCCCTTGCAAAACACCTTCCTCCTTAGGTGTAAATTAAGAGGTTAAAAACTGCCGAGAGCCACCACCTAGGCAGGAAGCTCAGCTCTCTACTTGCATCTCACGCCAATCCAACCCAGATGTCATCAACTGCCTGGGCCCCAAATGGGACTGCCACTGTCCTTGGCAATTCTTTGACCATCCAAAACCACACCATGCCCATTGCGAATATGCGTGCCAGCTGCCAATCGCTCCAGAAATCTATAGAAGAAACAAAATGTGTGCTCACTGAATAATTACAAGGACAGCTGCCGTGTAATGTTGAACTTTGGAGCACTCCCGGCACATGGCCTGGACCTTACTCTTGTCCGACAGAGGATTCTACAGTGCGCACTGCACCTCTTCAGAATAGAGTGCAGGAAACATAAGCCTGGCCCCGACTCAGGAGCCTGCAAAGCGGCCCACAGACCATCCATTAATCTGGGCTATCTGGAAAGCAAAATGGGCAGTGCCCCCATTGATCAAGCTGGACCTTCACAAATGCAGCTGTCCAAGTCCCCAAATGCAAAAGCAGTCAAAGCCCTCGCCAAAACACTGTTGTCCTCAGGAGTGACTTAAAAGACTCAAGACCAGTCCGCGAGCTGCCACCTAAAAAGGAGGCTGCAGAGGAAAGTCATGCTAACGACAAAGCAGACCTCAACTAAATGTCGTGGATTACGTCCTATGGGAAAGCAGAGACAAGGTTGGGCACTTCCCACAAAGAATGGGAATAGGAGCCCCACCAACTTATGTGGTGCTCACTGGCTATCCCTTGCACTCTGAGAACGCAGGGGAGAACAAATTGGACCTGTACATGGGCCGCCAGTATAGGAGGCATGAAATATTCCTAAACAGCAGAAACTTACGAGGGACTCTTTCTGTCACGAGAACCACAAAAGAAAGAGGGAGAGAGTGAGGCAGCCGGACCTAATCTCGTCCCTGGCACCCTACCCTCATAGAGCCTTACTGGAGGGTGAGATCACCCCATAGTGCTCTCACTCTCATTCCCCCCCCACAGAAAATTCTCCCTGCCCGCAGCTACGCGTGGTTGGGGGAAGGGTATAGTGTCTATATCTGAAGTTTCAGTGGACCTCAGGTTACATCTTATTCAACAAATACTTTTGTTTTGTATTTATTTTGGACACCAGTAATTCCCAGACTTTTTAATATATTGGATTGCATTCTGTGGGAGCAGGCTTGGGGCCAGGATATCGGAAAGTCTGACTGCTCCTTTCCTAGGCCTCTCTACATGTCATGTCCCTGTCTTGGATCAGGCTCAGCCAATCACTGGAAAACTTCCTTCTCACTCTTCAGGCCAGCCCCTTTGTGACAGGCAAGTAGCTGAGCCAATCACTGCCAGAAGCATCAGTATTGCTACTTTATTGCCCTCCGGATATTTTGGGGCACAACCCCCATAATCCCTTACCATTGATCATGCTGACTGGGGCTGATGAGAGTTGTGCTGCAAAATATCTGGAGGGCACCAGGTTGCCTCCCCCTGCCTTAGACTAAGAGACATGATGTGTAAACCTTTTTTAGTAACCTTACTAGGGAGCTGCAGCTTAAATCAGTTAACTTACTAACACTAGTGTGGAGTCTGAATTTAATAGTCTCTGGTCCGAAGGATGAGAAGGAGTGTGGAGTCTCTGGTCTAGAGGAAGAGAAAGAAGGAGAAGCCGAGAGGCTGGCCTGCACTTAGAGGTGCAGCGCAAAGTTGATTCTTCACAGCTGAATACCAGTCATGTTCTCTGTCAATAGAAAAGGGGGCAGTGTGCTGTTGGCAACGGCTTTGCAACATTTCCAGTGTCAAAATCCATTGGAAGCGCAATTCTCGCAAGGGTCTGTGTGAAAGAGGTCCCACTTCTGCACTCAGTCTTGACTAATTCATGATCTACACCGCCGGTGTTGATCACTTAAACTGTTCACTCACAAGGTTATATATACAGCTCCCTATCAGGGTTCCTAACGCAGCCCTAAATAGGGTTTCTCCTAGTCTGAAAGAAAGATTTACAGTGTACCGTTAATGCACTGTTCCTGAATATGACACAGTCTACCACCACCACCACCACCACCACCACAAAAATCCCCTGGTGAGCTGAAATATGGATGCTTCTCCTAGGTCCAATATGGTATCTACAGGAAGGTTGGTTACTGTATGGGAGACAAAAATATCATGCACTTCAGTTCAGCTCAATTAATTATATATACAGATCTATTCTGTGGCTGATGCTTAGGTGGTCTAATAAACATTAACTTTTAGATTCCCAGTCCATTCAAATATGCCCCTTTCTAGCAGGATTGGATCAAAAGAATTTTCACCATCTCAGGATGCCTGAAACTCTGAGGTAAAGGCAGCCAATTAATTCAAACAGCCCCCTCCAAAAAAGCCAGAGAAATAGCTCCATTCTAGGTGCTAAAAATTTTACATTCTGTTCTGAAGAAACCCAAATGCTTGCGAGTTCCCTGACCTCCATTATGTGCAGAGGTGAAAAAGTCCAGAGAAGAAAACAAATCTACAATCATAGCCAGAAACCTTATGTTTATTCATAAATGGCAGCACTTGGTGACTGCTCATTAAACGCACTCATTACTCATTAGGTGATGATCCCTGGGTCTTTAAGTTGAAGAGTGCTTTGAACTGTTTCTTCCCCTGTTTTTAATTAATCTTTGGGTGATTCAGTAATTTTCTTTAATGTGAGAGTGGCTGAGGAGCAAAGAGGGAAAACACAAACTAGGGACATTCATACCACTTATATAGAGAACCTGAAATATGGAGTGAAGTTTGAGGATTTCATTGGGTCCACATTTCAAAGCAATCTGACCTGCTCTGCACTGCCTGGACTAATGTGCAGATCAGAACATATGTGATTTTGGATTTTTGGATCTTTGGATTTCGCCAGCCAGCAACAAAATCAGGAGGATCATCTTAGATCAGCCTTTCCCAATCTGGTGCCTTCCAGATGTGTTGGACTACAACCACCATCAGCTCCAGGCAACATTGGCCATGCTGGCTGGGAGATGATGGGAGTTGTAGGTCAACACATCTGGAGGGCACCAGGTTGGGGAAGGCTGCCTTAGATACACGCCATACAAACATGGTGGGGCGCAATTTGTGCTTCATGGCATAACCGAAGTTTGGTGGACTCCTGTTACAAAATGGCTGGAAATATATATATATCAAATAGCCAGGGAGGTTGACACACATCTTTAATAGAAAACTTACCAGGCCCAATTCATGATCCTGGTGCTTACTTTTAAAGTTCGAAATTGTCTAGATTCTACATACCATGAGTTTTTCCTAGGGTATTACGATTAGGGGAGGAGCTTACATAAGTGGTAGAGCACACTGAGCATACAGTAGTCAAGTACAGAGCTCCTAAGTGATGAATGTATGTATTTATGCATGTGTGAACCAACTCTTGACTGCTGCATTTGTGAACTGCCTCAGCTGAAAATGATTGCATTTCAGCTGTCATGAAAGATCTTCTATCCCTGGTTGTTCATCTGTGATTCATACATGCAAAGACACAAGTCACCATAGACTTGTAGACTATAGTCTAGCTGAGGGCTAAAAACCCAAGCACAAACACCAATCAAACATAGTTCTAGAGTTGATTTCAAAGGAGCTCACTCTTTCTTTCATGTGTAAAGACTTCAAAATCCTGGAATACAAAATTTAAAACCATTCCTATCTGCTTTTAAAATACTACAGCTCCGACTGCTTTGTTCCTATGAGCAAAAGTAACCTAATGCATCCATTCTAAGGGGGCATGCTAATGCCAGACCCATGAAAAGAGAGCCTATGAAAAATGACTTTGCCCTGTCTCTATCTGTAGGTAGATAGCATTGAGTGCTAAAGAACAAAAGCCAACTTTGCATATATTTTATTGTTTTATTCAATGAAGGGGCAAACTGCTTATTCAAATCTCATTCACTCCCCACCTTTTCAGAATGTATAATGTCAGAAGCTGGGAAGTGGCTCTGAGCTGAAATAAAATGGGTTTTAATTAAACTAAAGGCAAGAATGGAAAAGGCAATTGCCTGTACTGCAGGGAAATGGAAAGATTTCCATCATCTAAGATGACAAACACCAGTGAATCACAAGCTAAATAAGGATGAAGCCTCCAGCTTCGCAAAGCCAAAGAGGAGAGCAATTCTTTTTTCTCCAAATTATACTACATTGTTTGTTTTTCCAGCTCTCCCTTTCTGATCAGTGTGTGCTTTAAAATATGGAGCATTTTCACTATTAGAAATTCTGACATTTAAAGCAATGTTGGCTCCTTTGCATGTTGAGCTATGGTTGTCATTAGCCAGCTTCTAAAACAGATTAAAGATAGGTTCATGCAGGAAGCTCATCATCCAGATTGTGGGTCTGATAGGGATGGGCAGATCTGTCAGTTTTGCTTCCTCCCATGTTTGATTTCTTTTTTTAAAAAAAGATCTCAAGTTCTTTCTCTCCTGAACATGAAGAACTTTGCAAATATCTGTGAATTCTTATGAAAAAGAAACTGAAACAAAATTCTTGCCCATCTTCATCAGCCAAATTCAATAGGTATAGCTGTTCCCAACATGCAGAGGAAAGACCAAGATGTATCTGCCTGACATGTAACTGTTAAAGATGTTAAAGAGTCTGCAAGAAAAAAGAAGTGGCAACCCTAATTCAGCATCACAAGCATGGTTGGATATACAGGAATTCAAACCCAGACTTCGAAGAGCTAAGCACTCAAATCCCTGGGCCTGGATGGACACATTTCTCCCACATTTGATTTTTTTAAAATCTCAAGTTCTCCCCCCCGCCCAAATTCTTATCAAAATTGAAATGAAATGAAAATCTCACCCATCCATAGTTTGATGCCTTAGTTTCTCAGGCAAGGTTCACCCAGTCATGGGATACAATCTGCAATATTGGGATGCCTAGAGATGATCTTACAGATTTGATGCTCAGATCTCTAGAGCTGAGTTCTGATACTCAATCATGTAGGCTCATTCAACCTAATTTGGGATGCTACAGACATCACTCCAGATGCTGAGAATTATAATCTTTACAATTAGTCAATTATATACTAAATTTAGGGTGCAATCCTATGAGAATTCCCCTAACCCTCCAAAGTCGGATTACAGGCATCCTATGCAGGGCAGGAGGAGTCCTGAGGTGAAGGTCTAGAGGCCATAGAATTGTACTGTTAATGTGTAAATAAAAGTCCTTCAGGATGTTTAGCATGCTTCTTCACAACAATCCTATGAGCTACCTAGCTCACTGTTTTTCACTTAACAAATGGAAAGATAAATAAGTTTATTTTAATTAATGACTTTCTTTTAATCCGAGGAGCTTGATGTGTTGTCCATGGTACTCCCCACATGCTTCCAACAACCCGATTAAGGAGAATAGGCTGGGAGATAGTGACTAGCACAAGGATATGAGCTTCATTCAACATCTGGGGCCTTCCTCCGACTGCCACCTCCACGTGAGGCTCAGAGGGCAGCAACAAGGGGGAAGGCCTTTTCTGTGGTAGCCCCCAACTCTGGAACAAGCTCCCCGCTGGGGCCGCCTGGCACCAACTCTATTATCTTTTCGGCGCCAGGTTAAGACTGCCCTCTACGTTGAGGCTTTTAATAATTAGATGGTATACGGCGGGGTGGTAAATTGTTTTTAGCGGTCATGTTTTATTAACTTGTTCAGTGATATTTTTAACATTGGTTTTAAATTTTTATAATGTTTTTATTGTTTATATTTTAAACTGTATTTTATTGTATTTTTAAAAATTGATTGTTGTACACCGTCCAGAGAGCTTCGGCTATTGGGCGGTATAGAAAATGAATAAATAAATAAATGAATAAATAAATAAATAAGCCCATGTCTCACTGGTCTTAGTCCAACACCATTTTGACTTACAGGATTCTGACAGCAATCCAGCAAATTCATGTGAGATCAAGAGCATGCATTCAGCTATCCAGGTCTACACATGAGCCTGCCAAGATCACAGTCTTAGGTCATATGTCAGCAGCACACATTTAAAATGTTGGATTTAACTGTTCCCCATAGACCCCCCACCCCCCACCTTGTTCAAATGCTTACTTTGAGCTAAAGATCATGTTCCCTAGGCAGAGAAGTGGGCATGTGTCACTTCTATCATGCACAGCATATCAAAATGTGAGGGGTGTTCCACATAGCTATCAAGGACGGGCTACTCTAACTCTCTCTGTTTTTTTGATGTACCGATTAACATTTGGATATGTTGACACATGGAGTGGATCATTTTTTATATGGAGGAGTATTCAAGAAATTTACTGTCCACCTGCAGTTTGCAGTGATAATTCAGCCACCTCATTCTTCCGTGTCAGCTTTCTCCAACCTGGCTCCCTCCAGATGTTTGGACTACAACTCCCATCATCCCAGTCAGCATGGCTGATGGTCAGAGATGATGGGTGTTATAGTCCAACACATCTGGAGTGCACCAGGTTGGGGAAGGCTGTTCTATGTTATGCAATGGTTGGCTCTTATTCACACCTGATGCTGCAGCAACAAAGCAACGAATCTGCACATTGCCTGATGTTCAGGTTCCCTGAAAGATCACTTTCTCCTATATATACCTGCCCAAATGTTAAGACCTTCTTAAGGTTTGGGCACTTTTCACTGTGTGCCCCTGCCAAGTGATGTGAAGTGGGTGGCCACTAGGGAGAGAACCTTCTCAGTGCTGGCACCCCTGCTGTGGAATACCCTCCCCAGAGAGGCTCACCTGGTGCCTTCTTTATGGTCTTTTCAGTACCAGTTGAAAACTTTTTCATTCTCCAAGGCTTTTTCAATGTGTGATCTTAAAATCTGGATTTTTATCCCACTTGTTGCATATTATGTATTTTTAAGTTGTACTGTGTTCATTTTTAGATCTCTCTCTGCTGCGATATTTTTTTGATATCTTTATTATTGTATTTGATTCATTTTATCTTTGTGAGCCATCCCGAAAACTATGTTATTTGACAGCTGATATAAATATTGCAAATAAATAAATATCTGAGAACTGCCTTGACCGGAAAGCAGAGTGGGATAAACTTGCTTTTCATCAGTAGCAATGTTGTTTAAAATATTGGTGCTGTGCTTGCACATATACAGGATCGAGATGCTGACTGCTGAAGAAGTCAGTTCTCATTTGGCTAGAGAGAAAATAAGTGGTTTCCAAATTGCCACTCCCATTATGTCTAAAACAGAAAGACTGTACATCCAGACCATGGCGCTCTTACCTGACTGGATGCAAATGTCCTTCTAAGATCAGAAAATCAGATATTCAGCTCACAGAAAACAAAAACAAAAAAAGTTGCTTTAAAATGTTCTATTGGAAATCATTTCTGTTGTGGACACTTCAACATAACCTTTCCAGACATTCATAAATAGCAGTGTCAACTGTAAAACCACCCTTGAAAATGAGGTCCCAAAAAACAAACTAACAAACACTATTAAACAAAAAGAAATTGCAGGGAGGGGCTAGTTTGAACTTGTTTTAGAGTTATTCATTAGAATAGCTATGCAGTAGTATCATATAATCTTTGTTATTATTTTTTAAATATCTTGGCATGTCCAGAGAAAGTGTGCAATATCCACTGGAAAAGAATTAGGACATGGAGTGGTGGAAATATATAGGAGTGATCTTGTAGGCAACAAATGCACAAAGCTTCTTTTCTGTTGTAACAAAGGGTTGGATCCAGGCATTAGTCATGCCTAAAGCAGACCCGTTGCAATCAATGGGTCTTTAGTTATAACTTAAGCCCATTATTTCAATGGCTCTACTCTAAACATGACTAAGTCTGGATCCAACCAAGAGAGACTGCCCTCTATTAATAAACTAACTGCAGCAGGCAGTTTGCAATGGTGCCAACCCCCACTCCAAACCTGCTATGTTTCAGATCCCCCCCCCAAAAAAAAGATGGCATGCATCAGATTATCCCATCTTACCTTTTTAACATCCTCTGAACCTAGGGTTGTCAGCTGACCAAAACAACAACAAAAGCCAGATGTTTTTGTGGTAGCAGTTTTCTTTTTCCTGTCAGTTGCCAAAATAAATAAGGCAGAAGACATCATCACCTAAGGTTGCTGGGAGTTTTAGGACATTTCCCCCCCTGTCTAAATATCCATAGGATAGCACCCTAAATGTATTTTTTTAGGTGTATGTCTTAGACAGCTTTTATGTTTGGCTCCGTCTCCAGAACCACTCAAAACTGCTGAACTATGCCCCCATGCTCCATGCTCAAGAACTGGCAGTCCTGTCTGAGGCTGGGAGATACTGACTGGCCAAAGGTCACTCAGTGAGCTTCATGGCGGAGCATGGGGATGTGAAACAAGGTCTCCCCAAGTCTCTCACACTCTGTGCCCTACTAAACACTGTTCCTGAAACCAGCACAGACAACTAAGTCTGCTCTAGGTGTGTAAGGGTACACATACCACAGTAGAGAATTGGATTCATTTGCATCTTGCTTCTGCTAATCCACACACTCTCAAGATGTACTGAAGGGACCACAAAGTCAATAAATGCTCCGTTTTCATCTGTGATACTCTGTAACATTTAGCAATGTGAACTGTTTGCCTTGCCGGGCAGAGTAGCCGGGTTCTGGCAAGATGGGTGATCTAGAAATAGAATAAATAAATAAATAATTAAATAAATGCCTTTTCATTTCATCTCAATTCTACATCAAGCAATGTAAACTCATAAGGAGGCAGACTTATTCAGCATAACACAAATATTTATATTAGATTCCTATCACACAGGCAACTTGCTATCATCTGCAATACACACTATGGTTTGGATTCAAAGAACTTTCCTTATGGGATGTTCCTGATGGAGGAATGGCAGGAGGCCAGTTTTTCCGATTCCTCCTTTTCCCTTCAGCTCCAGGAGGACCCTGAAGATCTGCTCTGGAAATTTGCAACAGTGTGGAAGGTGGCAGAAGGTGCTGGAGGAGAAATTGGGAACTGACAGAAATTGCCTTCCACCCGCCTCTCCTCCAGTGGAAGATTCTGCAGGATTGCAGTCCCTTCCAAGTACAGAAGGAGCCTTGACTTTGTTTTGCACGACCCACCCAACCCATTCTAAACAATTGACACTCCTCTCCTAAACCTTCGTTACTGGCAATAGGAGCTTTAAGTTAAAAGATGCTGGCATTTTTTTGTATTTGGCCCTGCCCCTTTTGCCTTCATTCCTGCCCACCACTGGATTGTGTGACCCCCAAGAGCTCTTCCAGTTGAATTTGGCCTCGGACTGAAAGAGGTTCGACACCCCTGCTTTAAGATCAACTGGGATCAACCTTTTAAAATCAGGGATCTATCATCTGGACTGGCAGAGGGGCTTGGTGGCTGCTCTTCAAATGTGGAATCCCATTCTTTTCCCCTGGAGACTCACCAAACCCAAGTCTAAGAGTCTTCAGAGTATGATTACTTTTGATGGCCAGGGATAAAGTGGGATAGGGTGAGATGGGATTTAATCATTGTCATTGCAGTTTTTGTGATTGACGTAACATTGTTGCCTACCCAGAGCCCTTAGGATGGGGTGGTCCATAAATCACATCCAATAAATAAATAAATCCAACCCCCTTGCCTGGCGGCGATATTTCAGTACAACAGTACATGATAGACACTGGCTCTTATATACAGTTCTTTTGTTAGGTAAGTGCATTGACATACGTATATCAGTCAATAAACTGGCTGGTGTTTCTCCAGCGAAATTTTACACTGACTGTAAATTTCTCTACTTCCAGGCACATAAGCCCCAAACTGAGAGATAAGAGAACAGCTGCAGTGTGTGATGGGATGAAGTCATAAATAGTTGTAATGGTTTCCGGGTTGCAAAAATAGAGCAATGTTTGATCCAAGGGAAGATGCCATCTATCTACCACAGGCAACGTCTTGATGTCTTGCCTCTTCCCACATTGACATTCATATGAAAAATTACAAAAGGGCTTTCTTTCACTTACTGCTGGCTAATAAGTCCCATTACATGAGGCAATTTCCAGTACTGAAGTGTGGCTGTGTTTTTTGGCGCCACATAGATGAAGACTCCAATAGCTATGCACAGCATCTGCTGTTTATGGCATGAAACCCCTTGGTGAACTGCTATGATGATATCTTGGACTGGTAACAGACTTCCTTTGCCACAGAGATATTTTAAAAGTTGATTGAAAGCCCATTTTCTATCTTCCAAGTTCTGTCACTTTAATGAAAGTGCCCTATCTTTGCTATAAGCAACCAGCTGCTATACTGTACAGACTTTTTTTTGAAACACACACAATCACACACACACACACACACACACGTTTCCCTGCCTTCCATAATGTGAAAGATGCGGGGTGAGGGTGGATCTCTGTCAAGAAGAAAATGTCAGCTCCTCCATTCGAAGGTAGGACAGTTTGCCTACCACTTCCTTCTGCAAGAAGTGAAAATGCTAGGGGAGGCAGAACAAGGAACATCATTAGTGCACCTAGATCAAAGTTACTGTGTCCTCTGTCAGCGTATACGCATTAGAAGGTAAGGCTTCCTGAGGGTGCATGAGGAACTTTTGACTGCTCCCTCATGTGCTCATACAGGAGAGATAATGAAGTCTGGGCAGGCAGAGGGGTTCAGGACGGGAGGGGGGGATTGATATATGCATATTCAGGAATAGCTTGAAAGGATATGGGCGGGGGTGGTGGTGGAAAGCAAGGAATCCAACATTATACAATGACTCCATTTTTGTTGTGAGGCAAACTGAAAAGAAAAGCATGCCAGAGGAAGTGTAGGGTGCATAATAGAGTGTGTTATTGTGCCACTCACAAGCAATACAATGACAGGGGTTGTTTGCGAATAATCTGATAATCATTTTCAAACTCTGGTAGCTTTTCAGAGTGGGTGGAAGAAAAGAAAGCCGGGAGGCACAAAAAAAAGGGGGGGGGAGAAAGAAAAAGTGCTTGTTGAACAAGAGGGGAACCCTCTAGAAAAGCATAAAAGAAAAGCCCCCATGATATCTCCCTGGTGTTTCTGTCTATGCTGTGGTTTTGACTTTTTCCATGAGCTGCTAAAAGTTGTGTGGGCTTTTCCCCCCCTTCCCCTTAAGTTTTATTACTTGGAAGGTTGATAAGGAGACAGCTGCAAAGTTTATACATAAAATGATAACAGCAGCATTTCTATCTGCCTTCCTTTAATCTCATTGTCTGCCTTCTCTCCCTGCAAAGCCTTCCTTCCTCTCTCCCCGCCGCATCTCACCCTGAGTGCAATACAAATGTCACCTTAGGCTGCCTCACAACACCGGGGCTTTATTTAATGAAATTTACAGCTGCTGAAAAGGCCTCACCTCACAGAATATGTGTATCTGGGCTGTACCACTTCAGACCACTGGTGGGCATTTGCATGACAGAATATTCCTATGTACCCACTCCCACAACACCCCACACATCCATCCACATAGAAAACTAGATGTTAAAGGAAAGGATTCTAGCCTAGGCTTGTCCCTGGCATGCTAGCAGGGCCAGCCGGCCTTACCATTAGGCAGAGTGAGGCAACTTCCTCAGGTGGTAGATGCTGGTGGCCAGCAGTGGCATCTGCCTGGCTGTTTCACCTGAGCCCCCCAGCCATTCCCCTCTCTTGGGGACAGAGCTGTGTGTGCCACACAATCTGTCCTGCACCCTCTAATTGGCCTGCTTCCAAGTTATCAGATTGCCAGTGTTGAAGTAAGATTCAACTTCCAGTCCAGTTGGCCTCTGTACATGGAATGGAGGAGGTGCCATCTTGTCCTTCACCTCAGGAGGCAAAATATTTTGGACTGACCCTGCATGCTCATTTTCCATGCCGAGGGATTTTGTCTTTGGTGGCATTTGGCAGCATATGATAGGTCAGGTCCTGATAGTTTTATTAGCCATTGTTTTTAACTTGCTTTTGAACTGTTTTCAATTCTGGAATGTTAAAGGTTTTATATTATGTTTTATCAATGTTGTGAACCACCCAGAGAGCTTTGGCTATTGAGCGGTATAGAAATGTAATGAATGAATGAGGAGCATTCAGTCATGTGAACCCCCACATACTGTCTGGGGTGACACAGGCCAGATGTGGGTTTACCATCTCAGTGAGAACTAGGCTAAAGTTGAAGGCTGATTGAAATACATTTGCAATCACCTGGCAGGTTTTCAGAACATGCACACTGCCATGTTCTTCTACATGAGGCTGCACTCCTCCTGAACAAGTAGGTTTTTAAGTTGGGGTGGGGTGGGGTGCTCCACCGGTGCATTATGGTAGATTTATACCTGTGGAGCTTTCTGCAGTGTGCCAGGGGGTGGCAGGGTGGACATACCCCTCTCAATGGCCGATCTAATCTCTGCCAACAGTGGAATACCACTGGCCCATCCTAATCCCACCCCAGCTGGCAGGTCTAGGGGTTAGGATTGCTCTGATCAGTGTCGTCTGAACTTTTAAGGAGCTAGCCATGGTGCTGAACCTAAATTGGGGTGGGGCTTCAGCACCATGGATAGCTCTTTTATAGTTCAGACTGAAACCCGGAGTGGATACACCACCCCACTGACATTGGAGCCACCAGCCTCCACTGCCTCTGATCAGTGGAGGCTGGTGACTCCTATTTCGGTGGGGCTCCTAATCCATTGCAGCTTTTATCTGAATCTTTATAGGAGCTACCCATAGTGCTCCATGGTGGTGAACCTATTTTGGGGGTGGAGTTCAGCACCATGGATAGCTCCTATAAAGCTCCAAATAAAAGCTGCAATGGATAAGGAGCCCCACTGACACAGGAGTCACCAGCCTCGCCTGGCTCTGATCCTTGTTTGTTTAAATATAGGAGAGCAGTCGTGCATGTGATCCTACATTCCGTAATGGTGCAATCCTAGGAAGGTGCACCACTGTGTAGAGTTCAGCTCTAAAGTGGCATACAAGGACTCATTCAGAAACAGACCCCAACACCCAAAGTTGGAAGACTGATTTATTTAAAAATAAAACTCAGTCTTGCAAATTGAGCTCGCTTTATTTCTCTCTCTCTCTCTCTCTCTCTCTCTCTCTTTCTCCCTCTCTTGATGTGCGCGCTTGTATTAAACATTGAGGAGACTGCAGTGGAATAGAAGGAGCGAGTAATGATGATAGTAATTTCAGGAATGGATATAGAAGACAAGCAACAGCTCGCACTAATTGCCGTTTGCCCTCTAAAGCAAGTAGATACAACTGTAAACAAAGAGCTTCAGTTACCTAATTAGCAAGCAACAAATGCATGTAATAAAATCTTAATTAGTAACTATGATATAATTTACTTTTGATGAATAATCTAACAACTTAATCAGCCTTCTGCATGCTACTTTAAACTCCCCCAGTCCTCTTTCAGTTCACTATATTACACTTTGGGGAGGTTATTGCTGAGAGACTCCCTGACGATTCCTTCTCCTGACATTCACTTCTTGGATAGCTTTCTCCTTGATAGCGTCTTATTTGGGAAATCAATAGAAACATAAAACCTAGAAAGAGCGAAGCTAAATTTAATTCACATGTAGTTAAAGTGCTGGAATCTTTTTAAATTAAATAAGTGTTCTTTAATTGTTATTCATAGTTGGAGACTCAAGATAGTTTTGTTGCCCATTAGCAACTTTCAGCCACCTTTTTCTTACTCTGTAAGCCATCCTTACAATCCTACATTGAGTGGTGGTACAGAAATCTGAGAGAGAGAGAGAGAGAGAGAGAGGGAGAGAGAGAGAGGGAGGGAGAGTTTGCTGGGCAGAGCTGAGGGCTCATTCAATGTGGCAGAAGTGCTGTTCCACTGGGCAGGGGGGAGATGGCACTTCCACCCCAGAGGCCCCCAGGCATGCCAACGGAAAGCTCTGCAGGTACAGAAGTACTCCCAGCAGCATTACCACCAGTGGTAGGGCCCAAAATAAGACGGCATGTTGGGGGAAGCCTTGGATCTACAGCAAAGGTGGAGAAGCCCTTTCAGCCCAAGGGCCAAATCCAATTCTGGAGAAGCTTGCGAGCCTGCATTCCAGTACTGTGCAGGGCCCAATACAAAAGAGGTGGGAGCAAAATTGGGATATATATATATATATATATATATATATATTCAGCTTAAAGCTAAAATGTTTTTAGCTGTAATAAATCAAATAAATCAAATCAAATAAGTATAAAATGTAATTTTATATAATTTTTATATTATAAAACATAATTATAAAATAAAATAAATAAAATAAAACAATTCTATTTCAGCCTAAAGCTCTTACTGGCAGGAACTAAGCCTCAGGAGAGGCATTTCAACCTTTTGGAATGGGGAAAAAAACTGCACAAAAGCTAGGAAACCACCCAATGAGCGGTGGTCAGGGGAAGAGGGTGGGCCAAGGGAAGGGAATGTGGCCTTCTGGGGAACCCCAGAGGGATGGATTGGGACCCCCCCAGGAGGGTCCCAATTTGTCCGGTGGGCCTGAGGTTCCCCTTCCCTGATCTACAGAGTCCAAAGCCCCCTCTTTCCCCTGACATTCCCATGAATCAGGCCTGGAGCTGGGGTATTTTTCTTCTTGTCGGGGTCAATGGGAGGGAAGATTAAAAAATAAATAAATCCCAAAACACTGGGAAGAAAAAGTACTTCCCCCACACCTCCCACGTGGCTGCAGTGAAGTGACAGGGCTTAGGAAGTGGTGGTTCCTCTGCCATGGAAGTCCACCTGTCCCAATTTAGGATTGCTCTGATACTTTGAAAATGCAAGTTTATGGGTGTGTAGGTACAGAATCTATCTCGGATCATAGTCATTCCATTTCAATTAACATTTTGGCACTTTTGTAAATGTAGCCCATGCAAATATACGTTGCGTACATGCAGTCCATGGAAGGACAAGCAGATTATATTTATAACTGTGCTCTAGCCACCTAGGCACTTCATGGTGAAAAGGATTTGGAAATACCCCACTTTTTTCACCGCCAGGGAAGATGTTAGGAGCCCTGTCAACCTATGTCTGCAATACGCTGTATGCTTACCTGAGAGTAAGCGCCATTAAATGCAGTGGGGCTTACTTTTAAGTAAGCATGCATAGGATCATACTAGGAATCTGTTTAATAGGGCATTTGGACTGTGGAGACAGGCTGCTGTAGGACTTTGATTTATTTATTTATTTTATTTTTATTTATTTATTATATTTATACCCCACCTTTTTTCCTGCAAGGAACCCAAGGCGGCTTACATTATCCTCATCCTCCTCTCCATTTTATCCTCACAATAACCCTGTGAGGTAGGTTAGGCTGAGAGGCCTTGACTGGCCCAAAGTCACCCAGTGAGTTTCATGGCCGAGCGGGGACTAGAACCCGGATCTCCCAAGTCCCAGTCCAACACTCTCACCACTACGCCACACTGGCTCTTGATGGACTTGATGAGTTTTAGAAGGAGTGCTGCTTCAGATATTTTATGTGTACAGTCAAACCTTGTTCTTCAGTTAGGACATTTTGGGGTATCAGGACAGTGTTGCAAAGTCTGCAGTTCTATATTTATATGGCAAGCCACTATGAGTGCATGGAGAGGTGGAGAACTAATGTTATACATCAGAGGTGCGGAAACTATTTCAGCCTGCAGCCCTGACATGCTTACTTGGACCCCATTCACACATACATACATATACACACATTCACATATACACACACACACAGTTCAGACATACACACCCAAACCCCATTCAGACATACACACACACACACACACACACACACCATTCGCACAAACATACACACCCTATTAACTTTCTCTCTCTCTCTCTCTCTCTCTCTCTCTCTCTCATACACACACTGAGCCAGCTTCACTAACCCCTTGTCTTTCTGAATGGGAAACATGAGAGGTGGGTGAAGCTTACTGAGCTGCTGTCTGAGGAGTGCTCTGAGGGGATGGAAACTTTGGGGAGGAGGCGGGGCTGAATGCAGCCTGCAGGCCAAAGGTTTTCCATCCCTATTACAGACAGATAGCTAAACTGTTTACTGCAAACTTGCAGGTTCAACACTTTTGTACCTATCTCATCTTTGAAGCATTGCAACTCTTAGTAAACCTTGTGATTGAATATAGGGATATAACTCCAACCAAGTCTGAGTGCTTCCCTACCCCTCACCCCATCTAGTTTGTTGGTAGTGCATATATGTGATGGGGGGAGGGGCGGGATTGTTGCTGTTATAAATTAACTTTTTGATCTTTCTTTTTTAAAGAAAGGGAAAAAAAGTGTGTTTTTTCCATAAAGAAATGTGTAGTTATTCATTCATTCATTCATTGTATCATTTTGTACACCACCTTTTCCTCCAAGGAACATAGGACAGTGTACATTTGTTTCCCCATTTCGTCCTCGCAACAGCCCTGAGAAGTAGGTTAGGCTGAAAGAATGGCCCAAGGACACCAATCAGGTTTCATGGCTGAGCAGGGATTTGAATCTGGGATTCCCACTTCCTTCTTGCTGCACCCCACTATTCACGCCAACACCATAGTGAAGCAGAGCAGTTTCACAGACAACACCAAACCACCCCTGCAACGCAAGGTACAAAATCAGTAGTGGTGGTTGTATCGACACAGTCCCTTCACACTAGGACCAGACGCATAAACCCTTCTCAGGCTAAGCACCAACACTTAAAAACCTGAGGGGAGGGTCAAATGAAACCTTTCCCCTACCAATGAGGGAAAAGATTAATACAGGTTATTAAGGATCTATTTTAAATCTATGATACTGTGGGTACAAAGGTGTGTGTGTGTGTGTGTGTGTAGATTTAACAGCAATGCAGGTTAATAATGCCAAGCTGACACGTAGGATTTGGGTAGCAAACAAAATAAAAATAAGTTTATTTTAATTCTCAAAATCTTAGTTCCAGAAAATAACTTTAAACCTGCCTACACTAAACACTTTGTAATTAACCTAAGTCCCTAAATACTTTCACTCTTCAGACAAGCACTGATTTCTCTCAAAACTCCTGAGAGACAAGACACGAATAACTGTAAGAAGGAAAAGACAATGACCCGACTAACCTAACTTCCCAACTCCCAACTCTCCCCACCACTAACTCTGACATCACTCAAACACCCCTTATATACTCCTCCCGCCACCCTTTCCAAGACATCACAAACCACTCAGTTCAACATTCTATACTCACTAAACATACTAATGCAGACATACACCAGGGAACTGAATTGTGGGGTTACGCCACAATGGTGGGAAATGGATACATTCCCTTTTGTTTCCTCTCCTTGCAATGATACAAATTGAGCTGAGGAAATGAAACTTCTGGTACACCCCTCACGCTAAGGAAATGAAACTTCTGGTACATCCCTTTCCAAATGGGTTGGAAAGCCAAATTCACCACCGCAGTGAAGACACTTTTCCCTTTGGCACATACTTACATAGAGACTCTGGACTTCCTGGTTTTACGCCCCACCCCCTCTTTAGATTTCATAGATTTCATAGATTATACAGTTGGAAGGAGCCTACAAGGCTATCGAGTCCAACCCCCTGCTCAATGCAGGAAACTAGAGGAGGGGTCTCCCATCCAAGTAATAACCAGGCCTGACCCTGCTTAGCTTTCCACGCTCAGACAAGCTGAGCCAGCGTAAGCCAGATTATCATGTGCATTACTTCAAAAGGTGGTAAGCCAGGCCTGCTACATTTGGAGGCCATTCTGCTCATTCTGCTCAGTGGGTCTCTGGGCATCTGCCCCAAAGTCCTGCCCTGACAGCACCACTGCTTTTTTCTAGTGGATGTCAACATAACTTCTGAGGACCTAAAGCAGGTCCTTCTCTCCACACACAAACTCGAGATCTCGATGTACAAACAGGTTGCTATGGAAGGAGCTACTTTCTTCCCCCTCCCAGCATACCCTAGACCCATACATTTTTTTGAGTGTTGTAGGTCAGCAGCACCGCTTTGAGTTCAGCTCAGAAAAACACACACAGATTTTGTAGGGCTGTGAAGAGAACAATTCTGTGCACACTATTTCTTGAAAGGTAAAGGCAGAATGGCATAAGTTAAGAACTATGTAGATGGGCCTAGAATAATTATCACTTTTCCAGGGAATTAGTTCGCTAGATACTAAAGCATGCTTTAATATAACTGCGGCAATTATTCACGGATCATTCTGATTAGCAGCAAATCTCAGATGCCTTTAGGGGCCAACATTTCTGCTACTTAAGCTGCATCTTCTTTCTTCAAAGTGTATTGAATATGCTTTGCCATTCCAGCAGAGAGGTGTTCACTATTCATGTTTTCAGTGGCATGTTTTGCAGAATTATATTCCTGCACTTAGTCCTGCATATTAACAGGCTGTGAAAAACAGCTCAAGTTTTCAACTGTTTAAACAAAGTTTAATAAATCAGGGTTCAAACATATTTTTGTACAAAGATTTAAAAAGATAGAAGAAAATGGTCATTTTTAATAAAAAAAAATAGATAATTAAAAATTAAAAATACAGCTGGAGGGTTCTTTGAATATTAATCTGAACTCAGAAGTGATGGGGTGGGTGAATCTGTCAGCTTCGCTTTCTCCCACGTTTGAATTTTTGAAATCTCATATTCTTTCCCCCCCGAATATGAACTTTGTACATTTTGCCTATCAAAAATGAACTGAAACAAAATTCTCACCCAATTGCCGTGGCCAAATTCAAGAGGTACAGCTCTTTCCAGCATGGAGAAGGTCATGTCGTTGTACTGGCCTGCCATATAGCTGTTAAAGATGAAATGCGTGTCAGAAAAAAAAGAGAGGTGGCAACACTAATTCAGCACTAATATGGCTGAATTCCCAGGGATTCAAACCCAGGCTTTTAAGAGCAAAGCACTCAAAGCCCTGGGCCTGGATGGACAAATCTGCCAGTTTCTCTTTCTCCCACATTCATGGGTATTTCAATTTTTTTTCTCTCTCTCAAGTTAATTTTGTCCTGAATATGGAGAACTTTGCTAATGTTGATAAATTATTATCAAAACTGAACTGAAACAAAATTCTCACCCATCCCTAGCAATGCATCATCAGTGCTGCCCCCCTCCATTGCTTACCCCCTCCAGTCCTGAAGTGATTTTACAGTGGGCCTGAAAAAGGGAAGTGGGCTTTGAAAAAGCACTACCTCCAAATTGAACCCCCTGTTCTGCTGGACTGAGGCTAGCCTCTGCAAGGGATGGGAAAACCGGCGAGGCTCGAACTCATCGAGGTCTTCTGAGTTCCACCTTGAAGCTCAGTCAGCCTCATTCCCCTTGCTGAATGTGAGCCTGTTTTTTGAATCGTAAAAGTGCACATTTGGAAGCACATTTTTAAAGAATGCACCCAAATGCATGCTCCCCCCCCCCTTGAACTGAGCATGAAAACACATAGTTTGGGTTGTTGTTGTTTTTCAAAATGTGCATGTGTGTTTTTCTAATGAATGCATTTTGTAAATGTGAAGCTTGGGAAACTGTGAGTGTTATCCAAAAGATGTACTCACATTAGGTTGTGTGAATGGGGCAAATTCTGATATTTAACCAACTGAATTGAAATTCTTATACCCCCTGACATGCTTCACTGTGTTGCTATAGTGATTCCTTAGTGGTAGCATGAAGAAAGTGTGCATGCATGACCCACACATGTGGCAAATTTTGCAGGATTTGGTGGGGGGAGTTGAGAATTGTCTTCAAGAGTTAGTCATTGAATCCCTGAATTCCTATTTGCAGGTTGTCGCTGTTGTTATTTTTAAATGGAGCATTAATAAATGGTTGTGGTGCGTGTAGGGCAAATAAGCGATGTTCAGGCTCGCCAAGATTGTCCTAACATCGGCTCGCTGCTGGTCTCGCCTCAATTTGTACTTGTGTTTGCGCGATCGCTGTTCATTTCGCATGAACGGGAAAGTTGTGCAAAACAGCTGTTGGGTGTATAGGTTGTGCCCAAAAATCTCAAATTTGCATAAATTTTCCCCATAAATTGTGGATGATTTAAAATTGCACCTTTTGAGAAAGTTGTCCATTTTGAGATGTGCATTTTGCAAAAGTTGAGTTCCCCCCCACAAAAGATTTGCATTTTGCGAAAGTTGTACATTTTGAAAAAAGTTGCGAATTTTGAAGAAGTTTTGCATTTTTCAAGTATGCATTTTGTGAAATTGGATGCAGGTTTGGGAATTTGTAAACATTTTTAGAGAAAATGTGTTCCTATTCATGTTTGGGATTGCGAACGGAGCATTTTTGAGTGGTTCACAAACTGAAACAAAAGTTGTGTATGGGCACTAGAAGGGCAGGATGTAAATGTCTAAGGGTGCAATCATATGCATGCTTAGAAAGAAAAAAAGTTCTACAACTCCCAGCATTCCCCAGCCAATATTGGGAGTTGCAGTTCTGTGTAAACCCACATAGGATTGCACCGTAAATAAATAAATAGAAACTATGCAACATTTTTTGTTTGAAGTGGGGCAGTCCATTCTAGCACCTCAGCATTGTACCCCCTCATTATGTTTCTTGTGTAAACACAGCCTCACACACAAGATATGCAGCTAGAACATGGTGATGATGATTATATTATGACACAAATGATCATCTCCCTGTGAATCGTTTTTCAAAAATAAAGACAGACAGAAGTAATCAGATATGCTGTGAATTATTCCCTAATGGGCGGGGGGATTATTAGAGGTACTACCCTTCCACCTGCCAACCATGCCCCCTCTCCACAAGCCTACTAATTTATTGTTGTCTAAAGATCTAAAGTGCGACCTGTACATTGTGTTGGATTTTCCTGTAGCAACTAAATTAAATCTATCAGATTCAATTATATGACTGACAGGAGACGTTTCCAAAGATGCTCAAATGCATCACAGTAGTCAATAAACCTATAGTCTGAATACAAAAGGTGCAAAATGCTTTTGTGGGCATCTTTGTTTCCAAAACAATGCCATGATTGTGTAATTCAGCTAAAGGGCTTGAGGGAATTTGAGTGTAATCAAATATGACAGAACAAATAGAACAGCAAATGCACTGGCAAAGGTCCACATCGCTGAAGGTGTTCCTGTCTTGATATTTAAAAATAGCCCTCACTTTCTCACATTCCGTTTAGAGAAACACCACGCACAGATACCTAGACCAGTTCTGTTTTTGAGCAATCCCACAGAGGCTGTCCAACTGGAGCCCGTAAACAGGATTGGCCCTACAGATGTTGTTGAATGCCAACTCCCATCAGCCACAGCCAGCATGACCACTGATCAAAGATGATGGGTGTTGTAATCCAACAACATCTGGAGGACCCATGCATTAGGCAGAGCAAGACAGCTGGCTTCTGCAGCAAATTGCCAATAACATTTGTATTACTTAGCAGAATTGGATTAAATTGTCAGGAATCACTGCCTCTCTTGAGTGGATCGAGCCGCCTGTCAATTTTGAGATGACTTGCTACAGGGAGTTATGTGCAAGAGCGGCATTTACATTTTGAGAGTTTCCAAAAGAGGATGTGCTTATCCCCTGTTGTTCCTTGTGGAACATCGTTCTGGAAATGACAAGCAACCTGTGGGTGAGTCTAAGTAGGAAACTTACAAAGTTTCAGAAGGATAGCTACAGTAGCTTAAGTGGAAGGGGGTCCTCAATTTTTGAGGAGGTCTGATTTGCTTCCTCTTCCTCCCTGTATGTGATATATATATATTTCTAATTTGTATGAAAATGGTACTTATCATAGAGGTGTCCCTAGGCAAGAAAGCTGCAAAGTTTTAGAAGGATAAGTGCAGGAAAACGTCTGAGAGGAGGATTGATTTAATGATTGAGAAGGGGAAAGGGATTTTGAAATCAAGAACAAAAAGAACTTGACCCCCCCCCAGCATAGCCTCTGACTTCCTTCTTGCTTTCTGCACAACAGGGAAGTGAAGAGACAATGGGCAGTATCCAACAGGGTGCTCCCCCCCCCCAGTTCTTTTGTACCTTGCTGATTCCCTTCCACAAGCCACCACTTGTGGAATAGAAATTTAGTGCTTCCGGGGGCAACCCAAAACAAGCATAAAAACACTCATTTCTGGAATAGGGTAGGTCAGTGGTGCTCACATAAGGAAACTCTGCCGACCTGTCCCAATCCAGAAATGAGCACTTCTGCTCATTTCAGGGCTTCCTCTAGGAAGTGCTAAATCTCTGTTGCGTAAGTGATGGGTCCCGCTTGTGCAGTGGAATTGGTGGGACCCAGCACTTGTGAAAGGGAATCGGTGGGGGCGCAAAATAATCAGCATGGGTGTCAGTGCCCAGTTGGATACTGCCCACAGTTTGTAACTCACAATCCCACCCCAAAACACAGGGATTGGAAAGCCCCTAGTACATTGGAATGATTAGAACAGTGTTCTCTAACCTTGGAGAAACATCTGGGCACCCAAGGTTGGAGAACACTGGATTAGATTCAAATGTAGACTCAACTGCCCCCCCCACCAGCATTTACAAAGAAACAAAACCCATTGCACTCAGTGGGGCTTACTTTTGAGTAGACATATATAGGATTTTTCTGTGAGTAATCTACAATTTATCTACTTTGATTAACTTACATACTTATTTGCAAAACTAGTTAAGCAAAAAAAAAAAAAAGAAAAGATATTTGCCCCAAGGAGCTTAAAATCTAAGAGCCAGACAAGACATTACATTAATTAGGGGAACCTATCCTGTGGCCCCTAGACATTGTCCAATGGGCCATACATAGGATAGTTTGGATTCTCTGGACTGAGGTCAGAGACAGCGCTCCAGTCTCGGCGCTGGGAATCAGAGCTCCAACCACCCGTCCCCACCCCCTTGTAGCAGGTGCAGAAAGAACTGTGTCAGCTGCTCTCCAAAGCTGGGGAAATGACCTCAGAGAGGGGTTAAAGGGGGAGTTTCAGGGGGCGGGGAGGGGAGGAGACTGGAGTGGCCAGGCTACGAGCTATCCCGAAGCTGCCTGCAGCCTCCTTCCCTGCACTTTTGCTAGACAGGCAAAAAGGCCTATCTAGGGAAAATGCGGAGCAGGAGCATCCAATGCAGAGCTTATGGGGCATCCTGCTCTGCATTGGATGCCCATAAGCCTCCGAGTTTGGGGGCCTGCAGGCATCCCGATGGGATCGCACCCTCATTGCATAAACATGTTTGCACCCAAGTGAGGCTCGCTTGCATATGTCCCTGAATGGCTAGCTCATTCGTAACGCATTACAAAAATATGGTCTTAAGAAAGCCTATGAAAACATTGATGATCCGTTTAGTGAAGAGGCAATAATAATGCGTGCTCATAAATGTGTTGCTAATATAGGGAGATCAAAACAGTTTGCACTGATACTTCTCCACAGTTACGTCTGTCATTCATGATGAGTATTCAGTATGAAATCACACACATAGCTTCCTGTCTTGTATCTACAATTTTACCTTTGGAAACAGAATCCACAGTGTGTTGTGAATACCTAGAATCACAATTATCATTAGCTTTTGTGCCACAAGGCTTTTATTTATTCTACCTCGTACACAAACTTTTTCCTCAAGCTGATATAAAAGGTGACACTTGCGTATAATTAAGATAACACGTTTAGCTGCAAGAATAAAGGCATCATCTTGAGTATGTTTCCATATCTATTCATAGGTTTCATGAAGTCTGTTTATACAGAAGAACTTTATTAGCATATTTGTCCTTTTTAAAAAAGAAAAGAAGAAGAGATCCTACTGTGCATCATGTTTGAAAACGTAACCTTAATGTGTTTGTCAGTTCAAAGGAAGTTTTGCCATCCTGTGTTATTGAACTTTATTTTTATAACATAAAATTGGAAGGGACCCTGGAGATCTTCTATTCCAGGGATGGGGAACCTCCAGCCCCCAGACCTGATAAGGCTCGGGGGGGGGGGGGTTCTCCATCTGGCCTGGCAGCTTCTTCCCCTAGCCCTGCTTCCTCTGCCACAGAGGAAAAAGCTGTTATCTCTGATTAGGAGCTGAGTGGAGATAAGTGCTTTCCCCTGTTAGCACGGGAAAAGGTCCCCTTTCTCAGTGCTTAGTGGGGGGAACCATTTCTCTCCAATCAGCATCAGAGACGAGAGCTTTTTCCACTGGGGAAGATGGGGCGAGGTCAGGGGAGGAAGCAGCTGAGGACTCAGTCCTGCTTACTTCTGGGCCTTGCCCTGAAATGGCTTGTCTTGCTTACTTGAGTAGACATTTGGGGTGCTATTTGAAAGTGCTGTCGAGTGATTCAGTCCTGCTTACTTCTGAGTAGGCATGCAGATCCTTGCCCTGCTTATTTCTGCTCTAGAGAAACAGAGAACAGGTTTGCTCCCTCTTCTGCACGGCAGCCTTTCAGATATTTGCAGGCTGTTATTACATATCCTCATAATCCTTTCTACACAGGCCTGTGGCTTACACTGGCTCAGCTTGTCTGAGCGTGGAAAGCTAAGCAGGGTCAGGCCTGGTTATTACTTGGATGGGAGACCCCTCCTCTAATTTCCTGCATTGAGCACGGGGTTGGACTCGATAGTCTTGTGGGCTCCTTCCAACTCTATGATCTATGAAATCTACTCCAGGCTAAACAGGCCCAGCTCTTTCAACTTTTCCTCATATGACTTTAGTTCCAGATCCCTCACAATCCTCATCACCTTTCTTTAGACACGCTCTGCTTTGCCAATGTCCTTCCTTAACTGTGGTGCTCAGAACCCACTCATCTTCTCAACAGCCCACAGTTGGTTAACTGAGAGTTGTTGTGATGTGCAAACCAGGCCTTTGTGTCTCTGACAGTTGACAGTGACTGACTGTCTTTCCAAGCATTTCTTATTGAGATCCTTCACATATAGATGCTGGAGATTGACCCTGGGACCTTGTGCATACAAAACATGTGTTCTGCTACTAAGCTACAGGCCATCTCCATAATCTATTACCCTGTGGGCACACAGACACAGCGTTTCAATTACTAACTTGGGCAGATGGCGCTCTATAGCATACAGGGAGTTTTCCTCCCTCCTCGATGACAATTGGAAAGCCTTACTTGTGTGCTCAGAGATGCATCGCTGGAGCACATTTTGGACAACTCATACACGCACCTGGAAACAGGAAAACCACCAAGCTGCAAGTCCTCATATTATTCTAAAGCAGCAAAGAATGAGGAAAGCATACGAAGGCATAGGAAATCAGCATCTACCATTCATCATGCAAACGGTTACATAACATTGCACTTGAGGAAAATTGAGCCTCTACAACAATCTTTTATTTCCAATCAACAGTAACACTTAACATATTTTGAGACAAAGAATACAACATGCAATCATGCAAATGAGATTTCCAAAGCAAATGGAAGGGGGGGGTGTTGTTGTGCAGAATGGTGATGAACCTTTGCAGTGATCTAGTGCATGCATAAAAACCAATCTGTTCCGTCTAAATAGATGACAACAGAATTTTACTCTGCTGTTCCTCCTGCCTACCTTGAAGTTCCTGTACTTCCAGAAACCACCTTTCTTCCTTTCGTTTCTTTCTTTAGTGATCATGTTATATCATTATGTATGTTTTTCTTCTTCTTTTTGTTGCCTTTATTTTTTTAAGTTTATTTCAAAATAAAATAAAATTTCATTATGGAATTATTTTTTTAAAGGAAATCTTTCTTCCTGCAATGTGTTTCCAACACTTCTCTCTAACTATTCTTAAAAGGCAGATTGGTTGTTTTAGAAATGCTTCCTATCTCAAATACATTGGAGACATTAAGGGTGCAATCCTATGCATGTTTAGACAGAAAAAAGTCCTACTCCCAGCATTGCCCAGCCAGCCATGCTTATGTGGGGTTATCCTGTTTTATTCTCATACATTGAGGTAGGTTAGCCTGATAGACCCTGGTTTGCCAACAGACGAGTCTCATTGGGATTTGAACCCAAGTATCAGGGTGGCTTTTTATACTCTGCACCTGCCCTCTTTTTGTGGAAAACTGTAGTCCAGATTACACTCTAACTACTACACCACACTGTCTCCCAGTGTTGAGTGGGAAAGTCAGACGAGAAACTGTGATTGTGTGTTAACATGCTCTGCATGATCCAATTCTTGAAAAGAACAGGCAGGGATGAGATCTCACACTAGGGGTATTCACACAAAATACTGAACATGCATTTGCACTCTATGTACGCTCATTCAGATCGTTGTGAGCATCTAGCCATATTCAGTCATTCTCCTTGTGTAAGCTCTATATGCAAAGTGAGGAAGTGGACAAAAACCAGGATTCTAATATATCTCGGTGAGAGCTTCCACAGGTAGAGGAGGCTGTCCTCTTCAGACAGTCACCCTCCATGTGTAGAAAGTGATGAGAACACTGAGGGAGTGGAGTGGAGCTAGCAAGCTCATCCCTGCTCCTCTTTCTCATCTGTAGAGCTTACACATGAGGAGAATGACTGAATAAGGCTACATTGTCACAGCCATGTATATGAGTGTACATAGAGGGCCAGTTCACACATCACAATATGCCACCCTGAAAATAAATCACAGTGGGTTGGTTGTTCGCTTGCTAACCCACAATACTCCCGACAGATGAGACAGATGTGCAGCTTGCCATGGCTTGTTTCCCTGAAAATTCCCCCTTATTCCTCCCACCTGCTGCTTGCACTTACCCCATGTGACTCAGCATCCTACTACACTACTCTGCTAATGAACACAAATGCGCTCATTAGCACAGTAGAGTTTATTTTGTACAATTCGTTTTTTTTTTTACCTTTGGAGAGATTTGCACATATTTAATGTAATTTTTTTTCACCTTTGGGAAGATTTGTGCAAATGTACCTTTTTCTTTTTTTTTTACTTTCAGGGATATTTGTGCAAATTTGCTAAAGTGCAGTAACTACTGCACTTATTCACAGTAATTACATAAGCACAGTCGTTAAGTAACTACATTCACAGTAACTATATAAGAACATAACATAAGCACAGTAGTTACTTACTGCAAATTTGTGCAAGTCTCCCTGAAAGTTATTTTGTTTTTTAAAAGAGAGTTAAATTTGTAGAAATCTCCCTGAAGGTGAAACGAAAAATTATGTTAAATATGCACAAATCTCCCAAAGGTGTGTGTGTGTGGGGGGGAGAGTTTAGTTTAGTTGGAGTTCATAATGCCTCTTGTGTGAAGCTTGTCTAGAATACTCTTCTGTATTAGTATTCTCTAATACTCTTCTGCTGTCAAATGCCAAGGATTTTCTGCCACTCGTGTAGGCTTCTAAATGTCATGGAATATGACTCTAAGCAACAAAGCATGTGCAGACACACAGAGAAGAAAGCATGTGCAGACACACAGAGAAGAAGCACAGGTGTGCTGTAGCGGCACATGTTTGTGTGTGTGAATTAGATAGGCGAACAAATGTCAGTGTACTGGAAGAAGCAAAGACTACTAGCATTGAAAAAATGATCCTTCAACGCCAACTTCAGTGGACCGGTCATGTTGTTCGAATGCCTGACTGCCGTCTCCCAAAGCAGTTACTTTACTCCCAACTCAAGGATAGAAAGCGGAATATCGGTGGTCAATATAAGAGGTTTAAAGATGTTCATAAGGCTAATCTAAAAAAATGCAATATAAACATCGAAAACTGGGAAGCTCTGGCCCATGAACGATCTAAATGGAGGTTGGCCTTTCACAAAGGTTCCATGGACTTTGAAGAAGCCCGAGTGCAAGGTGAAAGGGAGAAACGTGCTAAGCGAAAAGCGCGTCAAATGAATCCTTTACAGGACCATCTTCTATCTGATAACCTGTGTCCTCACTGTGGGAAGCTGTGTGGATCTAGAATTGGCCTCCACAGTCACTTACAGACCCATCGCTAGAGTCTACACACAATCTTCTTTAGAATTTCCTCCTTTTATCCCGGAAGACAATCTTACTCGGTCACGAGTGATCGCCTGATGATGAGCTTGGCCCCCACCCACTTGAAAAATTCCTGGGGACACCCATGCCTACCTTCCCAGTACTGTTGTGGCTTCCTCCTCCTTGTCTCAAGAGAGTAGTGGCAAAATTACCGCACCATGCTCCTGGGAATTCTTACGAGACATCAGGGTTGAGTTCTTGCACAGTTGCCAAAGAGGTGGACTGCCATTGCTGTAGGGTGGGTCTGGGCAACTTGTGTCCCTCCAGATGTTTTGGCCTACAACTCCCATTATCCTTCACCACTGGCTATTCTGGCTAGGGCTGATGGGAGTTGTAGGCCAAAACATCTGGAGGGACACAAGTTGCCCAACTTAGTTGCAGGGTAATGGTACCAAGAAGTAAATAAGGTCCTCGAATGGGCACTTACTTTGAAAGGGACATTTCGTTTACTGGTCAGTTGCCATTTATAGAGTTAATGGGACAGAAAGCTGTGTGCACTTGATGCTGCCAATTTCAACAAGCTTAAGTGCACTCATCGCTCTATTGGACCGTGGTCACAATCTCTGATTGTTCTACTTCATGCTCCAGAAATTGAAAGAGCTGAAGACTGGCTGTGTCCATGCTATATGTAATAGCAATCAGTCAGGTGGATAGAAGATGAAACACAACCCTTTCGAAATTCCCAAAGATTGAGTCATTATAGGAGATAAATCTCTCCAGGTGCAGCATTCAGTCTAAGATGTCATGTTGGATGAGCAGTAGCCATGTCATGTTTTCCAGTAACAATGCTGTGTGGCCTCGTGACTTTATTGGGTGATACAAAATGATTCAGCAGGTACCAAGGAATAAGAAACATGGAAAAATAGGTGAACTACCTTTTAAAAAATATCCATGAAATGTTTATTATATTTTAGAACCCAATACAATCAATAACTTGGAAACCCCTACATCCCATTCTCCCTTCCACTGACCTTGTGTAATCATATTTTGCTCTGGTGTGCAAGCAGAAAGGCTCATAGTTAGCAACATGAAGAATCTGAGCAGAAACGTATAAAATATGCCCCCAAAAGGAAAAAGAGATCCTTCCAGAGATCAAAACGTAGTAATGGAATGAGTGTTCTTAAACAGCAATCATATAATTAGAGCAGAGTCAAAACCATCTATTTCATTTTGTTTTTGCTTTCACAGTTTCACTGTTGTTTAAAAACACATTCCAAGATAATATTAGTGTCCAAGACTTGGACAAAAAAGAGAGAAACATATTTGATCTTCATGTAATTCGCTTAGCTGTTAGATGAAAGCTCTCATCAAACATGCACATTGCAACATGAATATCAAAACTCTTGAAAATTCAGCTCCATCTTAGATATAATGCTTCTAGACCAGGGCTCTCCAACCTTGGGTCCCCAGATGTTGCTGGACTACAGCTCCCAGAATCCCTTGCCATTAGCCATGCTGGCTAGGTATGCTGGGAGCTGTAGGCCAGCAACATCTGAGGCCCAAGGTTGGAGAGCCCTGGTCTAGACTGTCAGGTCAATGCAACATCTATCGGGGTAGATCCGTCTAAACGTGATGGAGCCTATGCTACGATGCCCCACACACAACAGTCAGTCAGTCATTTAAAAAGATTCCCTCCATTTTCACCGCATCATGTAAACTTTTCACCCCCTCAGAGAACATTCTAAATGGCCTAGGGGAGATTTGCATACCTAGCCCTATTGACCCTTGCAGGAATTTATACGAACATTTTATGGGCTATTTGCATAACTGCTGCTATTGGCTCCTGCAGCAAGTTGGCTCCTGCAGCAATTATGAGGTGAGGCCTATTTGCAGAATGGCAGATATGAGAGTGGGGTGATTTTGCCCCCTTTTTTTCACCCCCTTAGGGATGGAATTTCCCAAAATCCTTCCTTAGTGGGAGTCTATGTCATATAAGCAATGTCCCTTCAAAATTTCACGTTCCTAGATTAAACGGTTTGAGCTGGGCGTTGATGAGTCAGTCAATCAGTCAGTCAGTCAGAACACTTTCTTTTATATAGATAGATTTATGGGATAGAGTGTTTTGTTTACTTCAAGTGCATTTTAATTTGATGGGTTCTGAGTAGGTATGGCACAAAAAAACTTGCATAGTTGCCCTAACACTAACCCTGTTTGTTTCTTATAAATTACAACAACAACAACAAGAACACCAACAACAAAAAAGCATGAGTATACCAGTTAGATACAGACACTGAAAAACAAGCATGTGCATATTGCTTTGTTTTAGTTTCATTTGTAGGCACTCATTCTAGCTTTACAAGCAGTTAAATATAAGAGTTTTTCTTTTAAAAACAAAACAAATGCATGCTAATTGTGAGTGAAGTGATGCACCGTATTGATAATACGAGATGTGGGCCTGATAGGTCTTCAGTATAACCAGGGATGAAGAAATTGTTACCAAGGGCTTTTTATCACGTGAGCAATGGAATGTGTAAAGTAGGAAATCACAGCTATGGCAAGCATCAATCCCCATGATTATGCTTGGTTGTAACTGTGCCACAGCTACTTACTTTAGGGCACAATCATATGTCACCCAAACATGGAGGATTATGTACATCCAAGTCAAGGCGTGAGGTGTGGTGGCAGCAATTTCTGCCACCCCGCACCTTGCGCCCTGTATTTCACCTAGACAGCCGTTTTCGCCCATCTAGATGAAGCACTGCAGAGTGGGAGGGAAGGAGGCTGGGACACCATTTGCATATGGCATAAGCCATCGGCCCCAGTCTCCGCCTCTCCCTGCCCCCCGGCACACCCCTTTAGCCCTCTCCGAGGTCAGTTTCCAACCTCAGAGATGCAGCCGGCGGTTCTTTCCGAATTGGCTGTAAGGGGGGCAGGGCGGGGGCTTCACATTTGGAGTCCCAGCTCCATGGTTGGAGGACCTCAGAGGACCTCGCAGCTGGGACTCCAACTAATCCTATGGCTGGCCAGATAATGTTGGAAGGCCATAGGATTGCACCTTTACTTATTTTAAATATTTATATGCCATCTTTCCTCACAAAAATTCACTTGGTGAAGACATTCCTAAAGCAGTGGGACTAGTTTAGAAGCATCT
This sequence comes from Shinisaurus crocodilurus, assembly GCA_021292165.1. Taxonomy (NCBI): domain Eukaryota; kingdom Metazoa; phylum Chordata; class Lepidosauria; order Squamata; family Shinisauridae; genus Shinisaurus; species Shinisaurus crocodilurus. The sequence continues at coordinate 123,814,223 of CM037880.1, read as the reverse complement.
TCACTGTGTTCAATCCAAACTAACCTTTTCTCCTTTAGGGTGAGCTCTGGGAAAAACAACAACAACATCAAAAACCAGTTCTGCAAGTTAACAGTAAAAGCTAACTATGTTCAGTGATGACTGGCTAATGTCTGTGATGTCACAAAGAGAACCCACCCCACCCCATCCGCAGAGCATGTTATTTATTGCAACTCTTTTTGTTTGATTGGGTTGTGTTGGGTTTTTTTTTAGATAATGGAAGAATGAATGTATCCATGAATAAACATTCATGTGGGACTTAATTTTTTTAAACAACAAACAACAACAACAACAACAACAGTGTGCAGCCTACTTAAAACATTGGGGCGGGGCAAGAATGACAGGTTAAGCAGCCTCTGATGCACTGGTACATATGATTATGTAAGCCACCTTGGGTTCCTTGCAGGAAAAAAGGTAGGGTATAAATATAATAAATAAAAATAAATAAATAAATAAATAAAATTTGTTACATGTACATTTACTACATTCCTCTAATGAACTGAAGGCAACTAGGGTTGTGTGAGAAATCCAGGAGGGGTGGAAACTCAGCGAACTCGCCCCACGCACTCCGCGCCGACTTACCTTTCCCCGGCTCAGCTTATCTCCACGTGAAAAAAGCAGCGCTGGGGACCCGGAAGTGACGCAATGGGTCCCGGCGCTGTGCCTGGAAGTGAGGCGACGGGACCCCGGCGCTATGTTATTCATGTAAGTACCATAGGAAAAAAAACTTAAGACAGCCACGAATAGCAAATCACAGCCGTTTTAAGGTGGTTTTCTATGGTACTTATGTGGAAAACGCAGCACCGGGGTCCCATCGCCTCACTTCCAGGCACAGCGCTGGGACCCGTAGCGTCACTTCCGGGCACTCGGAAGTCCACCAGGTGCCTCACTGCCACTGCAGGACGGATCGCACACCGCAGGAGGGCTCGAGCCCTCAGTGAAAAAAAGGTACGTTTACATCCCTACAGGCAACACATGATTATCTCTGCATCCCCATTTTTTAATCTTCAAAACAACCCTGTGAGGTAGGTTAGTCTGAAAGAGAGTGACTGTACCAAGGTCAACCAGTGAGCTTCATGGCTGAGAGGGGCTTTGAACCAAGGTTAAACAGTTCTAAGTCTGTCCTGAAGCTGAGGACTAGCAGCTTCTTCTACTTCAGATACAGTATATAAGCACTTTTTATGCTCAAAGCATTTCACCTAGATAAGGGTTGTTGAATCCCTTTCAGCCTGAAATTCAGTTGCAGAGAAGCTCTTTGAGGCCACATTCCAGTGATGGGTATGGATGTACAGATTTTGTTACATCCATTCTGTCCGTGTTTTGCAGATTATCAGGTGACATTCATTCCGTCGTCTGCTCATTGACGGAATCAGATTATCTTTCATAGATGTACGAAAATTCAATTCCACTTGCACGAGTGAGCATTAGCACTAATCTGCATTTAGATTCATAGATTTCATAGATCATAGAATTGGAAGGGGCCTACAAGGCCATCGAGTCCAACCCACTGCTCAATGCAGGAAACTAGAGGAGGGGTCTCCCATCCAAGTAATAACCAGGCCTGACCCTGCTTAGCTTTCCACGCTCAGACAAGCTGAGCCAGCGTGAGCCACAGGCCTATTAGTGCAAGTGCAAATTTGCACAAATCTCCCCCAAAAGTTAAAAAACCCAACAATCCTGGTCTGCAAGTTCATGGAATCCATGTGACTCAGAAAAAGCTGGTGTGCTGCAGAATCCACAGCTCAGATTCATAGAAATCCAATCTTATTTGGAGCCATTGTGGATTTCTCCAATATCCCTAGTGGTAGGCAGGCCAAAGGTAAGGGAGGCAAAGGCAAAGGGACAGGGCCAAATTACTAAAAATACCAGCATATTTTAGCTTAAAGCGCTTGCTGCCAGTAACTAAGCCTTGGGAAAGCCATTGCAGTCTTTTAGAATGGGAGGAAAAGTGCAAAATATGGAAAATGACCAGTGGTTGAAGAAGGAAAGGGAATGGGGCCATGGGAACCCTGGAGGGCTGCACTATGAACCCACACGGGCCAGACTGGGACTCCAGATGGGCCAGATTTGGCCCATGGGCTGGAGGTTAGATTTCATAGATTTCATAGATCATAGAGTTGGAAGGAGCCTACAAGGCCATCGAGTCCAACCCCCTGCTCAATGCAGGAAACTAGAGAAGGGGTCTCCCATCCAAGTAATAACCAGGCCTGACCCTGCTTAGCTTTCCACACTCAGACAAGCTGAGCCGGCGTAAGCCAAGGTTCAACACCCCTGACCTCGATGAGCCCACTAATCCATCCAGCAACCCTGCATGTTACACCAGTATTATTATCCCAAAAATACAGGTAAGGGTGGCTTGCCTAAGGCCACCAAGTGAGCTTATGGCTAATATGAGATTTGAAGATGAGCTTTCAGCTCATGGCTCATGCTCTTACCCAGTACTCCACAACAGGTTCAGCTCAAACACATTCGGCTTACATTGGAAATAGGAATGGTGTGTGTGTGTGTGTGTGTGTTTATTACATAGTCTGACACTTAAAATTAACACCAATTGTGGAACAGGAAACCATTGTCTTTATTCAGAACAAAACAAATTGAGTCAAAATTCGTTATTAGTTTGGGTAATTTGGATTTCCTCTCCCACTACACGTGTCAATGTAGTCATGCTAAAATGATTGTATCATCACCAATTACTGCTGTTATAAACAGTCATTGTGCTTACTTTGCATACATGTAACCTTAACTGAGTTGTCACAGACTGTAGTTTTTCCATTTCATTGCTCTATAACCTCACCTTTTACATCCCCCCGCTCTACATTTTTTAGTCTTTAAGGTGCTACAGGTCTCTTTGCTGCTTTTCCTGCAACAGACTAACATGGCGACCCCTCTGGAATTTCATTTGAACAGCAGCAATCTCTCTTCAAACCACCTTCAGTTCTCGAAAAAATAAAACAAAACTATCATATCTCCACCCTGTAGGGCCATGTGTGAGAATTTAGTTTCAGTTTGGAAATCACTCAGAAATGCCGTGTTCACAACTCCAGACACAAACGGGAGCACATATTCTCCAGAAATGTTTGCAGATGACCAAACTTGCATTCCTGTTCAAACATGTGCACTCTTAAAATTGCACACTTAAAAAAACAAAACAGAACACATGTTCACACTTCAGTCAAAGGAGGAAAAGTGTGGACTTTTGAAACATGTACACTATCTCTGTTTGAAATGCAAACTTTTCCAGGTTGGACGGACTGATAAAACGAGATCGCCAATGAGAACAGAAGCAAGCTGAATGAGCTTTGAAGTGAAGTTCGGAGAATTTCAGTGAGCTTGAGGATCCCTGTTTCTCCCATCTGTACCCTAAAGGTGAGGGGAAGTATAAATTAAAGGTTGTATCTAGGGATGTGTGAGAAATCCGAGGGGGGGGGAAGCTCAGCAAACTCATCCTGCTTGCCCCCCCCCGAGCTCCGTGCCGACTTACCTTTCCCCGGCTTGGCATATCTCCCCGGAGAGGACCCGGGGAGAGGTACCTCTGGGTTCCCGGCGCTGCGTCTTTCACGTAAGTACCATAGAAAACCACCTTAAAATGGCCGCGAATAGCAAATCATGGCCGTTTTAAGGTTGCTTTCTACGGCACTTACGTGAAAAACACAGCGCCAGGGTCCCGTCCCGTCACTTCTGGGCACAGCGCCGGGACCCGTCGCGTCACTTCCAGGCACTCGGATGTCCACCAGGTGCCTCGCTGCTGCCGTGGGACGGATTGCGCACCGCGGGGGTGCTTGCTGAGCACCAGGTAAGTTTACATCCCTAGTTGTATCCAATGCTGATGGAACTGTTTCTGTCAGTGGAAGCAGGAGGGGGCGATTTCCCCTCTGCCTGCAGCCCCCCTTCCCCCAGTATAACCTCTAAATCTGTTCCAGAGCAGATTTTTGGGTGGTGCAGAGGACTGCAGGTCAGAGGAGAGAAGGAGAAAGTCTCATCATGCTAGCAGACTTCCACTAGCGCAATGCTGGGTTTAACCCTAAGAAAATAAAATTGCATGACCACACCTTTCTCTTAACAACAGTTGTCTATTAGCTATAGCTTAAGTTTCCCCAAAAGAATCACAGGGGCAAATTAAAACTCTGAAACTGTTTATGTTGGTAGCTGGACAAACACAAACATCTCGGCACACTTAGGGTGCAATCCTATGTATGTTTAGAGAAGAAAAAAATCCTACAGCTGCCAGCATGCCCCAGCATTTATCTGTGGAGGCTCTCCAAGTGAGCCAGAATGCTGGAAATAGAGCAGTTATCTTTTATGCAAGCTGTGTACTGACTATTTTTGGGGGGTTGTGTTGTAGTATGGAACTTTGGTTGTTGGCCTCTTATTATTATGCCACCTCACATGTGTGTGATCTTTCTAATCTGAGGGAAATGCACACACAAATGTGTATATTAGGGGAAAGTGTGCACAAAATGCATATATTTGGGGAAAGTACACACAAAACTGAATTTCTGCAATGCAAGCTTACCTAGAAAAAATGTGTGCATTTTTTAAAATGTGCAAAAAAATGTGTATGTTGGGGGGGGGGGAGTGATCAAAAGCTATGATTTTGTGTACTGATTGTTTTTAATTCATGGAACAAGCTTGACTAAAAAAACCCCGCTTGCGCAATCTCGGTGAGTTTGAGATTGACAGATCCATCCTTCCCTACCAGTATGGTTGCAATTCTATGCCCACTTGCTAGGGAGTAAGCCTCATTGATCACAGCAGGGGTTACTTCTAAGGAATCCTGTATAGTTTAGTAGGCGATCACTCGTGACCGAGTAAGATTGTCTTCCAGGATAAAATTACAAAAAGAAAATTATAAAAGGAGGAAGTTCTAAAAAAATTGTGTAGACTCTAGCGATGGGTCCGTAAGTGACTGTGGAGGCCAATTCTAGATCCACACAGCTTCCCACAGTGAGGACACAGGTTACCAGATGGAAGATGTTCCTGTAAAGGATTTGTTTGATGTGCTTTTCGCTTAGCATGTTTCTCCCTTTCACCTTGCACTCGGGCTTCTTCAAAGTCCATGGAACCTTTGTGAAAGGCCAACCTCCAGTTAGACCATTCATGGACCAGAGCTTCCCAGTTTTCAATGTTTATATTGCATTTTTTTAGATTAACCTTAAGAACATCTTTAAACCTCTTATACTGACCACCGATATTCCGCTTTCCATCCTTGAGTTGGGAATAAAGTAATTGCTTTGGGAGACGGCAGTCAGACATTTGAACAACATGACCAGTCCATTGAAGTTGGCGTTGAAGGATCATTTTTTCAATGCTAGTAGGCTTTGCTTCTTCCAGTACACTGACATTTGTTCACCTATCTTCCCAAGTAATTTGCAGGATTTTCCGGAGGCAGCATTGATGAAATCTTTCAAGGAGATGGAAATGACGTTTATAGATAGTCCATGTTTCGCAGGCATACAATAAAGTTGGTAATACAATGCCTTCAGAAACCAGCGTTTTGGTCTCCTCGAACACTCTATGTATGCCAGAAGTAATCTTTGAGTATCCACAGCTCTGTCAAAAAAGTAAATGTTTCTGTCATGGTTTGCTTATTACTGATCCACATATCTTTGTGTTTACAGCCATTATGCTAGCCCTGAATGGTTAACCTCACTGAAATGTCAGGCATTCAGCAACTGCATAATGCATTGGGCATCTATGCTTCTTCTTTTCAAAGGCTTCCCCAAAGTGTACATTGTTACATTTTATTGTATTTATTTTTTGTAACTCCACTTGTCATTGGAGTGAAGGCTTCCTCTGAGGTTCATGTATGCATATATGCAAAGAAGCCTGTCCATTATTTGTACCTTTTGCTGCAGTCTTTCAAAGGACACTATGTAAGAGAGATCCATAAAAAGAAGAGAACCCAGAATTAATTCATTGTCAATGAATCAGTTCCCTCTTATCATGCACGTCCCGATTGGAAGCCATGTGAGGAATTTCAACCTCTAATAAAGAAAGCTTCAGATTGGTTTGTAATGAAATGTGGTGTTGCCTTGACATCTGAACATCAAACGACTTTTGTATGCAACCCTGTCTTGGCTTTCTGAAAGGCTCAGGAGGAGCAAATACATGTTCAGCACAATCCTGTGGCTGCTAGACAGCATCTAGATGCCTACAGGATTTTCCACATTCCCAGCTACGAGGTCAGAAAATCTCTTCAATGTCGGAGCTGGGGATCCGCACTCAGATCCCCCTCCCCAACCACAGCCACATGGAAAGAACCATGCCAGCTGCTTCTCTGAGGTCATAAGAGCAACCTCAGAGAAGGGCTTTGGGAACATTCCAGGGGGCAGGGAGAGGAGGAGACTGGCTCTGCCAAGTTACAACGTATCTGGAGGTGCCTCAGCCTCCTTCCATCCCACTCTGAAGCACCACACTTAGACAGATGAAATCAGCTGTCTAGCTGCTTTGTAGAGCGAGAGGAGTGCTGAGTGTGGAGGTGACCTTTGCCTCCACACTTCTCTTGCCCTCCATAGGATGCCCATAATCCTCTGAGTTCAGAGGCTTACAGGCACCCTCATAGGATTGTGTCCTAAATTAGGGATGTACCGAAATCTTGATGGGGTGAAAGCGGGGGTGAACTCGACCCCACTCGACCCCCCCGAGCCCCACAGCACTCACCTTCTCCCCAGAGTGTAGCCGGGGAGAGGAACTTCCGGGTCCCCGGTGCTGTGTTTTTAGTGTAAATACCATAGAAAACCACCTTAAAACAGCCACATGGCTATTTTAAGGTGGTTTTCTATGGTATTTATGCTAAAAACGCAGCACCAGGGTCCCATTGCGTCAGTTCCTGGAACAGTGCCGGGACCCATCACGTCACATCCAGGTCCCAGCAAAGTCCACCAGGAGGCCCTCATGTCGCCACGGGAGGAGTTGAGCGGCAGGGGTGCTCGCCGAGCACAAGGCGAGCACCTGAACAAGTACATCGCTATATTCGTGAGTCTCGAGGGGCTGAAGTGAGGCTGAAATCAGCCCCACTTTCCCCCCCCGAGACTCGTGTGCCTTACCTGCCCACCGCTTGTCCCACCGTTCCACGCCGCGCTGGCAGTGCGGGGTCCTGTTGTGTCATTTCTGGCTTCCAGGAAATGACACAATGGGACCCCGCGCTACGTTTTTAGTGCAAAAACCAGGGCAACCTAAAGCTTAAAATGGCTGTGATTTGCTATTCGCAGCCGTTTTAAATTGGGTTGTCCTGGTTTTTGCACTAAAAACATAGTGCGGGGTCCCGTCGCGTCACTTTCTGGCAGCCGGAAGTGATGACGCGATGGGACCCCGCACTGCCAGCGCGGCGTGGAATGGTGGGACAAGCGGTGGGCAGGTAAAGGCACACGCATGGTGGATCGAGTGCTGCGGGGATTCGGGCCTTCAGGGGGGTGCTCGCCTTTTCTCGGTGAGCAAAAGACCGAGAAAAGGCGAGCACCCCCCCCCCCAAGGTAGGATGCAAACCCCTAATTGTCAGGCATCTTTCATTCTGTCATCCATTCATTGATGGCTACTTGTGCTCATTTGCATTAGTGTTAATGCACATTAGTGCCAATGTGCACTTCCGCAAATGTGAATTAGCACAAATCCCCGCTAAAAGTGATAAACTGGTCCGTAAGTCCGTGGAATCTGCATGACTCAGAAAAAGCTGGTCCACTATGGAATCCTCAGGTCAAATTTGTAGAAATCTGAACTCATTTGAATCTCTAGCATCCCTATAAAGGGGGGGTGGGATCATAGAAATATTCTCAGAAAAATCTCAGAAATTTTTGAGAAATGTTCTCTCAGCTTTAGTCCAGATTGAGGGTGCTCTTGGTTGATCTTAAAGGTTATGAATATATGAATATATAGCTGGGGGCAGTCCCTAAGGGCCAATCTAGGCAAGATGACAAAGATCTGTAAGAGATCTCACAGCTGTATACATTGGAAGAGGGCCCCAATAGAAAAGGGACCATGACATGAAGGGGGAAGAATGTTGAAGCATTTTCTCAATGAAAATTTCCCTCCTAAAGCTGCTATTTGTCCCACTAGGGTAAACACACACACACACACACACACACACCTCTGTACATTCAATATTTAAAGCAAACATACTAAAGAAGCGAGTATGTGAAGCAGTCCTAAGGAATGTAAGTTACGGGGTGGCCAAGCATACTTTTATGGAATAATACGCACACATCTTGGCACACTGTTAATGGATTCTGGCCAATATCTTTAAACCAATGTTTGTTAATTGGCAATCCAATGCCAAAAGTATTTACGGTAATATATTAAATTCTGACAATGATACTTTTGTTGTCTCCTTTGCTTAACCTTCCAGTCTCTTGAGTTGATCCTCACAATCAGACAATGCGTCTGCTGTCCAATTTTCCTAGTGCCAGTACTGAAACAAAGCATGCAAAGCAGTCTAATTAATAAGAAATCAAAAAAAGAAAGTGGAGAGGAAAATGTTATCCACTCGGCTGCTTTGGAAGAAATCACACCCTAATAAATTAATTCCTTGTTGATCCAATTTGTATTGCTGGTGAACTGTTGAGGTTATACACAAAGGTTAATTTCCACATCAGTTCTCTCTGAAGTTCTCTTTATTTTTTTACATAATGTTCTCATTTCCTCCCCATATTCTAAATGTCAAGACTTTGTGTATTTCTTACGTTCAGCCTTGGCATTACTTCCCAAAATAGACAATATTAAAAATCAGTGATGCCATGAATCTTCTAATTAAAATGAAATCATAAGAACCTAGTTAAAAACTGGCTGTGCAGCTGGACTTGTTCACACAAATGAACAGCATCTGTGGTTATGAATAGCATCTTAAAAACCCACATCACTCTGAGTGGAGCTCAGAGGCATCTGGCAGGTCCAGGGTCAGAGTTGTATCCCATGCCAAAACTGTCTATGTTTGTACAGCTAAAATAATCATCATCATCATCATCATCATCATCATCATTATCATCATCATCTTCATCCAGCCCAAGGAAGAAAATGGGGTTGTCTCTTGCATTTCTAGCAACCAGCCAAAAGTAATTCACATCCCTATGACTACTCTTGGAAAGTCCCTCCACCTGATTTTTAGGGGATCCCCCTCCCTCACACCATAGCTCACCCCATTCAGCAGGTCTTTCGGGCTCTCTGAGTAGCATTTCCAGGATGCTTTAAGAGCTTCTGTGGGAAGGAGGGGTGGAGAAGTCCACTTCCACCAATGAAAACAATGACATCATCTTTCTCACGCACTGTGGGATGGAGCTGGACCAATTTCTATATCCAAGTAACAATCCTGAATGGACAGGCGTGGAAGGAGTTAATGTGCTCCCAAGTGCTTTGTATTTTAAATTGCTTTTGAGGGGGGGGGGAAAGTAATATCCATATTGTACCTTGAAGGAAGACCTAAGCTGTAAACTTTAACTGCAGCCTGAGTTGGCAATCATTTCACAGGGACAAGACACTGCAATGGAAATTGCTCTATAAATAAGATCCCTTACAGAAGAATTAAAATGGAATTCATATTATTGATGTTCACTAGCAGCCATAAAAAACAGAAGACAGCCAGGAAGTGGCACTTGTTTCAAATCACCATCTGACGCACCTGAAGGACACACTCAAAGTCGGCTTTGATCAATGGTGATGAATCTGTTCATCCGGTTCTTTGGATAACTCGAATGCATTTGGAAACCTTGAGGAAATGCAGCCAGGAAGGAGGAGATAGGACAGATATTAGCTGTACCTATAGAATGCACCATTTAACTGTTATTCCCCAAATCTGCCCTTTTACAACAAAACAATATCAAGCTAAACACGTTTTCATTGGACTTTTAACATTATTTTTCCTCTCTTTATCAGACAGGTTCCTTGGGGAAAAACAACCTCACAAGAGTTGCAGAGAGAGAATGACGTATAATCAAGCTGTTTGCAACAGAATTCCCATCACCAGTGCTAAGTCATCTATTTCAGCTCTTACTCGGGCATTCCATTTAATGGTTAAATGAACAGTGGCGGGATAGTTAGAATGAGCGTGCTAGTTGTGTCTCCCCTCCATCACTGTTGTCATTGCCCTCATCATGTTCAGTGTGAAATGTTGCATTGGGGAGCCCTTTATACCTGTGTAGGCTCCCCATGTGATGTAGAAACCTGGAAAATTAGGTTTCTGAATCACATTAGGAGCCTACATGGATACAAAAGGCTTCCTGCTACAACTCACCCTCAGCATGGGCAAGGTGACAAGGAAAGGGGTGGAGCTAGCATGCTCACCCCCACATGTTCATTTAACTCTTAAATGGATTCCTGAATAGGGCAAGCGTCAGAAGCTGAACTGCAGTTTCATTGTTGCTTCAGCCCTTTGCTTGCTCTGATTGGTCACTGACATTCCACGCAAATTCTCACAAAGCCGTCAGAACAAGCTAAGTATTGCTTGGAGTTAAACACATAACTTTTTAATCTGAAACAGGATAGGGGAATGGCTAGCAATTCACAGTATATTTTTTGGGGGGAGTGGGAGATCTTTTTGGTTGGGGGTTATTTTTAAAGAAACTTTGGTATGTCAGAGAAAAGGAAGGAGGAAAAAAAAAAGGCCAGAAATTAGATTCCTCCAGCAGCTAAAGTCAAATTCAAAATCGGGGGGGGGGGGGGAGGTTCTGAAGCAGTAAGGAACGAAGGAAACTAATGACATAATGTCATTTTTCAAAGCTGAATTTGATTAGTGAAGTTCCCCGCTAAGTGGTACCGAACTTGGTTGCTCTTATAATTCAGACAAGGTGGAAGCCAAGCATGACAAGCTAGGTCTATTACGGCATGCGGTATTTCAAGAGAGGTGTGATTGATGCTCAGTTGTTAGCAGTGACATTGATGGGGCTACATGTCTAGCAGGTGCTGCAAATGTTTCAATTTTGTTTAAACCAGCACTTATTTTTATTTGCTACTCTGGAAAATTATTTTGAGTAACTTAGTGCCTGTGAAAAGGGACAGATTTACAATCCTGGAGCTTTAAACATCATGTTAAAAAAACCACCGCACAATTGGCACATCATGATCTTATGAAGCATGAGCATTCTTGTGTGGCTTCAACAGCATATATCTAAAAGGAAACTCAGAATTTAGTCTCCATGATGATCATTCAAATCACTTTGTGACAATGATCTAAAATGCAGGTGCTTAGAAAACAACAACACTACAGGTGTGGTTGTCTTTCCTTCTTTTTTAAACAAAGCAGTATCTGTTCAAGTACATCTCATAACATTGTTTTAAAAATGTAAAAACAAACAAACATTTACATTGAATTAAATCTCACTGATCCCCAGGAGATAAAAAATGGTATCTCCTTGAAGTCAATTTCAACTGATAGAAATAGGGACGGAAGGGGGGAAAATGGTTGTGAATGTTAACGTGAACTTATCTAATTTCACATTTTTGAACCTATACACGAATTGAAACTCAGTTCCCCTTCAAAATTTGCACTTCTCTGAATTTTGCACTGGAGTTCTCCAATCAAAACATTCATACAAAAATGTGTATATTGGGGGAAAAGGCACAAGAAATGAGTATATCAGTGAACATATGCATTATGTTAGGAAGACTGCTTGGAAGAATGTGTATATCAGGCAAAACTGCATACAAAAACATGTGTCTTCAGAGAAATATTCACAAAAATGCATATGGATTCTCATGCAAACTTCTTTTTTTAAGATCTCAAAGTTTGGGACAAACTGAAAGTAAGATTGGGAAAATGACAAACCAAAATTGACAGGTTTGACTATTCTTGGATAGAAGTAGAAATGGATTAAACAAAAACATTGCAATAGGGATTAGCAGCTAAAGGCTCTGGAACAAATCTCACCTCTACAGGAGTACAATTTGGCTTGAATTTGAGGTTGAATTTCTAGTGTTTCCAGATCCCCAGGCACATTCTGGATGAATCTGAGGGAGGAAACCCACACTTTCCAAATGTTGCCACTGGTGACAAGCCATGCTATACCTCTTCCAGAGAGATCTAGGGATGCTAGAAAAGTTCTCCTGAACCAGGCTCAGAAAAGAACTTTGAGGGCTCACTTACAAGGCCCCAAATTCCTCTCTTGGAGAAACTGAACTCTAAGCTGGGGAAAAATTGCTAGGTGCCTCTATGCAATCTAATGATGCAACATTATTCCATTACATTGCATAGAGGGAAAGTGAAAAGCTGTGGAGGAAAAACTGAGAGTGGGAGAGGAAGCAAGTCCATTCTTCATGGAGGTAGGGCTTTCACCCATACTCGGTTTTTGCCCCTGCAGTCTCTTAATTTAGCCCTATTGCATATAATAGAGCCTGACATTGCTCCATTACATTCAGTAGGGGGAAATGAAGAGGCTGAGAGGTGGGCTCCGTGTTAATCAAAGGGAAGCTTGGAAGAGCTCACCAATCTCAAGAGGGACCTAGTTGCTGTACTCAGGGACATGTGGCAAAGTGGCATCATGGAAAATGTAAGTTACACTGTCACCCTAGATCAGGGTGGGCAACTTATGGCCCTCCAGATAGTTTTGGCCTACAACTCCCATCAACCCTCGCCAGCACATGGTAAGGGATCATGGGAATTGCAGGCCAAAACATTTGGAGAGCCACAAGTTCTCCTTTGCATGTAGTTTGCAAGGTACAGATGGGATCCTCTTCTCTGTTCCTGTTCATCATTGACTTCATGGAGGTAGCAGGTCTCAGAACTCTCGGAAAACCTATCTGCACCTGTAACACATCCATCAATGCTTATAAACCACTGGATAAAGCTAAACTGGCCTGAAGATCCAAGGGAGCTGCCAGATGTCGACCCTGGAGATACCTCCCCCCACAGACACACACACAAGAACCTGATATCCACCACAAGGTTCCATTGTAGATGGAATTTGGTAGAACCCGTTTCAGCTCTGACAATGTCACTTAAGCCTGTCTCTTATTTGCAGAATCCTAATCTAAGACACCATCTAAATTCAAACTATGGCATGAGTAACCTCAAATGGACAGCTCTGCTTTTACCACTGGGAATATGGGGACAAGCCACTTTTTAAAAAATCATAAAACAATCAATCAAAACTTAATACTTAAAGGCGTTATGTTGGAAATGGACTTCGGCAGTTTCTGTGTAAAAAGGTCTTCTCTCCAGATACTTGTCTTAGCTTATTTTTGCTCATGTGTACATATTTAATACATCTGCTTTTGGAAGATCTGCTCTTGGTTCCTCCCATTCCCTTTTTTTTCAGAATTGTTTTAAATGGATTGTTTGTGTGATCTGATTGTATAATTAATATAAGTGGCACAAGGGATTAAACTGGTAAGTAGCAAAGGGGGTCATATAGAAATAATATTGGGTGCAATTCAGTATTATTAAATTTGATGTGAGTGTGGCTAAGAAAACGGATATGGAGCTGGTTCCAGACTTAGTGGCTGCTAGTAGAAATAGTCATACTACACAAAAATTCAGACTCACCAGCAATCACAAGGGGCTGGGAAATTACACGCATCCTTCATCATGATGAGATGTAATACATTTCATGAAGACGGCCTAAGTTTATCCAATTCTGGAATCCCCATTAAGGGCAAAATAGCTTTGGTTCATTATTTTGTCTTGGTAAAAATGTGTCTGCAACTATTGGATTGTTACTGTTACAGTAAATCAGGATATTTTCAGTGCAATCCTATGGGCAAGGACCCTAAAGGATGAAACACTCCAATCTCAGATGTTCTGTCCAAAACCCTTAAAATCCTGAAGCAGTTCACAATAAAATACAATATAAAACCAAGGTTAAATAATATATAATTAAAAACATTAAAACATTAAAAACATTATAGCACCATAAACAATAAATCAGGGTAGGGGAAGCCTGTGTGAATAAGTGTGTTTTGAAGAGGCATTTAAAACTAGTAACCATTTCTGTCCGTTGAACTACACGGACTACACCCCAAAAGTGGGTGCTACTACTGAGAAGGCTCACTTATGTGCCGGCCGCTACTTGGCAATGTTCCATTGGCCACGGAAAGACCAATAAGGCCTCCTTAGCAGATCTCAGGGGTCAACTAGATATACAGCGCCTTGCTGGAGTATTCACCCCCTTTTGACTTTTCACATTTTGTTGTGTTACAACCTGGAATTGAAATGGATTCAATTCACAGTGTTACATCTGAACAGCTGGATCTCATTTGATCTTGGAAGCTAAGCAGGGTCAGGCCTGGTAAGTACTTGGATGGGTGACTGCCTTGGAATACCAGGTGCTGTAGAGAGAGACCAGCTTCGTAAACTAAATTTCTGTGTGTCATTTATTCTTTACTTCCCCCTACACCAGAAAATCTATCTATCTATCTATCCAAAAAGTATATATACAAAAGGAGTACAAAAAATAAAATGTAATGGGAATTTATTAGCTGTTGATTTCAATGGGATGCATGTCATACTCATTATTGCTGTTATAGAGTGATGAGTAAATCGGTTGTATTTCCATCAGCAACAAAATCAGTCCATTCCCCATCAACAGAAGTCAAGCTTATTCCTTCACACACCACACACACACACAGAGAGAGAGAGAGAGAGAGAGAGAGAGAGAGAGAACCTTACCTGAAGTAATTTGATTATGTGCTTTTAAGCATCACTCCATCAAAGAACTTAGTTTTAATCTCATGGTTTCTAACAGAATTATACATAGCTCAAACTCCTAAGTTTCTTCAGCAGTTAAGTACAAGGATATGTCAGATGTAATGGGATATGTTAATCCAGTGATCTTTAATGATGAAGTCCAGGCTTATTCATGTTGAGAACATTCTTGTAGGCCATTTCAGTCCTTGGAGAGCAAAAGGTAGACATGAATGAGTGACAGATTAGGAGGAGAAGCACAGAGCACTTATAATCATGCTTCATTACACTAAGAATGGCGAGTAACTATGTATAGCTACTAGAGTTGGTTTATTTTGTCCATTAGTCATAGCAATGCTCTTTTAGATGGAGCAATTAAATAGATCATTAGTCACCCTATGGGGTGTCCACTCAGAAGTCAGAGGGAAATTGCTCCACTCCTCCAAAAAGAACTATATACCGTAGTTCTCCAGATAAAAAATCAGAATCCCTCCTATTTCACATCACCAGATATCTGACTATTAAAACACACCCGCACCTCAAATAGCCCATGTTATCATATATTTATGGTAGATTGGTGTAACATGCCTGAATCATTTTGGTGGTAGAATCTATTGAATTTGAAGTTGGATAGAAGTTCAGCTTAATCTGTTTCATATAAGGATTGCTGATCCTTGAAGACATCCGTCATGGTGATGGAGAAAGAGCTAGAGAAGCTGGTGAATGTACTGCTCAATGACACAATGCAGCAAGGCGAAAACAAGAGCTACAGAATTCTGCCTCTACGAACACAGTGTGGGCAGGTTCTGCAGCACTCGTTGCTGTTCCACAGTGCCACATTTTACATCTCACTCCAGAAAAGAAGGATGACCTATTCAATTATGTGGAAGGTGATGGAAATTGTAATGTTGCCTGCTTAAATCAACGAGGTACTGTAACCACTAGTTACAGTGGGAGGAAAGGGTTAATTGAACAATCCCCAGGATGCATGTTTTCTAACCCCTCCTCCCTACTTCCGGCCTCTCTGTGGCCAGCGCGCGCTCTCTCCCTCTCCCTCCCTCCAACCTGATGGACCCACGGTCTGAGCTGGCTTCCAGCCAGTGATCTCCAATGAAGCAGACTCTGAACACCCAAGACTCTAATCTGCGTATATGCATCCTGCATATATGAATAAACAGACTAAGTAAAACTAATAAATGTCTTTATTAGTTTTTAAACCTTGTATGGACAATCCGTTTCCTTTTAGGAGTCTTTTAGCAGGGTTTAACAACCCATGTAGTGAACCAGTTTCAATAACCAGGCTGTGCATAAGGGGGGAAACTCTGCTTCATCCTAACCGGTATAGGACTGACTCCTTTCCATATCCTCCAACGGAAGGAAGTAAACATTTGCACACAGGAACATTATTGAGTTGGATGAGTTTCAGACCCCTATCTGGGGCAAGGGTCTGTTTTTGTTATCTCTCAAATGTTTCCCAGATTGTAGCCTGCTTATTCTGTCCTATACAACTCAATGGGAGCCATTGGGAATTGAGACAGCTCCTGTCTACTTATCCTCCATACATAGTCGAGCCTAGTTTGAGAAAATGGCTCAAAACAATATAATATAATAGAAGTAGTAAACATTGCTCTGCTTGCTAAGTAAACAAAATTAAGGATAGCTTTTTTTATTATACCAACACTAAGGCCATAAGAAAAATTACTTTAAAAAGGTATGTAGCAGCTACATCATTTTTAGTTGTAGCTGCTAGACAGATATTTAAATTGATATCTGTTTAGACCCTTAGTTAATGAGGCTCTGCCATTGAGACCATGTGGGAACAGGTATAGATGATTTGGACGCAAACCAACCAGGCTAAACAAAGATTTCAAAAATAAATATAATGGTGATGATCAAGTCCTGTCTCTAAGACATTCTCTTCCTTTTCCAGTGGAGAATGATTTCATAAAGTGTTGACTCTTCCTTATACTTTGTTGATATGCAAGAGAACTTTATTACACAAAAGACTGGGTACTACACGATTCCAGTTGTTAGACTCATAAATGACTGGTGAAAATTCATGCACATGTTTAGAGGACATTGGCATATAACCTCCTAACAATAATGGGAACTATACCCTTGCGAACTCCATTTCACAAAAATGAAACTCCACACCAGGAGCCCAGTAGGTCCCATAAAGCATTAAAAGATAATTAATCTCACTCTACTTTTCTGACCTACTGATAACGTAAAAATAGCACTCCCCACCACCATCCCTTGCTGGCATTCTACTGACATTTTCCGATTCAGTTCATGCTGCTCCTTCTCGTGCCCTGTACATTCTCAACACCTCCGTTTTAGTTATAAATACTACAAAAGAACTGGTGGAATAAAAATAGCACCTGGGCGTTATGATCCTTAACTTCATAGCCCAATACATCTCTCTTTGGTAGACCTCACACTGACATAGACTATGAAATACTGAATGTGAAGTCTTATCCTTCGCCACAGCTCAACTTGTATGTTGCAGCAGCAGGAGATACCTTGCAAGCCAAAGTTGACCAACCCTGCTTCACAAATCTTCTCCCTCAGTACCAAATAAAGCTTGTTGTTCTTACGGTGCTACATCCAAACAAATTATGTTATAGCCCACTTAGTTTGCTGATGGTTTCATGAATTAGGATGGGTGAAAATTTTATTTCACTTCAGTTTTGACAAGAATTTACTAAAATTCACAAAGTTTTCCATATTCAGAACAAAAAGAAATTGAGATTTTTAATTTTTTTTTAAATGAATGTGGGGAAACAGAAACTGATGTTCATTTCCAAAATGAGACAGGTCAGCAAAGCACCCTTCTGCAGGCTCCTCCAACCTGCCCCATTGCAGAAATAAGCATTTCCATTTGCTTAAGGATCTACTACCTTCCCATTGTGCTAGTTGTGAGTAAGGATGTAAGGATCTTGTAAACTCCTCTCCATTTGCAGTTTGGAGATTGTCAGACATCATCTGCTCTATGACAGATGCAGATTTTTCCCCCTCCAGAAAAGTACTCCCAAAAAATATAATTTTTAAAAAATCCAGCAGAATTAACAGAACCTTTAGCTGGTATGTAACATACTTTTCTTAGGTCATTGTAAACTTAGTGAGTGGGGCATACACACAAAAGATTGCTGCATTAGAGAGGCTGAAGTGTGATCAGCAATGTGTAAAACCATGTGTGTGTGTTTAAAAAATGGTGTATACATTGCCATATTTTTATGCAATTTCCTTAGTTTTGTACAACCAAAGTTGCATACAATTCTGAAAAGTTTAAAAAACAGTTTGCAAGTCTATGGAATCTGCAACTCTGAAAAGCCGGTCCCCTGCAGGTTTCAGGGGGCAGATTCCTAGAAATCCAGTGTCTTTTTGATCCATTGCAGATTTCTCTGACTTTCCTAGTTGTGTGGGTCCGGCTACTAGCATGTCGGCGGTGTTGGATGCCACCTCTTGCCTACATCCTGAAGCATGTTCCTCACATTCTGTAACACCAGCAGTTCTGTTAGGCTGTCAATGGTGTGTGACAGAAAATCCCTCCTCCCGAACAAGGCAGGGCAACTAAACTGCCAGTGTGAGAGCCAATGTGGTATAGTGGTTAGAGTGTGGAATGGGATTTGGGAGATCCGGGTTCCAGTCTCCACTCAGCCATGAAGCTCACTGAGTGACTCTGGGCAAGTCACTGACTCTCAGCCTAACCTATCTCACAGGGTTGTGGTGAGGATAAAATGGAGAGGAGGAGGATCATGTATTCTGCCTTGGGCTCCTTGGAAGAAAAGCGGGATATAAATGTAACAAATAAATAATAAATGTGCTGTGTACCTGGAGCTTGGTGGTGGTGACTGGACAACATTCATATTTTCTTTGATTTAGAAAAAACAAACAAACACCAGACCATATTGAATCTGAGGAATATTGTAATAGATTTGTGGCTCAATATGACATTATGAGAGATGCACAATTACAGCAGACTCTGTATACAGTGACTGGGTTCAGACGACACGACAAGCAAACAACGATAACAGACAAGCGTTACTTGTTGTGTTGTCCGAACCCAGGTCATTGTGTATACACATTACAGAAATACTTGACAGGAGGCCACACAGCCAATGATTTTATTTTACTGGCAAAATATCTGTCATTATGGTGGGTGATGTTTGTGTGTAAGAAGAGCTTGTATATTGCAGGACCACTGAAAGGTGCCCGTCCTAGATGTCTAGGTCAGTCACAGTCAGGGGAGGAGAGCCAGTTCTGCTCTCATTCCAAAAGGATTTTCAAGTGCAGTGTGACCCTGGCCATTAAGAGTGAAGACTGCTTAATTCCTAAGTAATAATCATCCAGGTTAATGCTTGTTGGTCACAGTAGACTGTGATGGAATGTTGGGGTGACAGATGGAATGTTGGGTACAGCAAAGCCCTCTTCACACATAACTCTTGTGAAGCATATAGAAAGGGACTGCAGGGCCATGCCTGTTGCCTGCTCCAATGATATGTAGCTCCTCCCAGCACTCTGTCCATGGAGGTATGTGGTTGAACACAGAGGCTGCGTTAGCGGGCAGCCCACTAGGGCTGGAGCCCGAAATCTTTCATTTGGATACCATCTGCCCCGCCACCCTGCTGCCCACGGGCACTTGCTGAAATGAAAGTACAGGGGCCCTGATGATCTCAGTTGCATCTGATCCCCCTGGATTAGCTGGCTTTTTGCCCACATGTGCTTCTCCTCCTTCTCCCTCCCACCCTGCCTCACTCTTGAATCTTTCTACCTGAGTTTTTTTCCCCCTGAAATCAAATGCCCTCCTCTCCATTGTCCATACATCCCTTTTTACAAATACTGGTGTATTTAGGAGACACAGGGTCCTTTAAACACACACACACACACAGAGAGAGAGACTTTAGAGCATATGTAAATTAGTCTATGCAAATTTGTGCATATATTTTTGGGGGGCCTGTGGGCCTGAGCCCAGATCTTTTCAGTACCTAGCACTGCCCCTGCTTGAACCCTTCTTTGCTTCAGACATCCACATGAACGTGTGGATGCCAGGGTCAGAGGAGCCACATATCATCATCCGGGTGGGGCTATAGACACAGCCCTGAAGCCAGTTTCTACACACTTTGTCCCTTCATGTGAGTAATGTATGAAAGGGGCTTCTATCTATCTATCTATCTATCTCTAGCTAGCTGTCATCTATCTACACACACACACACACACACATCCCTTCTTTCATTCCATAGAAAACCTCCTAAGGCAACTTACATATATACTAAAACATTAAAAAAAAAAGAAAAAGCAAAGCATCATGTGATGACCGAATAAATCAATCACACTTTAAAATTTGTGCTGTGCTGAATTTTTGGATCTATTTATTTTTGACCATTCCTTGGGGGGAGGGACAAAAAGAAACTGCACCCAAAAACTGTGGGAGCAGGTGAGAGAATTCAGGAGAAATTATTCAGGGAACAGGGCTTCAGGGCTTACCTTACTGTAAGGAGGTGGCTGAAGGGTGTGTGTGCTGTTTCTTTTACCATCACCCCCTTCTGTCCTTGCAGCCACTTAGGCTGCTTGAGCCTATGGAAAGCTGCCTAGAGGACTTAGCCAGCCCAGGACTTCCTTCTTTGGGGCTTTCAGCTGCTGCCGCCTGCTGAGTAGTACCTGAAAGCTGAGAGAAGACTGCTTCTTCTGCTTCTTGTTGTTGTTAAAAGGACTTTGAACAACAATAAAGCAAAAGCAAAAATGCTTCTCTCCATTTTCAAGCACTCATCAGGAAGCAGCACTGGAAAGCCCCAAGGTGGAAGTCCTGGCTAAGTACCGTAGGGGGGCTTTCCAAGAAGCTCAAGCAGCCAGAGAGAGGCTGCAAGGACAGAACGGGTTGGTGGTGGGGAATGATAACAGGGAAAGAACACACACACACCCTCAGCCACCTCCTTACATTAAGGGAAGCCCGGAAGCCCTGCACCCAGAGAAATTTCTCTGAAACGCTCAACATCCCGATGAAAGAGGCAGAAAAATGACAGCCTCTTTCGCAGGGAAACAAAGTGGCAAAATATCCACTTTTGTGGCAAAGTGGCAGGTAGGGTTTCAGCACAGGCAGCACTATTTAAAATATTAACATACATGTGATGTGAACACAGCCATAAGACTCCCAAGGATCAAAAACAACCAGTCCAGACTCCTGCTTGCACTGGGAGCTCCTTGTTGTGCCCACACCGAGGGACAGAGTGGGGGTGAAGAGCATGCGGCTTGGACAGCTGCCACCACAACAGGTGGTTGCCTAATGTGGCAGATATGGATTGGGGAAGGCTGGGCTGGGTTTTCATTGTTAGGTCTCTCTCAGCATAATCCTATGCATGTTTACTCAGAAGTAAGGGACTTACTCCCTCATGAATGGGTTTAGGATTGCAACCTCTATATCAGTGTTCTCCAACCTTGGGTCCCCAGATGTTTTTGGCCTACAACTCCCAGCATGCCCCAAGGTTGGAGAACACTGCTCTAATATGATTTTCTGAACAGTTGCTTGCCATGAGTATAATGTCAGTATTATCAGTATTAGATATTATTAATTGACACATTGGTATGTTTTATGCTTATTTAAACTTCTGATATATTTCATGAACTATTAATGAATTGTTGAATTGTTAAGGTTACATTAGAATGTAGTACCATTTTTATTATGTATTATACCTATTGTGCTGGTAATGTATTTGGATTGTTGTTGACACTTTATTTTCCATGAACTGCTTTGAAACACAATATATTTGTGGAAAATGTGTTATAGAAATCAACTGACTGTTCCTAACCATGGCGGAGTCTCACTTGGAAATTCGACCACCTCTCTTCCCTACACAAACATACTGCTGCATACAGGACATGCCTCTAGGGGTTTATTGAATAACCATGGCTTAGAGCAAGGGTGGGCAACTGGTGGTCCTCCAAATGTTTTGGCCTGCAACTCCCATCAGCCCTAGTTAGCATAGCCAATGGTGAGGGATGACGGGAGTTATAGGCCAAAACATCCGGAGGGTCATAAGTTGCCTACCCCTGGCTCAGAGTCATTTGGAAATTTAAAGATATGTACTCTGTCAACCAAACTGTTTGTGCATTTCCAAGGTCAAGACCAATTTTCAGAGAACACAATCTGAAACTAGGATGCCTGAAGAGACAAGAGAGTGTGCTCTACTCCTCTGTTTGAAGGTGCGAAAGTAAACCAATGCCTGTTACAACATTGGAGAATGGAACCCATACAACATTCATCTTTACATCTTTTCTTAGACACCCCACCTCTCTTTTGCTGGTGGGCTGCTGAGCAGCTGCCACAATGCCAATCAGTTACATTCTTTAGAAATGTCAAACACTGAAATGGTAGCACTTCAAATCTATATCCTGGATAAGTGGGGGATACTTGACATTCATTTTCTATGGAGCCACATACAAGGCTTGGATACCAATACGTAGGTGGTTAAATGGCAGAGAACATATATAAACACTACACAATGCTGTGTAAACAGCACCTAAAGAGATGCTGCAGGAGCTCTAGAAAAGATTTCTTTAGGAGCTGTTGGGTGCCACCTTTAAAAATGGGATGGTATTTGTTAGACATGTGGATAGAAAATCTTTTTTAAAAATCAGAAATATATTGATTGCTCTAAGAGAGTCTGAAACTTCTGGCCATATTTTACACAAAAGCCATGGCCTTCTCTTTCAATAGCTTGTTAACTTATTAAAATGTTTTAAAAGCACAATTTTATAAAAGTGTACAGTTAAAAGTATACAGTTAATAACATAACAATAACACAAATAAAGAAATACAACTACAAAATATCACCATCATTTCTTTACAAATTACTGGGTGGGCTCACAAGACACAACAAGCTATCGTTGTAAGTTACCATGCTTGGTGGTAACTTACAATGATGGTTCTGACAGACGATCATTGTTTCTGGTCATTATCATGCTTTTGTTCCCACCCGGTCCACCCTCCACCTCCAGGCATGCATCCCAGGGGCCATCATCGCTCCCTCTCTACAGTATGTAGGCAGCCTGTTCATGACTGATTCACTGAGTGGTCCTCTCTCTCCCTCCTCCTGCAGTAATCTTTAACCCTTTCTCTACTTCCCTGTAGCTGATCGATAACCTTTTGGTTGTCTGTTCCCACTGGAACAAAAGAAGATTCCTGTGTATGTTGCCCCCGTGGTTCTCTGCCTGTCACTTTTCCTGCTTTTGCCTGGCTGTTTCCATCACCGCAGAGAAGCATTTCCCCTGCATCCACCCACCCCCGTTCCTGACGCCTCTGGAATGAACTGAGGCTTGACTTTCTCCCAACCACGCCATCCATCACAAACATCTTTTACCTTCTCCCTCCCGCCTCTGTTCCCACCTGGTCTACCATACAGGTGATGATTATCAACATGTTATACACCCTCCCCCACACTGCTTGGCGCCCCTTGTCTAAGCAGTGGCTTTTGATCCTTGCCCCCCCCTCTCTGCACCACCTGGCACCAAAGCCACTCTCGCTCTCCCCTCTCCCTCCCGCCTTTGCTCCCATCTTGGCTAGGAGACAGGTGAAGGTTATTTACACCTTTCCCCCCCTCCATGCCTAGCTCTGCTTAGCACTGCACCTGTTTTACTTCTTCCCACCCCTTGTATCCATGCACAGCAGATAACTTCTGTCTCTAGCACTTCTCCCATCTACCCTGTCTCCCACCTGTGTTACAAGTCTGAACTGGATCTTTTACACACCTTCCCTACCCCAAAAGTTTTCTTGCTCCAGCAGCCAGAGTTTAGCCATCATTTTTCCAGCCCTCTGCTTAGTACCCAGCTACCCCCTCCCCTCCTCCCCCCACCACATACTTGTAAAGTTCTCCAATTGTAATCTACTCTTCTTCTATTAAAAGCACACTTTATTCTGAGAGAAAAATACAGTTTTTGGAATTCTGATTGTAAAAGTAAAAGCATTCTACAATTAAAAGTGAAGCAAGCAGCAACGTGTGTGTTGCTGGGCAGACATCGGAAATAGAGATCGGATGGCTGGAGCGACTGCTTGTTTTGCCGCCCTTGTCATGCGACTCTGTAGGATTCTTGAACCACCAATGATAAAACAGCTCTCCCCGGATCGGACGACACAACAAACAATCATTGGATGAACAAACCCTAGAACAAACCGTTGTTTCTTATTGTTGTTTCTGAGGACAAATTTGATGTGTGGGAACTTTGTTTTTGCTCGTGAGCATACCTCGTTCAAAGCTCCAAACGTGAGTGTGACAACTTGCTCACCGAAAATATTCACAAATTGTCGAATATGTGCTCGTGTTCATCTCGTTCCTGATTCCCAGTTTGATCTGCACAAATTTCCTCAGTAGACTGAATCAGCTCCAGTTTGGTCTACAGAGGAAATTTGCACAAATTTGGAGAGATTTGCGCAAATCTCCCATTGGGTCGCTGCTCGTTTTTCACAAATTTCCCATTTGCACAGAGCAAGCAGAGATTGCAAATGCAAACGGGAATCGGGCAGGAGTCGAGCAGCAAGACAATGTTCAGAGATGATCTCGAACATTGTTCATTTGCCCATCTCTATCGGGGATGTAACCACCCCACCCCTCTGTAACATTTAGGAGTTTTTAACTCATAGAGTGCAGCCATCACCACTAATGCAACATTTATCTTTGCATTGCTGCAAGGTTTTATTTCGGTTTTTGTTTTTATTTTATACTGTAGTTTTAAACTTTTATATTGTATCTTATCATGTTATATTTTATGGTTTTATTCATTGTAAGGTGCCCAGAGAGCTTTGGCTATTGGGCGGTATAGAAATGTAATAAATAAATAAATGCTGTGCTGAAATATGTTCACCAATTTCCCAGTTTTGTTCTTCTCCGATAAAAGAGGCTTCCATTTATCTGACTCATTCTCAGGATGCTTTAGAGTTTCTTTTCAATTCCTTTGGGTGGTGTTTTTGAGCTTACCCTATGGTTGAGAGGGGGCCACAGGTGATATGTTTTTCCTTTTCTGTGGCACATCTCTCCAGCACTTGCAGTCTCCCCAGCTGCCCACACTTCCTGATATGAAAAAGTCCCATGAATTACCTCATGAAATCTTCCCCTGAGATTTAATGGAAGTGCAGGCACTTGGGAAGGCTGCAGACCACTACCGAGATGATTGTACAATTAAAGACCAGACACTGAAACACAATACCCTTGGGTTAGTGCAAGAACCACACCGCTTACCCATGAGAATTCCACCCAAAATTCTTTCTTTCTACTTAAATATTTTTTAAACTATTCTTTTCTATCAACTTGAATAAGAATGATTGAAGAAATGCAAAATAAATGTTTGGCACAGCACTAACTCTGGAGGCACCACCAACATAAAATAATTTAATAGTCAGGCCTTGTCCTTGAAGAAATCTGGGACCTTCAAAGTCTTATAGTTCCTGAGACACTTCAAGGGAAGTAATGGCAGTTAAAGTGGTAAAATACCAATGCACATTTATGGTATAGATCAGTAATGGCGAACCTATGGCACACGTGCCACAGCTGGCACACAGGGACCGCTCTGCGGGCACATGAGCCATAGGTCACCAGCCCTCGAGCGGCTTTGGGAGCACAGAGCTCAAGAGCAGGGGGGCGAAGCCATTGAAGGACGGAGTCGGGCGGAGCGGCCGCTCCTGCTCGCCGCACATCGCCCAGCATCCCGCAGGCCGCTGCCTCTGCCGGGGAAGGCAGAGAAGGTCCTCCTGGGGCGGGCAGGCCTGGAGAGCCGCTGTCGTCCCAGCGACGATGTCACTGGGAAACGTCCATGTCACTGGCCAAGTCCCACCTCAGGAGGCTCCGTGGGTGGCAACGCGGTGGGCCAGGAGGCTGACCGGGTCCGTGGAGAAGAGCAGCAGCGAGGAAAGTCAGGCCACGCATGTGTTATTTTAATTTTATTATATTTGGTTTAATATAGGTTTAATTGCAGTGTTATATTTGGTTTAAAACAGGTTTAATTGCAGTGTTTGCACTTTGAAATAAATAAGTTGGTTTTGTGTTGCACTTTGGGCACTCGGGACCAAAAAGGTTTGCCATCACTGGTATAGATATGTCCTGAGTACTCCATACTTGTCAGTTTATATAGAACGGGGAGCAAGGGAAGTGACAGTGTGAGGGCTTCATTTCATGAAGTAAAAAATTTGAAACAATACCGGGTGTGCATATGGAGAAATCTCTGCAGGAATTACATTTACAGCAGCATCCCTATGGTGAGTGGAACATGTCCCCCTGCAGTTAGACCGAGAATAAATAAACATATAATAAATCAATAGGAATATTATTCCTACTCAGAGATCATTTGCTAATGATTTTACGAGGAGTACTTTGACAATCGAACAAGAAAATGAAAACTGAGTTCAGTATTTTTTCTAGGGCCGATGCACATATTAAAGTCATCACATGAAGACTACTTTGAGTAGGGATGTGTGAGGATTGAGGAATCTGATAGGGGGTGAAAATCCGATGGATTTTCATGATTTCCCCCCCCCCCCAGATTCTGGTTCGCCAGCCCTGCGCTGCCACTGACTTGCTATGAAGTGAGTCGAGCCAGCTCACGGACTGCTGTCTCTGAGACAGGCTGCAGTTTGCGCATCTTTTTTTAAACAATAAGGAAATTTGTGCAAATTGCGTAAGGTTACGCAAATTGCATAAAGTTGCACAATTTATGTAAATTTATACAATTTGCATAAATTGGGGTATTTTGTACATTTTATGCAAATAAGCACCCAAATAGCACGTGGGTCTAGCATGATTTGCATAAAATTAGCCAATTTTACACAGATTGCGCTAGGACCACGCGCTTTTCAGGTGTTTATTTGCCCAAAACATGCAAAATACCCTGATTTACACAAATTGCACAAATTTCCTTAGCATTTTAAAAAAAGATGCGGAAACTGTGGCCCATCTTAGAGATGGAAGTCCGCGGAGAACGCCAAACTCTGCTCGCTTCCGATCATCGGGTCAGAAGCAGGCAGGAAGTTTGTTGAGCTCAAACAATCAGGATTTCCCAATGTGGGCACATCCCTAAGATTGCAATCCTTAACTACCTCCGATACTGCAGGTAATATATAGCGATCATGACTAGTAGCCATTACTTATCCTCCACGAAATTGTCTAATCCCCTTTTAAAGCCATCTGAGTTGATGGTCATCACTGCATTTGTGGTAGCAAATTCCATAGTTTAACTACGTGTTATGTGAAGAAGTACATCCTTTTCTCATGGGATAACCCCAGGTTCTACTATTATGGGAGAGGGAGAAAAAACAACAACAGTGTATCATAATGCAGCCTTGAATATTTATTGCAGCATAAACAGGCTGTATCTAAACTGTTGCCAGTGTCACAAGGGTTGCCAGCTCTTTACTGGAGCCACTCCTATGCCTTTATCATCAAAATTAGCTTTGTCTGATCTGCATGATGAGGGTTAAGGTTAGCAGATGTGAATGTGGCTTTTTAAGTTATAGCTCAAAAAAAACAAGTTATTGGAAATATCACCAAACAATAAAAGAAAATGTGCCACTGTTTTTATAATCTGTTTGAAAGCAGTAATGGCATATGGATTCATTGCTGCTAAGTTCTTACACCAAGTATGTCCTTGTAGAGTTGCCCCTTCATAGGCTATTAACTATATATGGCTCCAACAGAGCATTTATGTAAATCAATACAGAAATGTTTCCTTTTGCTGGGAACACAGGAACAACTGTGAGGTTAGAAGTTATCTGTTTAGTACAATGAGAAAAAACAGATTAGCTGTTTGCTTAGGAAAACACTCTTCAAGTGATGTGCTTCATAATTGTATTTATTTATTACATTTCTATAGTACCCAATAGCCAAAGCTCTCTAGGTGGTTCATAACAATTAAAAAGCTAAAATTCAACACAATAAAATACGATATAAAAGCTCAAAAGTGTAAAACTACGGTATAAAATAAAGATAATAAACAAATAGAACCTAGCATCAGTGCAAAGGTTTAAAATACAGTACCAGATTGAATACAGAAACTGAAAATGCTCTACTATATGAAATTGTGCCATTATGAAGTCTACAATACATTAATAAAGATCAACTGACTTGAACTAAATTTTCACATGCAGTCAATAAAATGTCCATATTTGACGGCAATGGAAAAACAAGTGCTGATGCTTGTACCACATTGCCACCTCACAACCAGAATACTGGATATGGGTCTTTAAATCTCCCAGTGCAGTGAGACAAACAGCAGTGATGGCTCCTCCTCTCATCCATTTATTTTTAATAAATTTAATTGTACTTTTAAACTGCCCAATAACCAAAGTTAGTCTCCCCCCCCATTACCTGCTATGGTGAGTAGGACTCCAGGTGAACTGCCCAGCAGGTGAGATAAGTTATGGACAACAGGACCAGCAAGGAATAGGTAAAGGAACTGTGTCTTCTTTGCTTCCACCACATCTGGAGATGTAAAGGCTCAGCCTCGTATCACGTTGCAAACTGCTACCCCAAAGTGCAATTGATTTTTGAATGTTTACTCAAAAGAAAGCACACTGAGTTCAATGGTACACACATCCAAAGGAATGTAGTCCTGAATATTTATGCCACCATATAAACAGGCCATGTTTGACTTATGTGTCACTAGGGTTGCCAGCTTTATACAGGCCTTGCTCTTTCACTTTAAATAGTTGCCTGTGGGCAGGCAGGGCTGGCCCTACCATTAGGCAGAGTGAAGTGCTTGTCTCAGACAGCAGATGCTGAGGAGCAGGGAATGGTGGGGAGGTGTTGGAGAACAGTGCTGTGTATGCTACTCAGCCTGCCCTGTGACCCCTAAGCAAGATTGCTGCCCTCAGGTGTGATGAAAGCCGAGGTTGCCCATTGCCAGCGTTGAAGTAAGTCTCAACAACCAGTCCTGATAGCTTCTTCATGTGGAATGGGTGGGAGGCGGGGTATCTTGTCTTTCACCTCAGGCAGCAAAATATCTTGGGCTGGCCCTGCCTGGGGACTAGACTGCCTGTTGTAAACGCAATCACATGTGATAGAACACTGATAGCCTGCTCTTTCTTTTCTTTTCTTTTCTTTTTCTGTGTGTGTGCTAAAAATGTGGTGTAGCAGCGGTGCTATTTGGTTTTCATTGTTCATTTTGATCTTGTTTTTATCATTGTTTTATTATGTTTTGTAGTTTTTATACTCTGTGGTGCTTAGCCTTGGAAGGAATTGCCCTAAAGGTGGCATATAAATGTTAAATAAATAAATAGGTCCAGGGCAATTTTCAGTGGAGAAAACTACAGGGGGAGTGGCTACCCAATGCTCTACCTGCCTTTTGCTTTTCTACTGTATTGCCCCCACCTTACACTCACACACACACACACACAATTGCTTTCACCCTACATGGTTCCAGATGTGTGTTTGTGGAAAGTAAACATGTGTCTGAAACTCAAAGAGGAAAGCAGGTGGGGGAGTTGTAGTGGCAAGGGGGAGCAGCATACAGGGAAAGGGTTAGGCTACCCCCCCCCACACACTTGTTGAAAATCACCCTACTTCTAATGCTGCTTTTCAGGAATACACCAGGTTGTCATGACTTCCTATTTTTCTTAGACACAATTATATGTAACTGTAGTTCGGGCCTACCTAACACACACAAAAGAAGCAAGTGAAACTCCACACACACACCCCTCATCATTTTATCTCCTCTGTGCTAGAAAAAGCTTAATTGGCAACATTTCTGCAATGTCAGGCTGATGGTAAAAGCACAAGATCAGGACCATGAAAAAAAAAAAAGGAAAAAAGGTGGCAACCCTAAACATCACACCGCCCTCATTTGGAAAAGCCCCTGTTAACACCTCTTCTTAGTTCTATTAGTCAATGTCACAATCCTTTGGAAACGTAGCAATGTTTCAAGTAACTCTAAACGCTTTTCACATTGTTGAGTTGGTCCTTAAATCTTTTTAAATCGAGAGGGGAGATTGATGTTAGTGCTTCAGTGATTTATTGTAAGACTGGGGACATGATGATAAAATGCAGCCAGCAGTACTTTTGACGTCTCTTATATCCCTTCCACTGTATCCAAGTGGCTGGGCTTCTTGGGCAGCACAATCCAAAGCATGTCTACCCAAAAGGCCTACTGAACTCTCTGGTAGGGTAAGAATTATATATCAGTGGTAAAGGACATGTTTTGCATGCAGCAGAAGATCCCTGGTTCAATCCATGGCATCTCCAGATAGATCTGGGAAAGACTCCTCTCTGAAACTGCAGAGAGCTGCTGCCAGTCAGTGTAGACCAACCAGGGCCGGCGCTACCGCTAGGCCAACTAGGCTGTTGCCTAGGGCGCGTAGCGGAAGAGGGCGCAGAACGCTGCGCTCCTCTTCGCTGCCGGCGCGCTCCTGCCCTGCCCGCCCGCCCGCCCGCCTCTCCGAGAAAGCCAGGTCAGTGCGGGGGATTGCGCCTGGAGTAGTGGTGGGGCCGAGCCTGGGCGCCTCCCCCCCACCTTGCCTCGCCTACGCGCCGCCTCCCACCTCGCCTCGCCTCGCCTCTGCGCTGCCTCCCCCCACCTCGCCTCGCTTCGCCTCTGCGCCGCCTCCCCCCGCGCCGCCTCCCCCCACCTCGCCTCGCTTCGCCTCTCCTCCACGCCGCCTCCCCCCCGACACCTACCTTCTCCGACTCCGCGCTGTTTCCGGAGCCCCGCCCGCGCTCTGTTTTGGCGCTCGTTTTTGGCGGGAACCTGTTGCTCTGGTTTCCCCCGGCCAAAAACAGAGCGCGGGGATCCCTTTTCGGAGGAGGCGTGGGAAGGTAGGTGGGGGGCGGCAGCGGCAGCGGCAGCGTGCGGGGGGGTCCGGTGGTGGCGGGGGGGGGAGGTTGCAAAGCAGGGCTGCTTTCCGGAGCCCCCCCCCAGCACGAGAGGGGGGGCGCTAAATATAATTTAGCCTAGGGCGCCAAACTGCCCTGCACCGGTCCTGAGACCAACCTTTCCCAACCCAGTGCCCTCCATATGTATTGGCTACAACCACTATCATCCCCATATAGCATGGCAATTGCTTGGTGGGGATGCTGGGAACTGTCACCCAACACCTTTGGAAGTTATCAGGTTGTGGAAATCTAGTCTAGGCAATACTGAGTTAGATGGACCAATGAACTGACTCAGTGTAAGGAAGCTCATTGTGGTCCTAGCTCTGCTTTGGACTTAAACATCAGCTTTCATGTCTTCATATTTATCATTTGACAACTGCAACATCAAGTGATGACTTGATGCTGGCATCAAGTGTTGTCTTGTGAATGGGACATAGCTTAGATACCACCAACAGAGCTTTCATGCCACCTCAGTGGAGTGAGTCAGTTCAGACATTCAGTTACATCAAGTGATATATAACATAGATGTAAATAAGAACCAATCCAATTGGTGCAAGATGCACCCACCAAAATGCTGATGATCAAAATGCATGTGACACCTCTTTTGTACCAGTTACATTGGTTTTCAGTTAGTTTCTGGGCTGATTTCAAAATGCTGGTTATTACCTTTAAAACCTTAAATGGTCTGGGACAAGGTTATCTAAAGGACCACATTCTTCACCCATATGATCCTTTGGCCTGATCCAGCGAGGAAAATTCAATCAAGAACATATGTGGGCAGATTTTGGACTTGTGGGATCTTCTTTATTTTTTACTGGAACTCCAAGATCCGCCAATCAGATCCTGGTGCAAAAAACATATACTGAGAATTGAAGGATTCGGATTCCAAAGCCAGAAATTTAGTTTGAGTACTAGAAGAACTGAATGGAGATCATAGTCCTTCCACACAAATGTCCACTTCTGGAGGACAAGTGGCGGAAGAAGGCATTTTATTGCTGCTATTATTAAATGATTAGGAATCAGACATCCTTGCCAGACATCTACCAGTAGATCCAGATCTGCCTACCCCTGATCTAGGGAAGCATCAGAATAGATGGCAGCTACCCAAGAATTAAACAAATTTATTCTGTGGAAATGTTGCCAAATTGTACCGTGAACTCTGGGAATGGGTATATTTATTTGTAGGCCCAAAGCAGAAAGAACAAACCACCATTCTCTCTAGACTTGTTGGAACTGTTAACCAATTTCAGCACTCCTTTCAACACTTTTAGCCATGTATTGCCTGTTGATTTTTGTTTCATTTTATTTCATTTTTCTCAGCTGAACTTTTTATGCAAGATTTGAAGATCAGTTTTCATGTCATGTCTTTGTAATATGTCTTGCTGATATGTGCTGGAAAATGTCCACAGTTCAGTCACAAGAACAGCAGGATGGAGACATTAAGGAAAAATACCTCCAGCACAGCGATAGTAATAGTTTAGGCACAGTTAGTTTCCTGCACAAAATATGTATTTTCCTGTTGACTTAGAATATAATGTAGTAAGGTACAACATTACATTCTAAATAAAGATGGATAAAGTGGTAAGAAAATGCCCTTGCAAAATGTCTCTCTTTCGAAGCTATTTCTAAGAGCGGTGCGAGATGTCACCTTAGTAGACTTTGTACCATTTTCATTTTAATATACTGAAGAATTGAACTGGTTTTATTCAGCTGAGCCTTGAATATCACATACTTCTACTTAGCCAAGATATGCACAGCATTATCCACAGCACACTTAATAGGGAATAAGCTATACTGAATGTGGGGTTTAAATGGGGAGTAAGTCTCGCTGAACCTCAATGGGGGTTGAGTTCTTGATAGCATAAGTAAACAGTCTTATGACTGGACTACTTCACTGTAATCCTAAGCATGCTTACTTGAAAGGAAATTCCATTGAAATCAATGGAACTTTTGAGTGACATGCTCAGGATCAAGCTCTAAATCTTAGAACTTAATATTTTAGATTAATCCAGAAAGGTGCTGGGCATATAATGGCTGAGTACTATTAACCTGTGTCTATGATTCCCATCACCATTAAGAAAATCTACAAACAATAGTATCCTTTTGTTAGAAGAAGAAGAAAAGTGTTTTAGGATGATTTCCCAGGCACACAGAAGAGAACAAAATGAGATAAAACTCACTGATCAAAGGAATTAGTAGTGTTGGGGTGTGTGTGTGTCATAAAAACAGCTTCAATCAATGCATGCCATTAAAATAGTCCATTACCCCCTTTTCTGTGATCAGCAGTTAATACACAGTAGCAGTAACAATGAGCATTCTCTAAGCTGCAGTCCATTAGCTTCTATAGGAAAGAACAAGACATCAAAAACATCTCCCACTGAAATCAATGGGCACCCCAAGGCCATCCAGTAACTCATAGCCAAGTGGGATTCTCAGGATTCTTTAATCCAACTCCACTGTACTGTTCACTATGCAAAACTGGATCACTCAATGTACTAGTCAATTGACAAATTGTTTATATGACCCGTGAAGTCACAAATGCATTTTTCTATTGCATTATGATGTCAACTGGTATCAAGGGCAAGGGTAGCTGTCAATATTTTTATGGTTCATTGGCCACCTATTTTTTTTTGACCTGTCAAATGCCCAAATCTAAACTGGGTGAATGCTAGTAGAGCACTAAGAATAAACTTTTGTTGTTTTTCACTAGGGAAGGTTCTTTTTTTGTGTGGAGAAAAATCCTGCCAAAATATAATTAGGAAGATATGACACCCGAACAAATTTCATTTTAAAAGATTCTCTCTTCTCATTCTGAAACATTATATGGAGATATTTGATCTGTCTACAATTATGCAGGAAAAATTATAAATATGTCAATTCCCGTGCCAAGAAACTGAGAGTTTTCCCTTACCCCGAACACGCACAGCAGTGCGCGAGGAGAATTTTGCGGGGGCAGGGGGAAGGAGAGAGAGACTGCTCACCTGATCTCTCTGATCCAATGTACGCATTAAGTGGCGGTGCGGCCATGGCCAATATTAGGCCCGGCAGCCCCGCCCTTGGCCTCTTTTGTCTCTCGCAGCTCACCTGCGTTGACTCACCTTCTCCCTTTATCCAGCTCAGATCTGCATCCTCCTCATTGTCACGGTTTGCTTGAGGGCAGTGGGGTGCGAGTTGGCGGAACTGTGGCATCTTAGCTTAAGAGCTTTGGCGCTTTAGGGCCTGGGTGGCAGGTGGCAGCTGGCGGCAGGCACGTTCCTGCACTGCCACATAGTTGAGGGGCTCAGCCATCAGCCCTGCACAGCTGCGGGCCTTTGGTCGGGCCGGGCATTTTCGGGAGCCTCTGTTGTGCATTGTGCCAAGGCTCTTGCCCTGCCCCCTCATGCCTTCTCGGCACGAGTAAGGGCCTCTCACTGGCTGTCTCCACTGCAGAGACATGGCCCCCTGGAGGCATTGGTTGCAGCCGGGAGCACTTTGTGGGCCTTCCGGGGGGGGGTGGCACGCATGGGGCAGTGCAGCGGCACTCGCAGCAGCATGGCGCTTTCCCCCCATCTTGCGCTGCATGGCAGCTTGCCGGTCATCCTGGTTGGGCTTTGTGCCGCTTCCCCCCCCACACCTCCCGAGGTGAACTAGGCAGCGCGGCGGTGTTTGCTGCGGCGTTTCCTGTGTTTGCTGTGGTTCATCGATTGCGCTCTGTTGCGACGGGCCTTTAGGCCCGGTCAGGCCTTGTGCTGTTCCCCCCTCACGCCTTTCAGTGCGAGCAACGTGACTGACCTGGTGGCCTTGGCTGCCGGTGATCCAGGGGCCGGGAGCACGTTGTGGGCCCTCTGGCCGGAGCACGCACATGGTGGCACACCCTGACAGCAGCTGGGGTGTCGGGGGCAGATCTGGTGCCTGCCCTTTGGCTGGGCTTGGGTGGCAGGCACGCCACAGTGCCGTGTTGCCCAGGCAGCTGCCCCCCCTGTCAGGGGGGCAGACCACATATCACGTGTTCCCCCAGGAAGTGAAGCAGGTGGCCGGCCAGAAGAGGTGCTTTTGGAGACGCCTCACACACCCCACCCATGATTAGAGATGTCCACAAACCGGGGGGGCGTCCTGCCCCGCCTCTCCTCTCCGCAGTGGCGGCCCACCACCACGATATTCTCAGTGGCGTGGAGCAATTCTCCGCGCCGCTCGAGCCCACTGAGCTGGCCACGCCGGTCCCTTCACGTCACTTCCGGCTGGCTGGAAGTGATGTGATGGGACCCCGCACTGCGTATTTTCCAGAGAAACCAGGGCAACAGGGCTGTTTTAAGCCCTGTTGCCTTGGTTTCTCCGGAAAATACGCAGCGCGGGGTCCCATCGCGTCACTTCAGGCCAGCTGGAAGTGACGCGACAGGACAGGCATGGTGGGCCCGACACGGAAAAGGCAAGGGAGCCCCGGGACCCGGTAAGGCCCGCTCGCCTTAGGTGGGCGTGAGCGGGGCCAATTTCGGCCCGCTACGCCCACTCAAGGCGAGCGGTTACATTCCTACGCATGATTTGGGTGTGGGGACATGAGCTATGTGCCCCCGTCTCTGGGAGTTAGGAGGGCATGTCTGGCTACAGAGGGGTGCCCTTTTTGAGGTTACGTCACCCTCTCCCCAACATTCAGGTGGGCCCTTGAGGCCAACAGGTGGGAGGGACAGGGGACCATGCCTGGCCGCTGCAGCGCCCCCTGTGGCTAGGCCGCTGTTAGGCAATTCAACCGAGCATGTAGCACGGTGGATAAGAGACTGAGCTATAGGCTGGGAAGTACCTAGTTCAAATCTTGCCTGTGCTAGGTGGCCTAAGGCAAGTAGTATTCTCTTGTGGAGACTGGAGGGCCTGCAGCACTGTATACTTCAAGTGACCCGCCAGCAAGGGGACTTAATTCCTCTTTCTCGGATCGTAACCTGTGCCTGGTTGTTGTTTCAGTTATACATTTACTATCTCTTTGATTTCATTTGGCAGTGGTGATGCTGCTGAAGAAAGGTCAAGGCGTTAAGGGAAAGAAAGGCCCAGCTCACAATCATCCAGCCAAGCGTGGTCAGGTCATCATCCCGTAATTTCTTCAACTTCCGAGGATGAAGAGGTTGATGTGCCATTGATCCTGAATCGTCTGGCGATGGCTGAAGATGGACTGGGTCTCATGGCAAACAGGTAACAGGGCGGGGAGCTGGTACAAGGGGCCAAGCTCAACACGCACTGTGATTATCAGTTGCAGTCCACTTGGATGCCATCGAGGCGAGCACCAGCCCTGCTGCACATCTCTCTGCTCGCCCAGAGAGGCTCCACCATCTTTGCAAGTCAACCAGCCAACTGAACAGCCCCCTGCCGGTGTTGCAGCGGGATCTTCCACCACGCAGATGCATTCGCCTTCAGTTCTGTCCACGCTGCCTGCAGTTGGTGAGTAACAAGGTTAGACGGCTTTGGCCACCTGGACTAACCCGCAACACCACACACCTCGGGGATATGGGCCATGGTTCCAGGCCGCTCCCACACCATGGCATCCCCAGCCCTTGGGATACACTGCTTCTACAATTACAGCATCAGCTACTCCTGGCATGGCGATGAGCGGTTTAGTTACCGACTTGCACCAGTCAATTGGTGCCCAGGCTATGGCTGTACAAGTCCCCCAATTGCTGGCCTCTACCTCAGCGCTTCTTTCATCAAGGTGTTGCATGCCCTCGATTGCTACTCCGGACCAGCAGAGTTCAGGCAGCTCACCCACCATGGGTGCTGAGAGTCAGACATCCCACTCAACACCTTCCACGGCTGTTAGCACACCTTCATCGGCAACCTTGGCACGTGCCTTGGTCTGGCCTGGGCTGGTTGATCATGTGGCCACTGCATCTAAGACTGTGGGTGATCATTGCCCAAATGCTGAGGATGGCTCCATCCCAACGGGTGGGCCATCCTTCCCATTAGATTACCATTTGTCCCCTGCAACAGAAGAGAAGATTCTGAAGGGTGAATTTGTTGATATATTTTCTCTGTTATATCGGGAACCCGATGCCAAGGAGGTTGATAAGCACAGGGATAGGGATCGCAATAGAGTAAAACATAAGAAGCCCGCTCGGACAAGGGCTAATTGACTTCCTGGGTTTCTAATTTACATGGGAATCTTGCAGTAGGTGTTCCCGGACAAAAGAATTGTCCTCACTAAGTATCTGGATATTATTTACCGAGCCTATTCTGGTTTTGAGGGTGGAGCTTGGCTAGTTTACGATGAAGGCTTTTATAAGAAGGCCGCCTTTCACCGCTCCCTCAGGTGGGATGTTAAGGACAACGATTTATGGATGGAATGTATGATCCCAGCCCACCCTGTCACAGGGGAAAGAGCAGACAGCAGTCACGTGTTGGCCACTGCGGGTCAGTTGGTTCAACACTGGCCTGTCTGCTGGGAGTTCTCCTCCAAGGGCAGTGGTGCTTGCACCAAGTGCACATTTCGGCATGCATGCACAGACTGTAATGGCCCATACCCTTCTGTAGAGATGTTACCGTGAATATCGGGGGGCTGGAATGAGGCCGAAATCGCCCCCGCTCACAGCCCCCGATAATCGCAGGCCTACCTTCCTGCCCACTCGTTCCGCCGCTTGAGCCGCCGCGCCACGTGGGCTCCTGCTGCATCATTTCAGGCTGGCCAGAAGTGACGGGACGGGACCCTGCGCCGATGCAGCGGAACCCCGCGCCACGGTTTTGGCGTAGAAACCAGGGCAACAGGACTTAAAATGGCCTGTTTTAAGCCATGTTGCCCTGGTTTCTACACCAAAACTGTGGTGCGGGGTTCCGCTGCGTCGGCGCAGGGTCCCATTACTTCCAGCCAGCCGGAAATGACGTGACGGGACCCTGCGCTGCCGGCGCGGCTGCCCAAGCAGTGCAGGGAGCGGGAGGAGAGCTGGTCCGTGCCGTGGAGAATACGGGCTTGGGGGGGGCTGCTCGCCGAGGAGAGGAGAGGCAAGACGAGCCCCCCCAAAGGTACAACCCCCACCTCTTCTCCTGCTCCACTTTTGAATGCTTCAGTTCCTTCCTTGATTGGGCCTTACAAGATAGGACAGGGCTTCGCCAGGTGGCGCATTACCTGGATGATTTCCTGTTCACGGGTGCTCAAAACTCTGATCAATGTGCACTCTTAATGAGTCAGTTCCAGGCTCTGGCCAATTAATTGGGTGTCCTGTTTACTCAGGAGAATCATAGAATAATAGAATCATAGAAAAGTAGAGTTGGAAGGGGCCTACAAGGCCATCGAGTCCAACCCCCTGCTCAATGCAGGAATCCAGGTCAAAGCATCTCTGACAGATGTCTGTCCAGCCGCACCTTGAATGCCTCCAGACTGGGAGAGCCCACCACCTCCCTAGGTAGTTGATTCCATTGTCTTATTGCTCTGACAGTCAGGAAATTTTTCCTGATGTTTAGGTGGAATCTAGGTTCCTGTAACTTGAGCCCATTATTCCGTGTCCTGCAAACTGGGATGAACGAGAAGAGATCTTTGCCCTCCTCTGTGTGACATCCCTTCAAATACTGGAAGAGTGCGATCATATCTCCCCTCAGTCTCCTCTTCTGAAGGCTAAACTTGCCCAGTTCTTTCAGTCTCTCCTCATAGGGCCTTGTTTCCAGACCCTTTATCATCCTTGTTGCCCTCCTCTGAACCCTCTCCAGTTTGTCTATGTCCTTCTTAAAGTGAGGTGCCCAGAACTGGACGCAGTACTCAAGATGAGGCCTAACCAGTGCCGAGTAAAGGGGAATTATCACTTCCCGCGATTTGGAAGCTATACTTCTATTAATACAGCCCAAAATTGCATTTGCCTTCTTTGCAGCCACGTCGCATTGCTGGCTCATATTCAGTTTGTGATCTACCACAATTCCAAGATCCTCACTTGTAGTATTGTTGAGCCAAGTGTCCCCCATTCTGTAACTCTGCATTTGGTTTCCTCTCCCTAGGTGCAGCACTTGGCATTTATCCCTGTTAAATTTCATTCTGTTGTTTTCGGCCCAGCGCTCCAGCCTATCGAGGTCACTTTGAATTTTGTTTCTGTCTTCCAGAGTATTAGCTGTTCCACCCAACTTTGTGTCATCTGCAAATTTGATAAGCATTCCCTGTACCTCCTCATCCAAGTCATTAATAAAAATGTTGAAGAGCACCGGGCCCAGGACCGAGCCCTGTGGTACCCCGCTCGTTACCTCTCCCCAGTTTGAGAAGGAACCATTGATAAGCACTCTTTGAGTCCGATTCTTTAGCCAATTGTGGATCCACCTGATAGTTGTTCCATCTAGCCCACTCTTAGCTAGCTTACTAATCAGGATATCATGAGGCACTTTGTCGAAAGCTTTGCTGAAGTCCTGGTATATAATGTCCACAGCATTCCCACAGTCCACAAGGGAGGTTACCCGATCAAAAAATGAGATCAGATTAGTCTGACAGGATTTGTTCTTGACAAATCCATGCTGGCTTCTAGTAATCACTGCATTGTTTTCAAGGTGCTTGCAGACTGACTTCTTTATAATCTGCTCAAAAATCTTCCCGGGGATTGATGTCAGACTGACTGGCCTATAGTTCCCAGGTTCCTCCTTCTTGCCCTTTTTGAAGATGGGAACAACATTTGCCCTCCTCCAGTCGTCTGGCACTTCCCTTTGCCCTTTTTGAAGATGGGAACAACATTTGCCCTCCTCCAGTCGTCTGGCACTTCACCTGTCCTCCATGATTTCTCAAAGATAATAGACAGTGGTTCTGAGAGTTCTTCTGCCAGTTCCTTTATTACTCTAGGATGCAGCTCATCAGGCCCTGGAGATTTAAAAACTCGTTCAGAGTAATCAGGTGCTCCGTGACCATTTGCCTATCAATCTCAAGCTGCAATTCTGCCCCTTCAGTCTGCACTTCAGGTTTGCCAGGGGGGTCATAGACCCTCTTTTGGGAGAAGACCGAGCCGAAGTAGGAATTGAACACTTCTGCCTTTCTTGTCTTCTGTTATCAATTTGCCATCCTCATTGCGTAGTTGAACCACCAGTTCTTTCTTCTGTCTTTTACTGTGCATGTATCTGAAGAAAGCTTTTTTGTTGCTTTTAGCATTCCTCGCTAACCTTAGCTCATTCTCAGCTTTAGCCTTCCTGACACTATTCCTGCAGTTCTGTGCTACCTGCCTGTACTCTTCCCCTGTAGCCTGTCCTTCCTTCCACTTCCTATACGTGTCCTTTTTTGTTTTCAGGTCATCTTTGAGTTTATTGTGAAGCCACATTGGCTTCTTCTGTTGCCCTCTGCCTTTTTTCCTTGTGGGAATTGTTTGCAATTGTGCCTTTAAAATTTCCTTTTTTAAAAACTCCCACCCCTCCTGGGCTCCCTTTCTCGTGAGAGTCACTTGCCATGGGATCTTACTAATTATTGTTCTGAGTTTGTTAAAATTGGCTTTCCTAAAATCCAGGGTACGTGTTTGGCTACACTCAGCTTTTGCTTCTGTTAGAATCAAGAACTCAAGTATAACATGGTCACTTTCCCCCAGAGTTCCCGAAACTGCCACTTTATCCACTAACTCGTCTCTGTTGGTTAGAATCAGGTCAAGGATAGCCGATCCTCTAGTTCCT
This sequence comes from Shinisaurus crocodilurus, assembly GCA_021292165.1. Classification (NCBI taxonomy): domain Eukaryota; kingdom Metazoa; phylum Chordata; class Lepidosauria; order Squamata; family Shinisauridae; genus Shinisaurus; species Shinisaurus crocodilurus. The sequence goes on along the minus strand of CM037880.1, from coordinate 123,774,185 downwards.
TCCTCCACTTTCTGTAGGAGGAAGTTATCAGCAGCACAGCTCAGGAATTTCTTGGAGGGGCCATGTTTGGCTGAATAAGTCTCCCAACAGATATCAGGGAAATTGAAGTCTCCCATTACTACCACATCGTGCCTCGTTGAAACAATGGCAATTTGCTTTTCAAAAGTTCCATCCTCGTCTTCTCCTTGATTGGGTGGTCGGTAGTAGACTCCAACTGCCATGTTCGCTTTATTCTTTGCCCCCTTTATTTTAACCCAGATGCTCTCAATGGGGCTGCCAAGCTCCTCTTCCTGTATCTCTGTGCAGAGATACGTATTTTTAACATACAGTGCAACTCCACCTCCCTTTCTGTTGCTTCTGTTCCTTTTGAACAAGTTATACCCTTCAATTGCTGTATTCCAGTCATGGGAGTCATCCCACCAGGTTTCAGTTATCCCTATCAAGTCGTACTTGCCCTCATGTATCAAGAGTTCAAGTTCGTCTTGTTTATTGCCCATACTCTGGGCATTAGTATAGAGACATCGAAGACTATGTGCTTTATAGTCCGACTTTCCCCCTACATTTTGTGGTAGACTATCAATGGGCACCGCTGGAGCTGTTCTCTCCATTGTGGCATAGAGGCCTTCTTCCATTGGTACCCCCGAGTTTATGTCTCCCTCCCCTGTTGGATTCAGTTTAAAGCCCTCCTGATTAAGTTCCTCATGCTGTGTCCAAACACATTCTTCCCAGTCCTTGTGAGGTGCAACCCATCCTTTGCCAGCAGTCCATCTTCCAGGAAGTGTAGCCCGTGGTCCCAGAATCCAAATCCCTCACGTCGGCTCCACCTTCGTAGCCAGTCATTCACTCGGAGTATTTTTCTTTCCCTTTCTATGCCTCTTCCAAGTACTGGAAGGATGGATGAGAAAACTATCTGGGCCCCGAAGTTCTTGAGTTCCCTTCCCAGCTCTTCAAAGTCTGCCGTGATTTCTTTGTAACTCCGCTTGGCAGTATCATTTGTACCCACGTGGAAGAGAAGAAAGGGGTATGTGTCGGTGAGCTGCATGAGCCTCGGCAGCTGCTCTGTCACATCCTTAATCCGTGCCCCAGGGAGACAGCACACCTGGCGAGTCCATGGGTCTTCGCGACATACTTTGGCTTCGATCCCCCGCAGGAGGGAGTCTCCCACTACGAGTACTCTTCTCTTCCTCTTGCTGTAGGCCTTGGTTTGATTGCCTCCAATTGACTGACCCTCAGCCTCTTGCTCGCTGTCACGTTGGGGGCCCGGTAATCCGTCCTCTGCAGGCTGTCCTCTGCTCTCGTCCTCAAGTACATGGAAGCGGTTCCATAGCTCCACTGCTTCCACAGGCGCAGAGTGTCTTCTAGCAGGGGGCTCCACTGCTACCACAGGCGCAGATTGACATGGTCAATCAGTGCTCCCGCCTGCCTCAAGATAAACTAAGAGCCCTGCAGGAAAGGGTCAGTCAGGTTTTACAGTCATGCAAGAATAAAGCGGATTCTAATCGGCTAGTCCCGGGAGACTATCTAGGCCCCTGATTCCTGAACTCCTATGTCACCTGATGTTTTGTTGGACCTGAGAGCCCAGTGGGCAATCAAATGCAGCTCTAATTATGAGGCCGTATTGTTCCATGCAGCGGCGTTAACAACATTTTTTGGCGTATTCTGTATTTTGGAAATGGTCACTAGATCAAAATCCAATGTTTCTGGATGAGTGTTACAAGTCTCTGACCTGGGTTTCATGCCTGATGGCGTTCGGCTCCAGTTGTGCAAGTCAAAATCAGTCAAGCGTCTAAGGGGGCTGTCGTGACTCTTTATCCTGCCTCTACTAAGGAATTGTGTCCTGTGGCAGCATTACATGCCTTCATGGACCTGAGAGGTCCTGCCGGGGGCCCATTATTCCGCCATGATGCCAGCTCTCCTTTGGCTAAGTTCCAGTTTTGGGTGGTGGCCAAATTTGCCTTGCGGCCACTGGGGCTCAAGCACATGCATTTTTGCATGCATTCCTTCTGGATTGGTGCGGCGTCTACTGCCACTACTCTGGGATTCCCCTTGGACAGGTTACGAGCTGTGGGTTGATGGCATTCGCAGGCATATCAGTCATACGTACACAAATTGCCGTGAATGATCCTGCCGCTTCTATTTCTTTTTTTACAGATCCTCTGACGACCAGACTGGTTTGTGTGCTTGTGTGTGGGCACAGCATCGTTTTCTGGGCAGCGCGGTGGGCTGCTTCATCGGGCCTAGGAGTAGAGGTGGCCACGAACCTGCTGGCGGGGCCGCCTCGCCACCACCTCGCCTTTCCGTGGCGGCGGCCCTGCCGCCTCGATCTTCTGAGCGGCACAGAGCTGTTCTCTGTGCTGCTCGAGCCGCCGGTACAGGCTGCACTGGTCCCGGTGGGGAAACCAGGGCAACAGGGCTGTTTAAGCCCTGTTGCCCTGGTTTCCCTGCTAAAAACGTAGCATGGGGGCCCAGCGCGCTGGCGCAGGGTCCCTTCGCGTCAATTCTGGTGTGCCACAATTGACGTGCCAGGACCAGCGCGGCCAGCGTGGGCGGCTCGCCACGGAGAGGCGAGCCGCCCAGAAGAACCGGTAAGTTGGCACAAGCCTCATACGGATGTTAGTGGGTCCGATTTCAGCCCGCTGTGCCCATGTGAGGCGAGACGGTCCACCCCTACCTGGGAGCCCAGCTTGGCATTGGTCAAATGGCAGACATCCAGTGGTTGGGCTGCTGTGGTATGCAGTGGCAGAGTCTGATTCCCACTTTGTTCTGGTCTGGTTTGGTTGGACTGCCCCCACATGTGCTAATGTTGTACCTGGGGGGAAATGACCTTGGCTTGCTCAAAGGAAAGGCCTTGATCGTGCAGGCACATGCAGACTTTTCTTACATAAGGCAGTACTGGCCCAGAGTCCAGATTGTCTAGGCTCATATCCTGCCGCACTTCTGTTGGAGGGGTGGTGCGAACCCCAGGAGACTCAACAGAGTGGGCAGGAGGGTGAATCATGAACTTTCCAGGTGGCTGGGTGGGATGGGATGTGCAATCCGGGATTGCAAAATCTCACCCTGAGATTTCTTTGGCACAGAGAGAGCTGTACCGGACAGATGGTGTACATTTGTCTGATGCCAGTAATGATCTGTTTCTCAACGACGTGCGAAGGAGGGCCCTGCTGGAACTCGTTCTGGGCAGGTGGGGGAGAGGTGACTAAGCAGAGGCTTATCCCTCTCTGTGGTGTGTAAGTGTGGGTTTTAGGCAATGGGTAGGGTTTGGTGAGCATCCATTGGCACCTTTTAGGTGACTGGCGACCTGAGGTTCCCTGTTGCCGAGTCCTGCGACTGTGGGAGATAAAGACCGTCTTAACTCACCCGCTTGTTGTCGTGTGACTGGGGGGTGGCGAGATGCAGCGTGGCCCCGCAGATTTGGATGCTTCGCCCAATGAACAGCAGTACCGGCCAATGGGCTGGCCTAATTTGACCCACACTTCATCCCTTCGCAGGTTATTGATTATTAATAAATGTGGCCCAATTTTGCCCCACATTTGTGTCTCAGCTCTGTATTTTCCCCTTTACACCCGCAAATATTATGCACCTATTGTCAAAGTAACACATGCATATGTCTTTTTATATGCAGGAGATGGTGCCTTGAAAACTTGACAAAAATTATGCCATCTGGTTATCCATTTGCTTATTATGAGACCCATAATAAGAAGGAAAGAAAAGTGCATTGTTAGGTCTCCCTAGATTCAAACTAAATCAAAAATTGCAGATTGTTTGATCTAGTATGGTAGATATGTCTTTGGGGATTGATTAAAGTCAGAGGTACATGGTGCTACATTCCTTGTGTGTATTTCATCATCAAAGGATTCTCATTTAGCTCTTTGAATAAAATATGAAGATAACAGATAAAACTACTGTGTCACTGCTAAAATCCTTCAAACCAATATTTATTAAAATTGAAAGCAGAAGGGAGCAAATGAAGACACCTTTGTATTAACATGCACAAATAATTCTGATATCTAATTCTGTAGATACCTTCTGATGCCTTGAAAGATTTAGATTTCTTATTTAAACTGAAGGTAACCCCTGCCCCCCAAGTCCATGATGTCTTGTAGGGAGGGATGAGATTATATCTCCATAAAACCTCAACCAACTGCATGATATTGTATTGAGGCAACTCCAAAAAAAAGAAAAAAAGCCCCAGAAAACTAATTGTTGGGAGCAATATAGGACAGTGATGGCGAACCTTTTTGAGCCCGAGTGCCCAAACTGCAACACAAAACCAACTTATTTATTTCAAAGTGCCAACACTGCAATTAAACCTGAATTGCAGTGTTTTAGTTTTAGTTTTAGAAAAACTAAATTGCAGGTTTTAGTTTTAGAAAAACAAGTCATACAGTTGTCCGAACTAATTAACATCTTTTGTCTTTAAAGAAAAACACAACAACAGAGCTTTCAATGATACAAACAGTTTTTTGTTGAAAAAAAAATCGGCTCAAAAAATTATTATAGTACTACATTGTACACATAGCCTGAAGGGAATTTATACAAACTGTTTAAATAATTAGGCACATGTATTTTTGGATAAGGGATTCTCAACTTGTAATATGATTATATGCCAGACCGAAATTGTATGGAGCAAGCTTTACCCCGGGTCCTTTCCCTGCTTCTACAGGTGTCGGATTAGTAAAAGTAAAAGTCAACCTGTACTAGGATGAGCAACATAAACAAGAAAATTAAACGTGCTTAACACATTTTAAACACTTTTATGTCTTGGACTGCAAACACTGCATTAGGTAAAAGTTTGCATTGGGCATGCTTTTGCACAATTACCTAATGTGATTTTTGCTATTGCATGCATGCTGATAATTTGTAAAACCTTGGCTCATACTCCGTTAGTTTGAGAGCAACACATGCAGCACTCAGGTCAATTGTTAGGGCTTTACATCCAAGCCATGCTCTGTGCATCATTCTTCAAAATCTTTTAAATGTGATAACAATGTAGAAAAGAATTCTGTAACAGGAATTCTAGAATAAAATCATTCTGTTCCACACTGTGAGAAAGAACAAGATCATTAGTGTTTTGCAGAAGGGGACGGTCTTTTCACGATCTTGTGACCAATGGTTCGAGTGCCCACAGAGAGGTCCCTGCGTGCCAGCTGTGGCACCCGTGCCATAGGTTCGCCATCACTGATATAGAACCTTAGTATACTGTAGCTAAAAGCTGCGGGGAGGCAAATAGGGTAGTGAGAAATATTATGGGAGAGTCTGCCTTTACCCCTCTGTTACTATGGGTCTTTGTCTACATGTGTATGGCACTAAAAATGTATATACCCAAGTAACACATGCCTGGATCTTTAACTTATAGCCATGGTGCACCATAGAAGACGTAAGGCTTCCAAAAGAAGAAATAACCGTAGGGAGAGGAGGGTGCTTTTAAGATCTGGATTGGGCCTCTGTACCTATTCTAGAGTAGAAATGAAAAGAAGACATAGCTTCTAGACACACATTTAAAGTAATGTCCGTTTTGGCCATTAGTGTGCTGTCTATACCTGATTAGACTGGAATCTGGTAGAGAGTAGCAATGAGTGAGAATTTTGCGGGGCTCATGTTTTGGTAAGTACTTCCCAAAATCTACAATTGTAATTCATGAGACAGAAAGAATGTGAATTTAAAAAAAAAAATGAATGCAGGAGAAAGTGAAACTGACAGATTCATCCATCCCTAGTGGAGAGGTCAGTCATTTAGACCTTTCCAGAGATCCCAGGCCTGCTGACTAGAGAGTGGAAACCACTCCTTTTGTCCATGCTTATAGAGGACAAATTTACGCAAATTGCGGCAGCTTTTGGCATATGTTACAGCATTTTCTATGTAAAAAGCGGCCTGCTGGGAACCCGGAAGTAGCTTCCCTGACTCGACTCAGGAGAGTGCGAGTCGAGCCTGGGAAGGAGGTAACTGGGACTGAGTCCGGGGGGGGGGGGTCGAGCCCGGCCAGTTTGCCAGTTTGCCCCAAACAAAATCTTCACACATCCCTACCCACGCTACCCTAAAGATATTTACAAGAGACCCAGAGGGTATTAAAGCTGTTTAGTGGAAAAAGCTGGGGGAAATAAACAATTCCACCTGTTGGAAGTGGAAAGATCATAGGATAGAAGGGCATTTGGCAGGATAGCATTGATAAAAATGAAGATTTTACCAAAGTTAATTTTTTTATTTAGAATGATACCATATAAGATATCAGAGAAGGAAATTAAAGATTGGCAAGTAATTTTAAATAGTTATTGTAATGGGGGGAAAAGATCGAGGATTATTAAGAATAGGTGGTAAGTATAAAGCTCAAAAAGTAGGGGGACTTGGTCTTCCAAATATAAAATGGTACTATATAGCTAATCAACTTAATATAATAATAATAATATAATGTTTATTTACAGTCTACTGACCACACCAATATATATATACAATACAAACAAGATATGCCAGCTCTCAGTTGTACACTCAGAATAAAAACATACAATAAAACCGAATCAGGCAAGCATAGAAGGCCTAGTCAAAATAGCAACATTCAAGAATTTTGCAACTTCCTTCATGATTAAACTATTTGAGCCATCAAGCAAAATGGTCAAAAGAGACTCTAAAGATCGTCCAGGGAAAGTTTGTGTGATTGGATGTATTAGAGTCTCTCTAGCTCCTCGATAGAAAATAGAACATGCACAACAGATTCCACCTCCTCGTTGTTGCAGGGGCAGCATCTATTTTTCACTGGGATTTTACTGTATCTGCCATCCAAAAGTTTGGAGGGTAGTACATTAAATCGGGCTAAGGAGAATGCTCTCCTGTATTTAGGGATAGATAACCACTCTAAATAGAGCATCCCATTTTTAGAATAAAGGCCCGACAAACCCAGTGACAGAGGGAAACATGGGCCCTGGGCCGCTGCATGGAGCTCTTGAAAATCGATGTCAGTCAGTCTCTGCTTGACTAGAAATTTAGCTTTCTCCCAGGACAAGGATAGCAAATGGGAAGGAGACAGCTCAATTGAGGCAACCTTTTGCCTCACTGCTTTATTCCAAGCAGACACACAGGAATCTAACATTACCTGGGAAACAAAAGAATTTGGCTTAACCAAAAGCTGGCAACGAAGCAAGAAGTGAATAGAATGTCTCCAAGCCAGACAATTGAGAGAATTAAGGCCAGCTTCAAGATAAAGGGCAGCACCAGCGACACACTTGGGCACGCCAAATATAGATCTAAGGAAGTAAGACTGAACGCTTTTGAGAGAGTCTTTAAGACAAGGAAACCAGATAGGAGCTCCAAAAAGAATCTGGGATACTATCTAAACTTGAAAAATATGGATGCCAGCTGGAATAAATTTTCCACCTCTAGTGAAAAAGAAGCGCAATATGGCACTCAGATTTTGTTCGGCTTTAGCCTTAGCAAGCTTTGCCTGGACTCTCCAGTTAGCAGTCTCATGAAACCAAATACCCAGATATTTATAGGAGTCAACTTGATCAAGTCTACTGTTATCCATAACCCAAGAATGTCTAACCTTCTTCCTTGCAAATACCGTAACTTTAGCTAATACCATAACTAAGCTAATCAACTTAGATATATTATGGATATTATCGCTAGGAAGGATTTTATGTGGTGGGAAATAGAAGCATATGAATTGGGAAATAGGGTGGAGAGTTTTTTATTTACAAAACAAGGATATAATATGATAAAAAGATTAGAAAATCCCTTTTTAAAAAATATGTTAGAAAATTGGAATAGAAACAAGAAAATATTTATACCAGGTATATCACCGTTTACTCCAGTGGTGGTAATGGAGGACTTTCCAGAGAACGCTAGACATTTAGAACGAATTTATATAGAGAAAAAGGTAATAAGATTAATGGACTGGCTGGAAAAAATGGAGACAAGGCAGCAAATAATTGAAAGGATTGGACCAGGAAGAATTTCATGGTTAAATTTAATCCAATTAGTTCAATGGGGGAAGAAATGGAAGAGGAGACAGGAGTATGAAAGAGAATTCACTGCATTTGGGCAGTTGGTTATGTCTAGAGAACTTATAGAAGGAAATGTATTAGCTAGAGGTATCACAAAGATGATATATAAAATGATGCAGAAATCAGAAGAGCAAGCGGAAAATCTTAAGATAGTTTGGGATACAAAGTTTGAAGAGGAAATAGCAAAGGAAGAGTGGAATAAGATATGGGATAGGCGAATATTGAAAAATATGTCAATAAGGATAAAAGAGAATTTCTATAAGTTAATTTGGAGATGGTACCTGACTCCGGTGAGAATAAACAAAATAGATAATAAATGTTCTCCAATGTGTTGGAGAGGCTGTCAGGAGCTGGGTACGTATGCTCATATGTGGTGGAGTTGTAAAAATGTAATGGATTTTTGGGAAATGATTTTTGAAGAAATATCAGAAATTGTTGGTGTTGATTTAGAAGTTTGTCCTAAATTAGCATTGTTATCAATAACTGAAAAGGTGGTGGGTCCTCAAAATGTTAAAGAATTAATTGTAAATTTGTTATCGGCAGGTAGATTAATGATAGCAAGAAAATGGAAAGTTCAGCAAGTTTTTTCTATTACCGATTGGTATAAAGAAGTGTGGGATATGGCTTTAAATGATATGTTAACTTGTAATATCAAATGCAAAAGGGGACAATTAAAGAGAAATAATGTTAAGGATATTTGGGGTTTATTTTTGGATTTTGTGTTAAACAAGGGGAAAGGGAGTATGCTGTGTCAAGATATGTTGTATTTTTGGAATAATGAATAATTATAGATATAGAGATAGAATGTATTATATGGTCCCGTGGTGACGGGAGCACTATATAAATTGTATGTTTGTTATTTAGTTGTTCTATGTATTGTCTGAAAAATTTTAAAATAAAATTTATTTAAAAAAAAAAGAAAAAGGAAGGGCAAACAAGTGGGACACTCTATTTGGCTTGGTCCTCCTTCCACACATGGATTAGGGTGTAACTGGTCCTGTGACAGACTTCATGCACATCGTAGCTACTGTGGATTACAGCTGTTGTACCTTATGTTAGATTTGTGCATGCATGTACACGCGCACACACACACACACACACACGCACAGTAGGTAAACACAACACATACCCATGCAGGAACCAGTCCTCAGTCAAATAACCAGGACATTCATACACTCCATTTTTACAAGTAGCAATACGGGACATTTTCCGCTCCACGTCTTGAGTAAATTGTCAGCATTCTTTGCAATTGCAACTAATCTGCTGTAGGAAGCACATTCTTCTATTTGAATAATTGGTGTGGATTTGTTGCAAACTTCTACAACGGTGCATTTCTAGAAATGCCCAATCAATTCACTGGAATCTGTCCCTGCAGCAATTTCTTCTTCTAAAACTGTCTCAGTTTTTCATTATTTCTATATGTGTCTCTAAGCAATCTATATCTATATATCTATATATATGACTTTTTAGATATCTGAAATAATAAATATTAGATGCGGATTATCCAACAGGTTGGGAAAATGACAGTACTTGATTCTATAATTATTTAATAATATGCTCTATCTTGGCTAAAATATTTTCACAGGAAATGTCTCTCTCACTAAAGCTGTCTGAAGGGCATTATATTGCCTTTCAGAGATGATTGACAATTTCAATGATGAAACAATGACTTAACATCACCTTAGCTACTTTGTCGATCGGAACAGTTCAAGGAACTTTATATATCTCCATAAATAGTTATGCCAGGTTTATACATTCTTGGGGCCAAAATGTAACGTAAAATATCATCTGAACCGTTTCTTCATTTTTACAGCTCTTACAGTGATGTCATAATGGGCCCATGTTAAAAAGGTTTGATAAATATTTTTTAAGCCCAGCAACAGCATTCAATCCTACTTGACATATGAGGAAGATCTGCAGGCAGACAAACCGCTGTATCCAGGGCTCTGCGGGGCTCATCCTGGCAGGGTGGAAGTGAGGAGCAGCATTTTTGCTCTTTTTTCTGTCCTTTCCCCGACCTTTTTTAATGAATCCCCTCCCACTGGTTTCAGTGGGAGGGAATTCATATATGGCAGCTAAGCATGGGGGGTTACAGAGGTACCCAAAATGCACTTTACATTGCAGAATTCACACAGAAGTAAACTTATAGTCTTCCCATGACATTGTTGTTTACTGTGTTACCTGCATAACATTTGTTTTATGTATATATATATTATATAACATTCCCGCATTTCAGCCTTTTAATAATCATCAATTGACTTGATTATATCCTGATCACCAAAATGGTGGCAACGTTCCAGCCATGTTTGCTGCTAGCTCCAGCATTTTAATCTTGCCTTATCCTATTTTAAAGCTTTGCTGCTATAGGTTTTGTTTGGGTTTCCATTTTAATCCCCTTGCATGGCCTTGTGGCTTGAATTTTGTTTTTATTATTGTTTTCGCAACAAGAGATACTAACTAAGGCTGCAGCTGACAGCAAGAGACCTGTGGGCTGGCACCTCTTTACAAGGGATGTACTGATTGTTAGAATCCCTCATGAGAGAACTGCAAGAGAACTGCTGGTTAGAATTGCAAGAAAGGAGGGAGTGAAGCATCCTGAATTTCATCAGTTTTTGTTGGGTTGAATCCAAAAGCGAGAGTGGCTGTGGGAGAGAGGGAGAGAGAGGGAGGAAAACAGAAAGAGAGACTGAGAAGCAAGAGTGTGTATGAGAGAGTGAGACTTGCTTGGTGAGGGATACGACATACAACTCGCAAGGAGACTAGGAGCGAAGGGCAAGAGAGAAAGAGAGTGAGAATTACCCAACACCTTCCTCTTCCCGCCCAGGCACAAACTTCATAAGAGTCCCAAGCAGAGATAATGTTAACTGTTTAAAATTCTCAACATTAACTGTTTAAAGACCAGCGCTCCAGTGTTTTAATGTATAACACCAAGTATCGCCTGGCTAAAGGGTATGTATGAGAATCACCATTATTATTATTATTATTATTATTATTATTATTATTAGCAATTAATGACAATAATAACAAAATAATTACAATACAACATTGATACTGTGTACCCCCTACCCTCTAGGGACCAAGCTTATATTGCCCAAACAAATATCAAATATTATTCTCTATTCCAAAAATGTCACAAATCTTGACAAGGTTCATTCCCCTTCCCTCTCATAATCCAAAAATTTACCCCAGATGCTCACAAAAGTGTTTTTCTCCAAGTCACCTGTTTTTGTGAAGGACTCAAGTCTCAACTTGCAAGGAAACCAGGTGTGGAGAGTGTGAGAAAAAGAGAGCAAGAGCCATTTAACACCATTTTGTTTCATTGGTGCTGGGGAGTAACCCTCTGGCTCTTCGTCCAAGACACAAAGTAAGTGACTTTGTTATCAGCACACACACACACCGACAGACCCAGGAAATGACACACCAGTTTGCTCATTAAAGAAGATAATAGAGTGGAATCCATATTTTATTTTAAATTATATATTATTGACTTTAAGCCAAAGTTGTCTTTTAAAGTTCATTCAAAGTACATTGGAGCAGAGCAACTGTTGTTAGTGAATTTTCTGTTGTGTTATTTTAATCTAGTATTATTTTACTATTTACTATTTCTTATTTAAAATTATTATTATTTTTAGTATTATTTTAACTTAAATTTAATACCTGTGATTTAATACCCAGCATACTACCCATGCTCAGCAGCGACGAGCTCTAACAAATAATTTATCCCCCAGTCTGACCCAAAAATCTATTTTACAATACTATAAACCAGCAAAAGGAGTGAGCAAGGCTGGAACATGTGTGCACTGTGCGGCAGTTAGATGTGAGGGCCACTGTTAGGCCCACAATTGATGGTTTTAATTCTCTTAATAGTGAATCTATAATGTTGGAACCAATTAATGAACTACTGTAGGAAGGAGACTTAGATATTTCCGCTTCTTTTGATTTTCCAACCAACTGGTCAGTTGATCCAATTCTATTGGAGGAAGCGGATTTGGTTTCTCCCGCATATATGCAGACCACTTCTTACAAAGAAACAGTACAATGTTCTTAGGCTGCAATCCTATACCTATACATACACACTTACCTGGGAGTAAGTCCCATTGAACTCAGTGGAATTAACCTTGGAGGAGACATGCATAGGATTGTGCTGTAAAAATGTATCCCAAATGTTATTTCTCTGCATAGGCAATTGCAGAATTTACTAAACTTAATCCAGAATAAACAGTTGTGTTTTGATTTCTGATGTATGCTATCGTGCAAACACAGCAATATGTTAGTTGGTATATAGTCGGTCTTGCTCTGTCTCTCTCTCTCCCTCCCTCCCCACCGCCCCCACAAACAAATGTCTATCTCCCTGATTTGCTATTTTCATTATTAAAATGTTCATCTTCCCAACCTCAGCTCTAAGTGCTTTAGAGCACTTTTGCAGGTGAGTGGCTATCAGACCTAACCCAGTAAAGAAAGCAATGGCTATGGAGTCTCAACTTGTTTCCAACTGCTGTTGTGTTTTGTTTTCTTGTTTTGTTTTTAAATGCCTCCCCCCCCCCCCCATTTAGACACAACAATAGCATGGAGCTCTTTCTGGATAATTCTGTTCCTCAGTTCAGTGCAGGGGCAAGGTGAAAACACATGAGGTATGATTAACAGCATTACTGATACTTTGTCATTGGTTTCCTGATAAACACACTAGCTGCTTTTTTTCTGCAGTGAAGAGTCTTGGGAAGAATATTTTTTACACATGGCAAAGTTTAATCACCCCTAAAGCATGGTTAATGGCAATATCATAAATGTCATTGAAAATATTACTTTTCGAAATGGCCCTCCATAATCCTTTCTGGTAATGTACTGCCTTGCTTTCAACCTTGGTCTACCTTCAAGTGTTTTCTTTTCCCCCTCATTCCACTTCCAGCTGCCTTAAAAAGAAAAAGAAAAAGAAAGAATGAATAATGCAAACACCAGGCACCCAGTTGTCACTGCTGCCTAAAAAAAAAAAAAAAAAAAACTGGTCCTGACAAAGCAGTGGGAATGTTGAAAAGGGTAGGAACCAGCTTCATCATCCTTCCACAGGCTGGTTAAGTGTTGGACCCAGCCACCTTCTTTTCTTACTTCCTCCATTCCTAACTAGAGATGTAAGGAAATCCTCTACTTGCCCGAAAAGGGGTTGGTCGAGTCTTTGTAGTTATCCAAGCAAATGCTGTTGCCGCCATCTCCTACTATCCCAAGGCCCAGAAACATACCATGAGCAAGGGGAAAGCAGATGTCTGCACCATGAGAGGGAGGGAAGAAATGCAAAGCAACTAAGTGAGCCACCCTCTTGCCATTCTCTTCCTGTGATCTTCTCCACTGCCACCCAGTGACATCTTTATTTTTCCTCACTGCCTCAACTAAAACAGCCCTTTCCCCTGTAACTTTGGTGTCACTGTACATGGTAGAGCGGGAAGGTGATTACATGTGGAATTTAAAAAATAATAAGCATGGAATCTGTCCAAGTCTAAATTAAACCATCAACACATTTAGTTTTGACTAAAGGTTTTGAAAATCATCAATTTAAATAGTAATTGTAAAGATATTTCTGCAAGGGGGAAAACAGATTTTTAGAACAGTTTTAGCAAGGAAATGTAAAAGCCGGTATAAAAATAACATGAGGAAAAAACACATCCATCTAAACCTTATCTAGGTTTCTCTGCTTAAAGCGAAGTCCTAGCATTCCACCCCCCAGCTCATCCTAGCCCCATGGCAGCCTCCAGCTTCCTTGCTTTCAGCGCAGCTTCCTTTGTTCCTGGAGTCTGGGTTCTCTGCAACATTCTCCATTCTGGCATCTTTCTTCTGACTTCTAGCTCTTGAACTGATTGTCTGCCTGCTTGCCAGCTTCACTGATATACACTATTCCAGCTCCCCTTCATAGCCAACCAGACCTCGATGCCAATGAAAAATGCAGTGGAGTTTCGCTAAGTTCCTTGTCCCCATATAACTAGGTTCCTTCTTTTTCTTCCTTGGTTTTCAGTTTCCGGAGCTGGCCCGTTGTACCTTATGTGTCCTTTTGAACACACTGGCAAGACCAGCCTCTAAACTCCAAATAACCTAATGTCTAAACAGAAGGCAACCATGTTACAACTAATTGCAAATACAAAATGGCTGCACAGTTTCACTTCTTCACACTATTAGAAAATCTGTGTGGCTCTTAAAGCATTCTTTGATTATTTAAATTTGTAGTCTGCCCTATCGTAAGGGCTCAGAGCACAGTACCACATTGCAGACATAAAAAGAAGATAGTCGTTGGGGGAAGTATCAGACAGTTCCAGGAGCATTGGGTTGTATCCAATGTTAGTGTAACTTAAGTCCCATTCATTTCAATGGGTCTGCTCTAAGTAGGACTAACATTGGATACAACCCAGTGTTATATCATTTGGGGGGGGGTGTTACTGAATCAGGTGTACAAGTCCTACCACAAGTGTGAATGAAAAAATAGTCACCTCAGCATGTGCTGGGATCCAATCCCCACACTTGGTACAGGAAGGGGTGGGGGTGGGGCTTCTGCTGGAATAAAATTCAAGGCATGCATTATTATTTGTATATGAGCTCAGCTTCCTGGGACATCTGCCCAGGCTGTCCTGGTTGCTGGGTAGAAACATTTATTTATTTATTTGTTTGTTTGTTTATTTGTTTGTCCCGTCTTTCTTTTAAGAGCACCCAAGGCACTATACATAGATTCCAGATGGTCTCCAATCCAGGCATTGACCAGACCCAGATCTGCTTAGCATCAGCAAGATTCCTGTAACATGTACCTTCCAATGACACTCTGGGCCTTGGGGTGAGGGGGAGACTGAGAAAATGGTATACCATAATTCCCCTCTTTTAAAAAGGTTTGTTGTCCTTGCCATTCAGAACTCTTACAGTAAGTTCTGGTGCCTGTGATGTTATGTGGGTGAGTGAGAAAGGATGGGCAGGAAGAATGGTGTATTTACATATGTGACATGATTGGCTGAGAGAGTGAGGGCGGGGGTCAAGCCTGTGTTATATAAGCAGTGGGCGGTGCTGTTCAGGCAGGTTTGAAGGTTTTTGTGGGGATCTGTGAAGAGAGTGCAGGACTGAGAGGAGCGCGTGGAATGTGAAGTGCTGTTTGGGGGTCTGACTGGAGGGAGCTGAGCAATTATATTAGGATGGTTAAGAGTTTAGCTAGTGAGTGCAGGGATTGATATTGGGAACAGTTGCTGAGGGAGGATTGGTACTAGGATAAGATCGTACATTAGTCAGGATTAACTGAAACTTACACATGAAATTTATTTCCAGTACTTGTTGTATTTCAAAATAAGCTTTTCTTTGTTACTTGAAACAGCCTGTGTGGGAAGCTGTGCTTATTGTACTGGTCAAAGTGGTATAAGGTAGGGATTATTAGACGTCCCAAAGGCAGTGTGAGAGGGGTAAGGGTAAGGGTTAGTGGCAAAGAAACCCGCAACCTTACGCAAGTGCACCCAGAGATCCCAATAAGGAGGGCAAGCTTGAGACCCTACAGAGGTGGGGTGTGACAGTGCCAAACCCAAGTCAGGCAAGTCTCCTGCCATCATCCCCTGCCCCCTCTTTTTGCTATACTATGCATGCATATTGGGTTAAGATGGTTGAATTAATTGTTGAGTCTCTATGACTGTGCAATAATCATTAACAGAGGAAAAAGATATGAATTCAAAAGCTCACCCACTTTCATAAAGCACAATGGGATGAGTCGGGCATGGGAAGCATGGAAGAAAAACGTATGACAGCTAAAGACAGGGGTCCTTTGTTGCCAGTTTTGATGCTGGCTGTTTATGAAGACAGAAACCCTAAGCAATATATTATGCAGATTTAAAAGGGAAATAGTTAGTGACAGTAAAAAAAAAAAAAACAAAAAACAAAAAAACCCAAACCAGATTGTCACGCAAGTATAAAAGAAAGTATTATTTCATTAAGCATTTATTTTAAAAGGCGTTTGAACAATCCACCCTTTAGTCATCATATACGAGCGTGACACAAAATATTCTTCCCCTAACAATGCCTTTGCATCCATAATTAAATAACAAAAAATGAATTTTCAGCATCTAACGTTCTACCATTCAGCTATTTCAGTATGGGACTGGAGAAAATGAACTCTGAAATGAATCTGCAATATAGAGAGGCAGGAACTTTTTTTTTTTTTAAGAGCTCCCCATCCAGCTAAGGAGATCTACCTGCATAAAAGGCCTGTGGCTTACGCTTGCTCAGCTTGTCTGAGCGTGGAAAGCTAAGCAGGGTCAAGCCTGGTTGTTACTTGGATAGGAGACCCCTCCTCTAGTTTCCTGCATTGAGCAGGGGCTTGGACTCGATAGCCTTGTAGGCGCTTTCCAACTCTATGATCTATGAATCTATGAATCACTTGATGAACTGGGAGCCACAAGCATATAGCAAGCTCACATTCAGAATTAGGATGCAACCTCTCCATGCCAGAGTACTTTGAATAACATGTGCATTCTTTTCATCAAATGGACATCTTCTCATCTGAATTCTTGCTCAGCTAGTGAAACATGAATACCTTGTTGATGTATGCCTGAAGCTGGATTGGAGGCAGACTTAAGCCAATTTCTACATACTTTTAATTTCCACTGATGACAAGTAGGTGTGTGTGTGTGTGCATGCATGTGTGCGTGCACGCGTGTGTGTTTTAGTTCTGATTGAAATCAAAGGAACTTAAAAGCAGAGGGAGGGAGGGTTCTGTCCTGTTGGTGTCCCTCTGTTGATAAAAGGGTCCTTGATCGAAATGAGGCTTCCATCAGCAGAACAGGAAGGCAGGGTTTTTTGTTTTGTTTTTGATGATTCCCCATTTCTCTTATAGCCCCCCCTACCAATCATGGACCTTTTGGAACAGCATGGGAGGTGGTGCATGTTGGAGGATAGGGAAAGGAGTAGGTCGTATACTGGTTAGGACGAAGCAGAGTTTCCCCCCTTATGCACAGCCTGGTTATTGAAACTGGTTTATCACCATGTGGGTTGTTAAACCCTGCTAAAAGGCTCTTAAAAGGAAACAGATTGTCCAAACCAGGTTTAAAACTAATAAAGACATTTATTAGTTTTACTTGCAATTCAGTTCATCCATATATGCAGGATGCATATAGGTAGATTAGAGTCTTTGGTGTTAAGAGTCTGCTTCTTTGGAGATCACTGGCTGGAAGCCAGCTCATCAGGTTGGAGAGGGGGAGAGAGAGAGAGACAGAGGGAGAGATGGCCAGAGAGAGGCCGGAAGTAGGGAAGAGGGGTTACAAAACATACACCCTGGGGATTGTTCAATTAACCCTTTCCTCCCACTGTAACTAGTGGTTACATTACCTTGTTGATTTAAGCAGGCAACATTACCATTTCCATCAGTGCAGGGGGCAAATATTGCCTCCTTCCCTCTTCCACTGCCAGAAACCTCCCCTGGATCAGTGGTGCAGCCAGGGCTGGACTGTGAGATGCAGGTCTGGGTCCATCAGGGTTCAGAGGGCCCCCAAACAGCCTCCACCTTCTCTCTCTCTCCCTCTCCTTCTAGCCCAGCCTGGACCCAGCCCTAGCAAAAAGGAGTGCCATGACAGGCAGCCAGGTGAGCCTGAGAGCCCCAGGAGGCTTTTTTTTTTTTTTAAGAGCATTTTGTTGTTGTTTTTTTACCTTATATTATCTAACCCAATCAGATACTGCCTTTGGGAGACACAGCCAATCATGGCACAGGAGTGACTTAAAGACTGCCCCTTCACTGCTTCTGTGCCGTTGCCCATGGCACCCCACAGGCAGCGTAAGATTAGTTCAGATTGCTGCTACTAAAAAATAGCAAACTAAAAAACAAACTTTTAATATGGCATGCTTGGCTTGGAGGTGGACATGGAGCTGCCGCCACCAACACACACACACACACACACACACACACACACACACACACTTAAAGGAGGGAGGGAAGGAAAGAGGAATGTGTGGCAATGTCAGCTGTGGGTGAGGCTGGTGGTGGATGGGTGGAGAGCCTGGGAAAGCAACTTGCCCAGGACTCCCTCAAAGCTAGCTGTGGACCAGAGAGCCTTCCATCAGTGGAATGACACCAATTAGATATAACATATTATGTATTTGTGTGTGTACACATAGATACACCCCCAAGGATAATTTCTGGACTATGTTGCCAGGTCCTTAAATACATTTGGGTTTATATTAAAGAAGAATGTTTGAGTAGGGGATTCATTGGATTTAAGACATTAAAAAGGTGATTCAGTCTCAGTTGAATAGTCCAACACACACTACCTCTGCTGTGATGGATGATATACCTAATTCAGTGTAGCAAAAGGTTAATTCAGCAATGTCATGCTTTCCATTTCTTGTGAGAATGTATCAGCTTCAGTTCAGACCGCATTAGCTCATTTGTGATGCTAAGGTATGTTCTGCCTTGAACCCTCTAAGTGTGTTATTTAACATATGCCTTGTTCTGAAGTAGCCTGGCCTGTTGGATATTGTTTCCTATACACTCTTTGTATGGCACACTTTGGGCTAAATTCAAGGCATGTATTAAGGATTTTTTGAATGGGGGTGATGTTTGAGCTCATTGAGGTTCTCCATTTTCCATCTTGATGCTCATCTTGCCTTGTTCTCACTCCTGAATGTGAACATCTTTTTTTCCTGAGCAGGAAAAGTGCACATTGTCAAACATGAAAATGTGCACTTTTCCAAGCTCACACCCCAAATGCACATTTCCCCTATAGGCTAAATTGTGAAAATGTGGTTTAGGGGAGGAAATGCACTTTTTCAGAAATGCGTGCTTGCAGAAGTGCACATTTTCAGAAGTGCACACATGCACAAGTGCACACGTTTGAACAAGAACACAAGCTTGAGAACTTGCAAAAAAATCCCAAGAATTACGCTCCCGGCGTGCACATTCGGGGTTGTGAAAGGGACGTGTTTGCATGCTTTGTGAACAAGAATGACATTCTTATACATCCACCGTGGGTGATCCGCCCAGCACTCAACTCATGGCTCACGAGCTGAGCACTGCTGCCACACAAATGGAGCCGAGCGCAAGCACCAGCTGAGGCGCTTGCCAGACTTCGGGGTCCCCGGCACTACATTGTTTACATAGAAAATGGTGTAAGATTTTCCAAGTTACACAAATCGCAGCCATTTTTAACGTATCTTACACCATTTTCTACGTAAACAACGTAGCACCGGAAATTGGAAGTCGCTTTCCCAGCTCGGCTCGCAAGAATGCGAGTCGAGCTGGGGAAAAGGTAGGGCAAGTGGAGCTCAGGGAGTCGAGCCCAGCGAGTTCACAAGACTTCCACCTCCGAATTGAGCTCTGCGCACATCCCTACGTCCTGGTTAAGGTCTCTCTTTGCATACTGAATCAGCTAGTGCATCAGCTTCTGTATGATCAGAACTGGGTTGGTTGTATTCTCTCCCACTACTACTACTACCACCAGCAGCATGAAGGAAGGCATTATCGGGCATTCCTCGAACACACAAGGTGTCCTGGAGCAGGCCAATCATATGTTTTTTAGGGGAAAAAACAAATAGGGGGGACTGCATTCTCAGTGCATTTTAATAGCATTGGTGGTGGAGAAGGTGGAAGTAGAGAATCCATTCAATATCTTTGCATTTTAAATGGCCCCTGGTCTTTTGACAAAAGCAAAGAATTGCTTTTCTCCCCCTTGAAGGAGGAGGTACAATTATGAGGCTATGTCTAGATAGGCCTATCCATCATCAATACTGATATTCTGCTTCTGGTACCAAGTATGGTTATGCCATACGTTTTACCGACATTTCCCTTTGAAGTGAAATCCTAAAGCTTTTGTTCCATTAATGGAAATATTTGCTAACAGATCCTTTATCCCGCATATAATATTTTCAACTGACAAGAAATAAACAAACTTACAAACATCAAAACTAGCCTGATTGTTTTTTTCGCTTTGGGACCAGTTGCTAGAAAAGGGTAGTATTAATAGTATTAATAGTTATGTTAATAACATCATCCCATTCCCCTCCCCCCCTGCAACTAGCAAGTTAGTGAGACAAGAATGTTGATTTGACTAGAGAAGGCAGAGAAATCAAATAAATTCAGGTTTCTAAGACTCGGACCTGCAGATTCCGCCATGGACTGGCTTTTTCCTAGTCACATGGAGTCGTGGACAGGCTTTTACATTTTTTTGGTGGGGGATTTGTGCAAATTAGGATTTGCAGAAGTGCACACTTGCACTAAAGCAATTAGCGCAATGGTGCATTAGCACAAATGCACATTTGCAAACAGGAAAACAGCAGTCCACATGAAATGCTGGGCAGGAGGCACAGTAGCATGGCGGCAGCAGAGAACGCTGTGCCTCATGCCCTGCACTGGATGCACATAAGCCTCTGTGTTCAGAGGCTTATGTGCATCAAGCACGGAGGACATTGGATTGCACCCTGAATCTCTAATTTTGACAGATAACATTTCTAAGTGAGAAGGCTTTCTAAATTTCTGCTTTTTTAAACTGCTAAAAGCAAAAGTAAGGGCAAAAAAAGAGTGTCGTGCAGATATCACCTTAACAGTTGAGCAGAAGATAATGTTCAAGGATTGTATTATGTGCTCCCCCCCCCATTATTTTCAGGATGGCCTTACTGTTAGGCAGGGGGTTGACACCCACCTCAAGTAACAGATTTTGAAATACCTTTAAACAGCAGCAATTCATCCAGGATTAGTTTATTTTTCATATTTTTAGCACCAAGGGGGCATCATTTGGATTTTTCCCTTCAGGTCCCACAATATCTTACTCCAGCCCCGATTATTTTTGGTCCCTTCCTTACCATCCTATTCCATTTCAAATAGTGTATGTCGTCCATTTTGTGACACTTACGTGTGCCATGTCAACTGTGTGTGTGAATCTAGGCTAAACTCCAATTACAAAAAGTACAGATTGGTCGTTTAGTTTTGCTCTTTCATAGACGACTGCCGGCAGTCTCCCCCCCCCACCTTTTTAAATTCATTGGTTTGCCATATATGGTGTAGCATTTAATTCCCCTGGAGTATAATTGTATACAGAGTCTCATGAATGACAAATATGGATTTAGGTCTTAAAAATCTCTGACAGCGGCAAGATATTTTTAGGTATTAAAGAACACACTGGTATGCAGAAATGCACCTTCAAAACTTTTCTTCTTCTTAAGGACATATTATAATATAAACCACAGTAATCCCCTGGGGAAGAATATTCAAAGTGTATGACAATAGCATATATATATATATATATATATCTTAAAAAATGCAAGGAGGAGATTGTTCCATTATCCAAGCACAGAGGTACTCAGGTATGAGCATTTTCATATTTGGTTCAGAGATGACCTTGAAAGAAAGGGGAGGGGAATTATACTGGAGTGTCAGTGGGATTCATTGGCTCTTTGTTCAGTTATGCCTTGAATTGTTTAAAAAAAAAATTGTACTTTGACCCAGGTCAAACATCTCAAGGGGCATTTCTCAAACCACAGGGTAAGCATTCCACACACACACACCATCATGTTTAAAGCCACTTGTCATGTGTGCTGGTCCATTTCTATTCAATGTTCGCAGGCCAGTGTGACTGATGGCTTGGGGCGTGTGTGAACTGTGTGTTAATACTGCACATGAATGAGCTAGCATGCAGAGCAAATGCACTTAATTGCTAGGAGGCACAGCTATTACTTTTGCCCATGACCCATGTCATGTATAAATGAAGACTATGTTACATAGAACAAAATTGTAAGATGACAGAGAACGTGGGCTGTCGTACCATTTCAGACTACAGATGGGTGTGTGTGTGTGTTATGTCTGACCCTGAGAGCACCTGGGATGACATGTTGAATGAAAAGCTCGGCCTTGCAAAGCATACACCCTCTCTGGAGCCCCCTGACATTAGTGATACTCCTGGCACTTCTGACATCAGGGGAGAAGATCCATTGGGCTCTTCTCCAGCAGAGGACTCTGAGGGACCCCAGGATGTGACCCCTGAGGACTGTAACTCACCCATGGCGGGAGAGGGGGAAACCAACCAAGTGCCCATTCAGCCCTTGAGCGAGTCAGCTCCAGAAGGCACAGAGGCACAGACTGCTGAATGGACACGAAGTACCTCAAGAATTATATAATCTCAAGAATCATAACTGGACTCCTCAAGAGTAAAGGTCTCATGAGTACGGTCCTCCTCATGAGTAGGACTTTTGCCAGAGGGCCTGCAGCTGAGCCCTGAGTGGGGCTCAGGATGCTCTGACTTGGCTATCCAAGCCTTCAGTTTCAGACTGGACATTACTGGATAACAATTTCTTATCTTCAGCTCCAGTGTCCTGTATCTATGACCTTGCCTTGCGTTTGGACCTCTGTGCTACTGACCTCTGGGCTCCTGCTGGCCTCTGCTTTTTGGGCTGTGTTTCTGCTTGACTACTCTCCCATATTTGGACCTTGGCTGTGCATCAGACCTCTCTTCTGGAAACCACCTACTTGCCTGGTAATACTGTGCTTTGACCATTGCTCATATCTTGACCACTCCTACCTTAGACTAATCCCATACCAGAGTGAAACCTTCGAGTTTGACAATTTGCCTTTTCAGTTGACTTGCCTCTTGGATTTGTCCTTGGATTTGCCTAACATAGAGTCTGATCCAGCTAGAGCAGGACAGTGGGTTGTATAAGCTCCCACACATAAAAGAACTCCTTGCATGTAGAAAAATAGCACAGTAGGGAGAAAGGTTTAGCAACTCAAAGAACTAGTCTGGCGCCTTGTATTTCATTAATTCTGAGCAGAGATCTGTCAGCAAATGCAAGTCTGCAAACTTGGAGAGATTAATTTATTTTCAATAATGTGGAATTGAAAAATCAGTCACCCTTATACTAAAGTATTGACAAGATAATAAAAAGTATCTGTGGGGAGTCCTATTCTTCCAGTGGTTCTTAACCTTTTTTGAGTCACGGACCCCTTTGGAAATCTGGTGAAAGCTATGGACCCCCTCCCTAGAAAAATGCACATAAGCACATAAACACAACTTTGCATGCAATGAATATACTTTATTTTATTGAAAATTGATTGCCTCATACAGTGTATGACATACACAAAGAATGAATAAAGTAGACAATCTTAACAAAAAATTAAGTTTCTCACTCTTTTTCATGCAAAAATTAATGGCCACTCCATACAAAAATGAAATACAATCATCATGTGCAAATTAAACAAAACAAAACTTTAATTCTGCTTAGAAGTTCATTTCAATGAGAAGGTTGTTGTTTGGATTGAATAAGAAGATGAAACTCTGGAATGGTCTTTGACAAGGTAACAGGCATGTCATCTTTGACATCCAATCGATTTCGACTTTTCATTTTGATAGAAACAAGTGCTGAAAACCCTGACTCACAAAGGTATGTAGTGGCAAATGGAACCAGAGCACCCGTAGCTCGCTTTACCAGACGACGGTAGGCTATTAAAAATAACCCTATTTTCAGTAGCATTATTACGGATTTCTCAAGATTCTCTCAGAAAAGCCAGTGTGGCGTAGTGGTGAGAGTGTTGGAATGGGACTCGGGAGATCCGGGTTCTAGTCCCCACCCAGCCATGAAACTCACTGGGTGACTTTGGGCCAGTCACTGACTCTCAGCCTAACCTACCTCACAGGGTTGTTGTGAGGATAAAATGGAGAGAAGGAGGATTATGTAAACCGTCTTGGGTTCCTTGCAGCAAAAAAGGTAGGATATAAATATAATAAATAAAAATAAAATAAAATATATGAATGACACTGACTGATGACTTCGTGTTTTTCTACCTTACTGACACTCCCAGACCCTAACTTTCTCCATTCTCTCTCTATTTATGCATCCCTACTCAAACTGCTTGCACCCAGTCCCTAATTTTGAACAATAAATAATAACAGACTTGTTGTAAATAATGGATAAAACAAATAAATACAGCGCACCAACCGTTCTTGGCTTTTTCACAACACTCACACGTGGCTTTCTCCATATGCACCCACATACGTACATACAAACACATGTTCACACACTGTAAACCCATCACTCTTCAGCCACACTCTGAAAGTGTGGTCAGAGAAGGAGGTTGGAGGTCTCCAACCTCGGCTGATACAGCTGTATAATAATAACTAAGGCCCTCTTTCACTATCTCCACCAAAAATATAACCATATATTGAATATATTTAGGAAACAGCATGTATTTTAAGATACTATGGCCCTCAGTTAAGTCTAACCAGTATATGAGAAGATTCCCAAGCCCTGATAAACCAAGGAAAATGAAAAATAAGCAGTTAATATGGAGAGGCACAAGATGGCAGTTGTGCAGAGAACGATGCTACCAATTTAAATGGTAAACATGGGCCACCAGAGACGCTCAGCGGTCAGCGCTATAAGCAGTGGCAGGGTACGTTTTCTTTAATTTTTTTCAATGGGAAACCATTCTAGAAGTCAAAACCTGACGACGATGATGATTGTATGTTACCTGATCATGTACAGCAGCATCCCGTGCAACCCTTATTTACTGGTTTTCTTCAGTAACCAAAAATACATACATAACATCTGGTATATATTGACAAAAAAACAACTTAATATAAAAATATAGTGCTCATAAATGTTAATTTTTTATTTGACTTTCATGGACCCCCTGAAGCCCCAGGTTAAGAACCCCTGAACTGTCTTAAGCATTTTTATTATTTACAAAAATAGAATAGCATCTCTTGTAAAAAGTAATATAAATATTAAAAGAATAAATATGAAACACACAGGGACACACACACCCCAATTTGTCATCCTCTATTTTAAGTAAACATGGGAGAACCAGGAATATTTGAACGCACTGAAATCCTTTGAAATTCACTTTGAAGTTCAGTCCAGCTCATTCCTGTTTTTGGTTGCAACCTGTTTTTCAGTTTGTTTGAATGGGGAAAGTGTGTGCTTCTGTGTGCATTTTTCAAAAGTGCACACACACACACACACCCGACTGAAGTGGGAAAATGTGTATGTTTTTTTAAAGGCACATTTCAAAGTCTGAAATTTTTTAAAGTATTTTTTCACAATGATTTGAAAAATAAAACAGAATTTTTGTATGTCCACTGGCTTCCAAACGAAGAGACAAGCAGTCCATCCCCTATAGCAGGCAGGTTTCACAGAATGGCTCTCTCCTTTTCCAACTCTTCATTTTCAACTCTATCTTGATTCTGTCCCAGTGGCTATCATACCTTTAGGGTCTCTTAGCAACTAGCACTATCTCTGAGTGAGAAGATCTATATTATGACTCCACTGTCCAAGGTTCTCCCCCTGGGCATCAATAGATAAAGCATCATATCCTTGCCATCTCAGCTGTCACCAGCTGTCTAAAAGGTCACACACATGTTTGCGGAACTGAGTGGGAGAAAGGGCAAATGGGAAATCCCAATTCTTGGTTCATAAAAAGCTTGGGTTTGATCCAATACTTGAAGGACTGCCTTTTCTCATACAAGCCTGCCCACACTCTGAGCTCCTCAACAGAGGCCCTTCTCACTTGTCTGCCAGCAGGAGTGGTTAGGCTGGTGAGAGAGCCTTCTCCATGGTAGCCCCACACCTCTGGAACCAACTTCCATAGGGGGTACATCAGACCCCTTCTTTGCAGGTCTTCTTGAAAGCTGGCCTTCCTAAAGTTTCTTGGGATGCTGACTTTGGTAATTTCTATTTTTACTGATTTTTATTGGTATCTCTGCATTTATTTATTTATTTATTTATTATATTTATTCACCGTCCATCAGCCCAAGGGCTCCCTGGGCAGTTTACAAGAAAAACAAGATAAAAACAATCTTAAAACCAAAAATATCATTAAAATAGAAATACAAATACAATATAATAGAAATCAATTTTTTATGAATGTACATTGAATATGTACCTATTCTATCAACTTTGTATGGTTATTATCTTGTACATTGCCTTGAGAGGGTTCCCCTTTTAAAGGCAACCTTAAAAGTGTGTGTGTGTGTGTGTAAATAAAATCATGGCATCCATTTCACTTCTACATAAGTCAACTTCCCCAGGTATGAGTGTGATTATCAACCATACTAAATAGAATCAAGGTGGGACATGAAACTGGTCTAGTGGGTTAGTTGTTCTAGTTCATCACAGACAGGGAACTTTTAATATAAGAGAGCATTCAAAAATATTGCACCCTCACCTGTAGCCTGAGGGGCACACAATCCAGAACTCTGCCACCTCTGTCTACAAACTGTGAAGTGGTGATGTGCAGAATGGCTCGTGGGGCTTGTTCTGACATTACCCAAGCTGCATGGGAGCTGCTGCAAGTGCTCCTTCTTTCCCATGCCACTTGGATGATGTCAAAACTGCTGCCACCACCATGACAGAAGCCCCAGGCCATACGGGGTCCCATGTCACTGCCACCATTTCCCAAATAGACTCTGCCCTCTTGTTCCAGGGCTTCTAATGTTACTCTAATGTGGTGGGGGAAGGAGCTATGCTGTGCTGCAGTGGCTGTCAAGACACTCGGATAATGCCGCTTACGATTAATCACCCCATTGACTTCAGTGAGTCAATGAGCATGACAAACTTCCTCTGGATTGAGGCCACCTTCTGCAGAGTGGTCACCTTGACAACTTTGGCTGGAATCCCAAAGAAGGGATATGTTCATGCAAGAACAAACACAGCTGGAGCTCTCATTTCGATGTTCACAGCAGAAACTCCTACTGCCAAATAGACAATCTGGTGGTGATCAACTTAAAGAGCAGCATGCCTGATTGCTGAGTAGTGGGGAATTGCTTACTTAAGATTTCCTTTGTATCCAGATTCCATCCTCCAAGGAGCTTATCTTCATGACAACCCTGTGAGGTATGTGAGGGAGACAGTGACTGGTCCAAGGTGGGCTTCATGGTTGAGCAGAGATTTGAACAGATGAGCTTCCTCAGTCCGAGACCAAGGGCCAAACTAGGTATCCCACGATCTTTTGAAGGAGGGGCTGGCTAAAATTAGCCACAATTTAGTACATGGCTATGGCTTGGGGGAGGGCCCTTTCTTCCTGCGCCGATTCCCCAATACAAAATCACATACACCCAACAAATATTCATATGGAGTGGAAAACATACATGGTAAGACCATACTTTTCTAGTCCATACTTTTAATTAGTCAATAAATTCTCAATGTTGCAATAAGTACTGAGAAAGATATTATATTTTTGTTTGCTTGTTTTTATTGTCTCTTCCTCATTTGCAGGTCATTGTTTTTTGTATTGTTTTTTTTTTGGGGGGGGGGTCCTATGTCAGATATTATTTGTGAATACAAAATCAGTTCAAATTATGTATTTGACCTTTTCTTCATATTAAAATCCTTAATAAATATTTTGATTATTTGTTGAGACTTAGCTGCCAGATAGTTTGCATTAATTTGAATAATGAGACATTCACTTACCTTCCATTCGGAGAAGAGTCTCTTAGGGATGGGGGGTGGCAGGGGAAGGAAACCAACCTGGTGCAATGACAGCTTGCATTAATAAGCACAAAACATTATGTTTTCATCTTCAGCTTGGTCTGTGTGATGCTCATTTGAATATGCGCTAGGTGTTTTCTTGCCATTTTAACTTCATCTGCATTTTTCAGAGAGAAAATGCTTTCATTACTGAAAATACATGATCTTGATGTCAAATTGGAATTTAGGGTTCAATTAAAATAAATTTATACATGGGGGATCACAGGGACAGCGTGCACATATGTGTTTTCTTTCTTTGGTTTGCTTCTGGTGGCTACAAAAAAAGAGCCTAATATATACAAAGTGGCCATCAACTATTTTAAAGATGCCACTTTCACTCCTTTCATTTCAGGAATTTCAGGTTACCTACCACAGAAATGCCATACACGTTTTCTAAGTTTTAGACATATTTATCTGGTGCATAGCACCCTTTGAAATGATGAACACAGCTACCGGTAAACACACACACACACTGAAGGGAAGTTTTTTTGGCAGGAATTAGCATACATTTTCAGAATAAGAGAATGTGGTCAAGCATTTTTCAGTTGTACTAATGCATGCATAGGCAATGTGGTGCCCATGGGCACCAATGCCCACCGAGATACCTTCCTTGGTGCCTTCTAAGGTGCCCTACCCCTCCCACATATTGATTGATTGATTGATTGATTGATTTTTAATTAACACATTTCTTACTGGTGGTAGGGATTGCAGTGAAAAAACTTTCTGTTGGTGCTGAAAACTGGAATCAAAGGTGTTCTGGGGCTCAGACCCCCCTTTATAAGCTGCCCAACAAATTGAGTACATATCCATTGCCATGCCTCCCATGGCAGCCATTTTGTGGTGGTACCCACAGTGTCTCAGATTGCCAAATGTGCCCATGGCCCAAAAGGGCTACCTACCCCTGGACTGATGCATAGGATGAGGTCGAGTTGTGAAAGAAAAAGACTTGGTCTAGGCCAGGGGTTCAGAACCCCTGGGAGGCAAATCTGGCCCTCCTGTGGTTCCAACCCATCCTTCCAGGGTTCTCCAGAGGGCCTTGAGAGAAATCTGATTCCATCAATGAGCTCACAGGAGAACAAAAAAAGGTGCCTGATAATCCACAAAGCATAGGCAGAACAGATTTTTTTCAATTTATTTTTTATTGTTAATTTCACCAAAAGACAAAGTCTAAATAAAAGAAAAGAAAAATTAATAATTATATATATGTAAATACTCATATAGCTGCATACATTTAAGTGTATCAATTATACATAAGCTTCAGCTAAAGCAGAGCGAATACCCATTCACGAGTTGGATCTGCACATTATCACATAGACAGAATGGATTTAACAAAATCTGAAAAAAATCTGTACATCCCCAATCTTTAGGTACCTGGTGAGGCTCGTACCTCTTGCAGGTGCACCAATTTCAATCCTCAGTGCCTGTGGGCCTGTGGCTGCTTCTCCTTGCTGTCACTGCCTGTTCACCTGTCTTGCATGAGCAAGCAGTGATAGGAGCAAGGAAAAGGAGCAGCTTTTACTTGCCTTGCCCTTTACCTTGAGGTGGTGATGTGGATTGGGTCCAGAGGAAGAGGGCAAGTAAATTGGTGGTGATAAATAGCCCTGAGGAGGAGAGGACCCACTGAAAAGAAAACTTGCCCAAGGGCCCACAAAAAAACTAGAGCCAGCACTGATGGCAAGTCCTAGAATATTTTGTCAGTCATGGAGTCAATCAAGTACATCAACACATCACTATTTTCCTAATGTATTGTAGGCCTACTTCCCCAGTGAATATAGCAGCCTTCTTCCAGATATGTTGGGCTGCAACTCCCAGGATTCCCAGCCAGCATGATAGGCCATTGGCTGGCTGGGAATTATGGGAGCTGCAGTCCGACACATCCAGAGGGCACCATGTTGGGGAAGGGTAGGAGATAGCATCTGCTTTCTCAAGGATCAAAGAGGAAGAGAAGGAGACCCCGACCTGGGACTCAAACTCTCAAAACCACACAACTTGTCCAGACAGCAAATAAATTCCAAATAAAGTTAGCAGTTTTCCTTTGAGACTCTGCAAGGGGGTGGGGGAAGAGAAGAGGATTACTTGCCAATGGCCTGATACATTTTTTCAGGCAGGAAACAACAACCCTGAGTTGTTTCTCTTTAAGAATTGTTTCCCTGAAAATTTCATAGAACAAGTTCAAACATTTGAGAATGACCTGGCCAAAGTTAAGCAATTTTCGGTCCCGTTGATTTCTATGGGAGAGAATTAAGTGTGTGGTTCAGCTCTCCCATTGACATCAATAGGACATTAAAAATAGGTTTTGTTGGACCATCGTCTTTGTGATGGTTCCCAAGTCTAGACAAAACTGAACCTTTTCAATACTTTCTAAAAATAATACCATTTGAGTCATAATTTTATTATAGTAATTTAAACATTAATAAATGGGGGAGAGTTATAATAAGAGAGAAAGTGGGAGGGACACTTAGGCTTGGACATTTGACGGAAGTTTCCAGTGGAAGGGTTCCATACTTATGTGTCCTGCACTTGGGGAGACCGTTTTGCTTCTCTTATTGCTATGGACATAGGGAAAGATCCAGTGATTGGCCTGCTGCTGTCGTCTCCCACATGCTCGGATGCTCCAGCATCCACCACCTGTGGCAGCTGCGTATGGTAGGTCTGGTCCTGGAAAGTTATCTAGTGAGCTTAATGTCTGAGTGGGGATAACAATAACAACTGCATACAGTTTTCCATTAAGATCCAGCACTGACAATCTGATTCTTATGAACAGTGGTAGAAATCTATAGCCTGGAATGTGTTCAGTTTCGCTTCCCAGGGGGTCAAACTTGCTCACAGTTTGCAACTGTGGTAGTTTCTGCAACCACCCATTTTCTTCTTCTCTAACCCTAGGGAAAGTGGACCCTAGGGCCTAATGTCCTATTGATGTCAATTGGAGAGCTGAACCACACTCTTAATTATCTCCCATAGAAATCAACGGGACCGAAAATTGCTTAACTTTGGCCAGGTCATTCTCAAATGTTTGAACTTGTTCTATGAAATTTTCAGGGGAACAATTCTTAAAGAGAAACAACTCAGGGTTATTGTTTCCAAAAAGTGGACCCTTTTCTGTGGCAGCCTACTGTGGAACTCTCTCCCGAGTGACCTCCGCCATGCCCACTCTCTGCTGAGCTTCCGCCACTCACTAAAAACTTGGCTGTTCAGGCAAGAATATGGGGTGGGCTAAGATTTTAAAATTTTATACTGTTTTAAATGTATTTTATCCTGTTTTTATCTTATGTACATCGCCCAGGGTGGCCGGTTTGCCGGCCAGATGGGTGATAAATAAATGTAAATAATAAATGTTAATGATGATGATGATGATGATGATGATGATATAATAATAATAATAATAATAATAATAATAATAATAATAATAATAGGGCTATGAGCCAGTTATCTGCCTGAGTTGGGGGGAAGTCCCAGCTGTGCTTGTCCATGCAAGCCAACAGCAAGCACCCACTTCCTCCCCCATAGCCATGGATTCAAATACAGAGGTAGTGTATTGCTAAGTGGTTAGGCCATGTGAGGAGAGAAAAACCTCTCTTAGATCTTGGTCAGAAATCCACACTCCAAACCATGGCATGAAAAATGTCCATGACGTTTTTCAACAGTAGCATCTTGGCACCACCAAGTTCAAGCTCCTCTGAGTTTTACTGCAGTTTTGCACCACTTGATTTCCATGTTGTGCACACTGATTTCAGACAGTAGTCAGTTGCTAATTCATCATAAGGACATGAACTAGGCCTTAAAGACAAGCTGAGAGATGTACTGTTTTTCTCATTTTAATTGCATTGGTCTAAGTATTAGCCCTGGATCTTCCAGAGAGTATTGCAATACATAAATAGTTCCTAGCTAAATGCATATATACCTGCCTGGACCCTAAGATCACCTTCAGAGGCCCATATTTGGGTACCCTCACCAAATGAAGTGAGGTTGGTAACTACTAAGGAGAGAGCTTTTTCCATTTTGGCACCTGGTTGTGGAATGACCTTCCCAGAGAGGCTTGCCCGGTTCCTACGTTGTGGTCTTTTCAGTGCCGGGTGAAGACCTTATTTTCCCAGGCATTTTAGTCTTTCAGTTTCTGTTTTAAATCTGTTACTGTATTTTAAATCTGTGTACTGCTGCTGGGTTTTATTTTGGTTTTTATTTTATACTGTAGTTTTAAACTTTTTAAAGTTTTATATTATGTTTGATTGTGCTGTATTTTATGGTTTTAATTGTTGTGAACCGCCCAGAGAGCTTTGGCTATTGGACGGTATACAAATGTAATAAATAAATAAGTGTACCAGATGGTTTCTTTCTACTTTTCCCATAATACAATTATTCACATGTAACTGTAAGTATAGTTGGGCTAGTGTGGAATGTGATGTCCTTCCTGTATCTCAAAGATTGGAGCAAAAACAACATGGTGAAGATAGGAGAGGAGTTGTCAAGGGTGTCTGCTAGTTAACAATTGCTAGTTCATATGCTCTTACAATAAGGAAAAGTGACTCCAGATAAACCCATTGGACCATCCCAATTAACATATGTCAGTGATAATAATACATTTTAGTTGCTCTCCTCCCTCTCCACAAATTCTATCAAAGATATCATTAATAGAATCAGGTTTTCTTGATTTTCCATTATCTTGAGGTTGCAACATATGTACGTTGAATCTACCATTCTGCTACTCTAGGAAATGCTAAAATAAAACAACCCCAAGCTTAATCATGCAAAATGAAAATTGTCAAACCAGCAGCTGTATGTGTAAGGCAAGCATAATTTATGCACTCTTTGCTCTTAATCAATATTGTAAGGTGAAAGGTTTTCTAACACAATGGAGAAAAATTAACAGCAATCATAAATCCATCCTTCTTGCTAAATCTTGGAATTTATACGGGTTAATGGATTTGTCCTGTCAGTCACTAAATAAAATGCATCCCCTTGGATGATGCGCTGCCGTTTCTTAATTAAGAATCCACAAAAGTGCCATGCAAATGTTCATAATTTATTCTCATCATATTGTTGAACTGGGAATTTTGCCAATGAATAAAACATCTTATTCTGGACGGGGGGAAACGAAAACTCATACTTTCCAGTTTGATGAGAGGGACCTATTCCTTAAACTGGCATGCTCATAAATCTAAATTAGTGTGAAAGGCAAAGTCAGGGTAATTTTTAATCAGTCTTCCAGCACAGGGTTAGGCAGAGGCCTTCAAACGGTGATCGCTTAATAAGGCAAAGTGTATGAAAGCCGTTAACAGCCAACCTATATATGCTTCATTGTCAACCTTCTTTTTATTTGTTAGAAGCAATTGGTGCTGCTATTAAGCCATGCCTTTCTGGTCATTCCAGAAGGTGAATGCGATGCTTGACGAAGCAAAGAAGTCTAATTTAATTGAAACTGAGAATTCCACTGCCAGTCTCCACAAAAAGCTAGTTGTGAATTAGACCTGCTCTCTTGTGAGATACAGCTGTACAGAAAGCATAGCATGTTGTCTATCTGATTTCTGGCAATGCAACCAGTATGTTGCATGTGGGACAGGGAAACCCCCCCCCCCAGTGAAATATTCCCTACAGATCTGCAGTTCCTGAAGCTGCAGTTCCTGAAGCAGTGATTGGGATTAGTTTTTACAAAGTATACATGCTACACCGCCAGAAGGTACTCAAGGTGCCAGAAGAAGAAGAACGTAGGGATGCCATGAATACTCATGATTTGCAGATTCTGACTATTGTACATCTGGTTTTTCAGGAAAAGTGTCATGGATGTGCAGCAGGGTCTAAATTTTTGTGAATATTTTCAAGGGAGGGCTATCCACTGGATGCCAAGCTCATGAGGAGCAGTGGGAGGCTGTAATGAGGTCCCTGCCCAAGTCTTCCTGACTCTAGATTTCAGATCATAACATTCATTCTTCACAATGGGGAACACAACACAGACTACTGGAGATTTCCACCACTAGGAATATGCACTCCTGTGTTGTCTGGGTTAAGCATGGGATACCTTCAATCCAACACCTTGCCCTGTCCAAATGGAACTGAGTGCAAACTGGCCCATCAAAGCCTCACCAAACAGTCAATTATATATACAAGTTTGGAATGAATAGCTGATCATTGATTTGCCACCAATTTAAGATTCCATCACAGAAGCTGGGAATTCTAGCTCCTGTCCTTAATCTAGATCATCTAGAACAGCAATGGCCTGGTTGGTCAACAGTTCTCCCATGAGCTGGCCCAATGCATGGAAAGGGGTAGCTAGAGCACACAACACCTCTCCACCCACCCGGTACGCCAGCCCCACCTGTGCATGCAAGGATGAAACATCTGAATGCCACCTATCCATGCACATTTCAATGCACAGGTGGAAATCATGCATTTGGACTACGGTATTTAAAACAGTAAATTAGCTACTTGAACTTCACCTTAGATGTGTTGAACTGTTTGTATGTAGGCAGCAGGGACGTTCCATCTCCATGTATACAGGTAGTGATGGCACACCAGATGGGCAGGCAGGAGCTGCATGCCTTTGCTGTCCTCCAAACATTGAGCTGGATCAGGGAGGAAGTATAATCTGATCTGGCCCCAAGGGATGGGAATCGCTTGTGTCACTCTGAGTAGAGAGGGATTTTCTTTTCCCTACCCAAATGCCTTGGAAAGAATAGCTATGATGTTTTTATTCTGTAGGTCCTTTGAGAGGGCTGACTAGATAATATATTACTTTTGCTGCTGCCATGTATGCTTTTTGTTACCTTTTGCTCTCTTGATGGCATTTTATTGGCTTTAATCATGTTTTACTTTTTTCTCATTGCATTTTAAATTGCAATTTTATGTGAGCTACATTCAGAACCTTTTCTTAGGACAGAAAAGCATCACAGACATTAATAGATACACACACACACTGACCCATCTTTTTTTTTACAACCCCAAATCACTTTCACTCATCAGAACAAAGCAGATTTAACTCAGAAAGTGAAAATACAAAGACAACTAAACCTACACTCAAGTGGTTAAGAGAAAAGATGGCCGTGTCATATATATATATATATATATATATATATATTGCTCCTCATTCTTATATCATAGGATACTTTCAGTCAATGCAATGAGATGTTCATAAATCAGCATGGCCTGAAGCTTTGGATGAATGAGTACGTTCCAGGATATAAAGGGCTTTGGGGATGATATATACATGTATAATATCGAGACACCTTGTGACCATGAAGCTTCTGGCTGCTGTGATATTAATACATCGCAGAGAGTGGGGGAAATCCAGATGCTTCTTTCTGTCTAGCAAAAGCCAATAAAAAGGTTGTTTATGTTTTCCAATTTAATTGCTTGTAAAACTTGAATCAATATTAATCATACTAGCTGGCAAAGAGGTAAGTGGCGTAGAGTAAGCCTACTGTAGGAATGGCAATCCAGCATTAAATTCATACAGCTGCAAGCCTGACAGCAGTCACTGCAGATCTGAAAATCCATTTTCCTTCCTCTGATATGCATATGGTTACAGCTTGCTTTTCAAATAAATCTGATCAACATTTTGTGGTATGTGAACATTTTCCCATCTGGTGGATTGTTCATAAAACTCGTTTGCTCTGATTTACTGAGGCTAGGAGGGACATGGCAGTATGAATAGTTTAAGATTCAGGTTTGGAATGTTGGGGGTAGTAAAAAAAAAAATTTCTACGGTAATCCCTCACCTGCACTATAATCTGTTTCTCCTCATTAGAAACTGATTAATTTATACTTTAAAGCTAATACACCAGGTTTTATTTTGGTGTATGCTGTGCTAAAACTAATTTCAAAGGTTCTTGCTTGCTAAGTATGTGTGTTTAAAAGATAGAATATTCAGAAGTGTGTGTGTGTTTAAAAGCTAGAATATTCAGAGAACTGTTAACCCATTTCATTTCTTCCCTATAAAACGGATGAGAATAGCCCTGAAAACCATGGCACCATTGCCTGGCAGTTCTATACAAAGTATTTCTTTTACCCCTGGGTAAATTAGTAGAAAACCCTGGAGTAAAAATTAGTAGAAACCTTGCAGGCCTTTTGCCTGCAGATTATGCTAGAGGTAGCACAAGTCAAATAAGATTGTCTGAAAGCCTGGAGGCCTGCTGCCAATCAGTGTGGACAATACTGAACTTGATGGACCAATGGTCTGGCTTGGTAGAAGGCAGCGACCTAAGTTCATATGTACCGAGGAACTCCTGCATATCTGCCACAGACACGGTGTTTTGGGGGATCACATTACAGTCATGCCTTGGATTGAGAGCATAATTCGTTCCGGAAACGTGCTTGTAATCCAAAACACTCTTATATCAAAACAAAATCCCCCCCAAAAAAATTGTACAGAGATTTTTAATTTAAGCCGTACTACAGTACTTGTCTTGCAAGACATCGCTTGTATATCAAGTAAAAAAAAATTAAATAAATATTTAAAAATTTGCTTGTCTTGCAAAACGCTCTCAAACCAAGTTACTTGCAATCCAAGGTATTACTGTATTACATGTGCATCTCTGGCCAGGCCTGTTGGGCCACAGTGTTGCCCTTTGTGAACTGAGAAGGTGACCTAGAACAGCCCAAACCCTCTCCTGCAGCTACACAGTGCACATTGCAGGAGATTTTTTAAAAAAAATTATTTAGTTATTATAAACTACATACAAAACTGTGAAACAAAAACATACAACTACAGTAAATCATAAGGTGCACCCCCACCCGCGTAGGAACCAACTAGTATACTTCCATCCCCTTAATCAATTGAATTCCACATTCCAAAAATATAACATGTCCTGACAAGGCATACTCCCCTTCCCCTTTATTAATACATAGTCTAATAATTGAGTCCATATATCCATAAAATTATTCTTCTTTAACTGTCCCTTTTTGCATCTAATAGTACAAGTTAGTTTATCATTTAGGGCTATATTCCAGACTTCCTTATACCAATCGGTTATTAGAAAAACATGTTGTACTTTCCATTTCCTCGCTATCATTAACCTAGCCGCTGTTAACAAGTTTACAAAATAGTTCCTTCGTATTTTGGGCACAAGTGACTTTATCGGTTATTGATAACAATGCAAGTTTAGGACAGACCTCTAAATTAATACCAATAATTTCCAATATTACTGTAAAAACCTCTCGCCAAAATTCCAGTACATTTTTACAACTCCACCATTCCACCACATATGGGCATATGTACCTATTTCCTGAAATCCTCTCCAGCAAAGTGCGGAGCGTTATCTATTCTATTTAATCTTACTGGAGCTAGGTACCATCTCCATATTAATTTATAGAAATTCTCCTTTATCCTAGTTGACATAACTTTCACAATCCGTCTATCCCATATATTGTTCCAGCCCACCTTCGAGGTCACCTCTTCAAATTCATTATCCCATACTGTCTTTAGATAGTCATCTTGTTCTTCTGCTTTTTGAATCAATCTGTATAAATCCCTTGTTATAGTTCTTGTCATTGCAGGAGATATTAGCTGTGGTGGACCAGCTGTCTTTCAAGGAAGTTTGTCTGTGATTAGTGATATTCTTATTGAGGGACCCCTAATCAGTAGGGATGCTGCCAAAACTCAAGATTAGGCAATTTATTGGAAGGATCTATTATGTTCATAATATGTGTATGTGTACAGTAATACCTTGGATTGCAAGCATAATTCGTTCCGGAACCGTGCTTGTTATCCAAAACACTCTTATATCAAAGCGAGTCTCTGGCAGGCGTGAGCGGGGCCAATTTCGGCTCGCTACGCCCGCTCAAGGCGAGCGGTTACATCCCTATGTATTGCAATACAGGCCTGTGGCTTACGCTGGCTCAGCTTGTCTGAGCGTGGAAAGCTAAGCAGGGTCAGGTCTGGTTATTACTTGGATGGGAGACCCCTCCTCTAGTTTCCTGCATTGAGCAGGGGGTTGGACTCAATAGCCTTGTAGGCTCCTTCCAACTCTATGATCTATGAAATCTTTTTTATTTTTGGTAAATTTTTTATTTGAATTTTAAAATCCAAAAAAAACAAAAACAAACAAAAAACATAGACTACAAAGACAAAACAACAAAAAAGGACTTCCAATTTTTCCACAACCAAGTATAAGTAACATCAAATATTCTATATTATAATTATAAAGAAATTACCTTCTTTTTTCTCTTAAGCAAAAAAAAAAAAACCAAAATAAAATTCCCCCCTCTTATTTATCAACCTCACAAATATACAAAGCCTCAAAACCTTACAACACTTTACTCCTAAACATAGATAAAAATCCTTCTACTTAAACAATATTTAATATTTCTACTTATATTTAATGAAAATCTCTATTTCTTTTCCTCTATTAATAAAAACAAACAGCCTAGCTTTTATTTTATTTTTTTAAAATAGTTTCACATTTCCACATTACTTCACATCCCAATTTTAGCACACATTTAGTTGGTTCCTTTCCATTATTCATTCTCAATGCTAAGTTTCATCCAGGCTCAATACATTTTTACCAATAACCAATTACTATTCAAATTCTGATGGAATATTAAACCTTATCCTTTTTTCTTTTTTCTTTTTTCCTCAGCAGCTATTCTTTTTCCCATCCTTCCCAAGTATGCCCCCTTCAGGGTCAAAGTCAGCACATTAATAAAAAGTACAAAAACAAACAAACAACCACCTCCAACTGGAGAAGTTCTCTTTTCTCTCAAAGGAGTTCCTCTCACCAACCCCTATAGGTTCAGATTCATGAATGTTCTCTTTGGATCACTATCAGAGATCCCTTTAGGTTTCTCCCATTTGGATTCCTCCCACCAATCCATTTGGGAAACTAAACCCTCTTACTTCTTTCATAAGAACCTCTCCCTTCCACCAATAGTCAGCAATTATCATAACATGAGTCAAACCATTTATTCCATCCCATAATCAGCAAACCATTTCCCCCGATCAAACACAGTGTTCACAATCTTTTTCAGGCTCATGTTCCACAGAACACAATTTTTTTTCTTGTAAACCCCCCTAAGTGGCTTCCTCCAAGAAGCCCATTGTCAGAGAGTGAAATGTGTCCTTGAGCAGAAAGGACTACAGCAGAGCACCTGTGAACAGAAGTTCTATTAAGGAGTGTAACTTGTTAAAGTCGGGCAGTGTGCCCAAGGTCATAAACAGAGTGTTGAGAGGGGAGGAGTTATATGCTGTAATATTCTCTCCCCACTAGTCTTTATCTCTATGCTTTTTGTGCCGTGCATGGGGAGCCTTGCACTGATTGTATAGCTGTAAATTGTAATGAATCTATGCGTGAAGAACCTCAGTAAAAGTTTCTACTGATGAGCTCACGGCCTCACATCTCCTCGTTATTCTTCGAGCTTGCACACAACAACTCCTATCTCTGCTACGTGTGGCGGCGGCAAAGTTTCGACAACTTCCCCCGATCAAACACAGTGTTCACAATCTTTTTCAGGGCCAGGCTCATGTTCCACAGAACACCATTTTTTTTCTTGTAAACCCCCCTAAGTGGCTTCCTCCAAGAAGCCCATCAATCATCCTTCCAGTTCTCCGTAGCTGGCTTCCCCCTTACATTTCCAAAGACATCTTCAACTTCTGATTCAATGGCAAGGTCTTTCTTCAGCAATTGTGTGTACGGTAGTTTTCTTCCTGCTCCTGTGAAATCAAGCCTCTTTTTAAAGTTCCAGTTGCTATCTCTTGCGACATATAAATCTTCGTCTTGTCCTCCCTGTTCTGTACAAACTTCACAGACGATCGGTCACCCTCTGTATTATCCTGGAATTTCTGAGTTATTTGTAAGGTCCACACTTCTGATTTCATCAACCTCCCCAGCCATTTTTTAAAAAATGTTTCCAATAAAACCATCAGCTTTTCAGCTAACCTCAGCCACAAATCATGTGTAGCCATCTTATCTGTGACACAGTAGAAAGTTAACAGACAGATACTCCTATTTTACACTTTTCCAAAGTCAAAAATAACATAGTGATGTTACCTTTGCCCGCGCAGGCACGAGTGAGGCCCGAACTCGGCCCGCTTGTGACCGCGCGTGGCTCTCTGCGGCAAGCGCAGGCCTACCTGCCTCCTTGCCGGCTTGCGCTCTCCGCGGTGAGCCACCCGTGCCGCCCACGCTGGTCCCGTTGTGTCACTTCCGTCGCGGCAGAAGTGACGCGACAGAACCCTGCTCCGGCGCGCTGAACCCCCGCGCTATGTTTTTGGTGGGGGAAACCAGGGCAACAGGGCTGTTTAAGACCTGTTGCCCTGGTTCCCCCGCCAAAAACATAGTGAGGGGGTCCAGCGCACCAGAGCAGCAGGATGTGACACGGCGGTGGCGGCGGCTCCGGCTCCGGCAGCAGCTCGAACGGCGTGGAGAATGCTCCGCGCCGCTCAGAAGAGCGAGATCAGGCCACCGCGGAAGGACGAGCCACAGAGAGCCTCGAGCTCAGGTAAGGCTCGATTAACATCCCTAAAAATAAGAAGAGATACCATACCTCATTCTTTCTTGTTTCAAAGCACTTTTGTTGATCTTCCCATTATGAAGTTTTTAAAGCATATTTTCTTTTTAATATTCTAGAGAAAAGGGTATTTAGTCCTGATTGAGGATAAAAATTCTCTTTGTTCCTAATTAGCCATAATTTTTTAAGAAATGGAGTTGTCGATCTTCAGGTTCTTGAAAAAAGAACTCCAAATGCGACGGCGAGCGAAGATGGATACTCCCACTCTCTACCCCCCCGAAAGAAACTGCATCCGCTCAAGCCACTGCAAAAACTCACAGAGAGAGCACTTAGAGATATGCTGGGAATCACTCTTAAATCATCCTCTTATTCCAAGAAGATTAACCAGCCAGGATAACCTCTTGACTGGATTTCACAACGCGTTGGTCTGCCACGGTCCGTGGAAGTATCAAACTGACATTTTAAACTCCACCAGAAGTCTATGATCTATGACAGGCCTGTGGCGTATGCTGGCTCAGTTTGGCTGAGCGTGGAAAGCTAAGCAGGGTCAAGCCTGGTTGTTACTTGGATGGGAGACCCCTCCTCTAGTTTCCTGCATTGAGCAGGGGGTTGGACTCGATAGCCTTGTAGGGTCCTTCCAACTCTATGATCTATGAAATCTATAAGACGTCACTTGTTTATCAAGTCAAAAATTATTTTTTTAAAAAATAATTAGCTTGTCTTGTGAAACGCTCTAAGACCAAGTTACTTGCAATCCAAGGTATTACTGTACTAAACTTGGATGGCTATCTAACAAACTTTTCTATGATTCTGTCATTTCTGTACATGTCCAGATGCTGGTTGGTTTAACCTACTACTTTCTAAGGGAAATTTGGAATCTTCATGCTCATGGAATGATTTCACTTTAACCCTTTAATTCCTATTTCCCCAAACCAATCAGTGTAAAAGTTTGGATTAGAAAACTGAAGAAAGAGCCACTTAAGTTACTATCCACCGTTTCTTCATTTCTTTATCACTCTTGGCTTTGCTTCCTTTTTGTATCCAGCTAGTCAGCTGAGGTCATTTCTGTCTAGTATCAGACAGATTTTTTTCCTTGTTTGGTAAGTAAATGTTTACTTTAGACCTGGGTGCTGGTGGGTGGCACTGTGAGGGGTAGTGGAAACTGGAATCCAAAGGGGAGGAGGTTAGGGGGGGGGTGGTACAGTCCAAGGCAGCTGGTGGGAAAGGAATAGAACTGGGCTTTGGCAAATTGGCAGATGGAAGTACCTCTTCCACACCTCCTACTAGCACTGCTTGTACCACAGCCACTCTCACCAGCTCCAGTCACTCCATACTGACTGTAGGCTAAATGGTAGGGCACATGCAAAACAGCCAATCAGAGGGGAGGATATAACATAGTGATGCATGATGTCATGATGCATAGCATGATGCCATACTACGGTTTCCAATATGCACTTTGTTGATGCAGATGTGCAACAATTTGTATACGCACAATGAGATCTCAGAACAATGGTGAACTTTCATCTGAGATTGGAGGAGGATGAGCAAATAACTGGATGAGCAAATAACAATTTCTGTTCGGGTACGTTCACCCATCCCTATGAGTAGTAAGCTTCTGAGGAAACCCAGGGTTTCCCAGAACACAGGTTGAAAACCAGTGTACCAGATTATGCTGGAGGTACTTATTCATCAGTTCAGGCTCACCAGTGAAAATCTAGTTCAGCATTTCAGACATCATTTTTTTAAAAATGTCAGCATGATCTAGCCCTTTTACTGATTTCAGTAGGATACATTTAAACATGTGCTTTAACTGGATCATCCCCTTTGCCATTACATTTTCAAACCTCAAACCTACCTCTTCAAGAGACAAGGTTAAAAACTAGGGATGTAGGCCATAATTGGTTCATTTTGGATCTTTGGACATTTGGGACACACACACACACACACACACACACTGCTGAGATTGTCCTTTACTTCACCTACAAGCTAGCCCACTACTTAGTTCTGCAACTTCTGTCATCGCAGAATGCCAATTTGAGTACTGGCCAGAGCATGCAAACCTGTTAAATTATGTTGTGATATGAAAAAGCACCTTGGACATACAGAACTAGCATGTAGGGATGGGCAAATCTGTCAGTTTCACTTTGTCCTGCATTCCAATTTTTAAAATCTCAAGTTCTTTCTATCCTGAACAGGAAGAATTTTGAGAATGTTGGTAAATTCTTACCAAAAATGGAAAGAAGCAACAATACCAACTACAGAAGACTGGCTGTTGAAAATGTTGGACTTAGCAGAGATGGTTAAATTGACTTGTTTAATTAGAGAAAAAAATCTATCTTCATTTAAGAAAGACTGGAAACCTCTGGTGGACTTCTTGGGGAGGAGGGAAAGTGACTTAATAACTTTGGGTTTTAATTTTTTAATATTGGTAAGGTGATAGAAATTATTTTTGTGAAAATAGAGGAAACTTCGATTGGATAAGGATTGGTAATGTTTGTCAGACAATGAGGCGGAAGCCAAATATAATTTGTTATTGTTTTGGAAAATTCAATTTTAAAAAATTTTTAAAAAAGAAAAAGGAGAATGTTGGTAAATTCTTCTAAGAAAAATGAACTGAAGTGAAATTCTCACCCAGCTGCACTGGCCAAATTCAATCGGTACAGCTATTTCTAGTACGGAATGTTGTACCTGCCTGACATGTAACTGTTAAAAATGAGGAGCCTGTCAGAAAAAAAAGGTGGCAACCCTAATTAAGCAATAACATGATTGAATACATAGGGATTCAAATCCAGACTTTTCAAAGTCCTGGATTTGAATGGACGAATCTGTTCTGTCTAGTTTCTCCCACAATCAGATTTTTTAAAAAAATCT
Organism: Shinisaurus crocodilurus; assembly: GCA_021292165.1. Lineage (NCBI taxonomy): Eukaryota > Metazoa > Chordata > Lepidosauria > Squamata > Shinisauridae > Shinisaurus > Shinisaurus crocodilurus. The sequence continues at coordinate 123,731,439 of CM037880.1, read as the reverse complement.
CAAGTTATTTGTGTGCCAAGTATGGAGAACTTTGAAAATGTTGGTAAATTCTTATCAAAACTGAACTAGCCTATAAATATCTCTAGCATGTTAGTTTTGAATATTCATGATGACAGTAGCAGCAGCAGCAGTAGTAATGGTAGAACTTTCAAATATTAAACCTTTCCCCCATCCCACCTATTTTATTAAGTTTTAATAAGTGTTAATACATAACCTAGTAAAATAAAAATATTGCACAAGACAGGGCATGTTTGATGTTGCTAATGGACACTGAACATGGAGGGGAAGTCTATTTATTCAGCACAATCGGAATACCTGCTATGCTCTCCAATATCCAATTTTAAGTTGACTTCCTCTATAGCCACAGAGCAGAATGAGGGACAAGAGACTGGAACAAATTTGGGATAAGAGGGTCACATAGTCAAATGTGGGATAAGAGGGTCACATAGTCAAATTTGGGATAGGAGGGTCACATAGTCAAATTTAGGATAAGAGGGTCACATAATCAAATTTGGGATAAGAGGGTCAAGTATGGGCTGAAAACGGCAGCATCCATTTGGTTCCTTCCAATGAAAGATCTGTGAAGAAGAAAGGCACATTCTTTGGCCGTATACATCATAGTCCACCCCACACACAATAAACACACGCCCGGCAACACCTGAGGATATTGCTTACTATCCCAGTCTTAATTATCTAAGCATCTACTACCACAGGCTTTATGACACGGAATCCCTGAAGGTTTGCTCAGCAGGAAGAGAAGGAGGTCGACTCATGCCAGGTGCGGTGCTCATACCTTTTGGTGTGGAATTTTGGTTCCAAATTTGCAGATGAGAAGGGCTTCCTCTTTTCATGGAAGGGCAGTTGAAGGATGGGGACGTTTCTATCTTAAATCTCAGGTAATAGGCAAGCTAATGTGTTAAAGAAAAGAAATAAATCCTCAAACAGGGGTGATAAAGGATGATTTAATTAGAACTCTGGCACCCAAAGTATGGATTTTATGGCATCGTCCTGTGCTAAATTGTGCTTCACCCTTTTTTTTTTCCGCATGGGAGAGTTCCAGTTTTATATCCAAGAATTTCTTGGCATCATTGTGCATTAAAAAATATTCACATGAGTTGTCCTCACCAGGACCAAGTGCAGTTTAAATTAAATTGAGTTTCTTCACTGCTAGTTCATTTGCACCATATCAATAGTTAGCCAGTTGGTAAGTGCAGGGAGAAGATATCTAGTATATATACTACTGGTTCAAGAGGTCTTGTATCAAAATATGGTATGTTGATAATCTAGAGATGCAGTTACCTTTTCTGTTATGTATGCGACAGTCAGGGCCGGATTAAGAGCATTATGGGCCTGGTGCTGAGGACTTTGGTGGGCCTTTTTATGGAAATAAATAAAATGAAGACGCAATTTTATATTAAAACAAATTAAATATTTAAATTACCATTAAAGTGCCAAAACAGAAACATATTGAAAATATTTCTTTTTTTGTAAACAATAAGCTTGTTAACTCAATAAAACCGTTATAAATAGAACATTCACAACAACCATTTTTAAATAAACATAAACCATATAAACAGGTAATAACCAGGTCAGGCCTGGTTATTACTTGGATGGGAGACCCCTCCTCTAGTTTCCTGCATTGAGCAGGGGGTTGGACTCGATAGCCTTGTAGGCTCCTTCCAACTCTATGATCTATGAAATGTATGAAACCATTATTCCAGTTTCCAATTGATCCATGACATTATTTAGGCCCTTTGCTTGTAAACAGACCTCTCCCTTTGTGGATTCATCATTCATAATATTTGAAAGGACATCTCTGATAGTACTTTAGCCTTTTTGTAAGGCATTCACAGCATCATGGTGAGCAGACCAACGTGTATCAGATAACCTTTTTAATGTCGGTATACCACATAGTTTGAAACTATCTGTTAACAGATTCCATCGATGAGTTGAAGCAAAAAAAAACAATACAACTGCTGCACAAAATTAAAGAACGAAACTGCAACTGGACAGCTGTTTACGGCATTTTTTTACGGCATTTTGTCCAACAAGATTAAGTGAATGTGCACAACAAGGAGTCACAGAGTTATTCTGGAGTCACAGCCTATTCAACCCAGGAAATGATTCTCTCTCTGCCTGTGATCTGAGGTTATTTCCTTCTCAAGAAAATGCAGGGTGGTATGGGGTGCTACTCTTTCCCATTCATATGAGATTCTTACCAGGGGAGGGTCGAAATGGGGCAGCCTTCTTCCATAAAATGGGTGGAACTATTTGCTCTGCAGCTTAAGCCCCTTTCTGCCTTGCATCTATAAGGATGTGCTAAATATAGAAAGAAAGAAAGCAGGTGATATGTTGATCCCACGGATTAAGGGGCATGGAATAGCTAAGAAGATGGCTGCAGTATAGGAGGAAATGTACAGGGATTAAAAAGAACATCCATAACATTGAAATATATTAAAGGCACAATCTTATGCATGTTTAGACAGAAAAAGGCCTACAACTCCCAGAATGCCCCAGTCAGCTATCCTGGCTGGGCATTCTGGGAGTTGTAGGCCATTTTCTGTCCAAACATGCACAGGATTGCACCCTAATCAATGCCATTGTTCTGGTTTAATGTGAGTTTCATAGCAACTGTTTGATCGGAAAGGGGAAGGAGACAGACCAAAATGAATCTTGCCGGGGCTAGCAAAAATTACGTTAGCAGGACTCATGCAAGCCAGGAATCTCTTCTCTCCTCGGCCCCCCCCCGCCATTTAATGGGGGTGGGATGAAGTGGCTGGAGGATCTTCTTGCCTTTGGGCACGAGGCTGCCCCCCTCCAACTCTCACTATTCCAAACCTCATTGCAAAGCGCTGCGGAATGGACTAACACCATCGCTTCCCTCGTTGCAGCCCGTCTCATCCTGCCCCCTCCCTGCTTCATAACAATGGCGAACGAGACCCGGATAGATCCCTTCCCTAACTCCACCCAGCATTTGTGGCACAGTCGTATGCAGGTTTTCTCGGGAGTCAGCTCTTCACTGCGAGTAGAGAGAGGGTTGAAGCCTCTCTCTACTCGCAGTGAAGAGCTGACTCCCGAGAAGTTGCAGTCATTATTAAACAAACTAACAAACACACACGATCTCGCTCTCTCCCGTCGCCGTTTTTCTTCTGCCATCCGCCTCCCCCACCGCCCAAAATGCCAAGGGAGATCCGACGTGCAGCCACTGGCTCCCCCATACCCCATCTCTAAATGCGCAAAGCGAAGGCAGACTCAGACACGCGGAAGAACGGCACTTTTCTCCCACCCGTAACAAACTGAAGAGGAGCGGACAGTCCCGCGCTTCTGGCTCTGCCCTCCTCTCACCAGCGCTGGCGCACGGCAGGATTCCGACGCTCCTCCAAACTGTCGCTTGCTTCGGCAAGGCATTCACGTGTCCTCCTCGTGGGAAACCCCCTTTCCCCACCTCGGTGGCCAGTGAATTCATGCCCTTTTGCCTCGGGTTCTTGTCAAGGAGGACGCCACAGGCGGCAACGCCCCGCAGGTGAGCGAGGTGACGTCATTTCCCCGGCGCCGCGCGTCCCTATATTGTGACCCTATTTTGTGGTAGGGGCCTGGAGCTGCAGCTCCAATAGCCCCTATCTTAATCCGGCCCTGGCGACAGTTAAGCAGAAACAAGGAACATTTTTCAGCCCAAGGGAAGGACTGTTTTACATCATGGGAAACATTCCAAAGGTCATATGCCAGCAGTGGGCAGTGCCAGTCAAAAATGGGCAGGATCAGTGTCAACCCACAACCTCTCTCTCTCTCTCTCTCTTTCTCTCTCTCTCTCTTTCTCTGTCATACACATACACACACTCACATGCTCCATCCATCCATTCAGTTATCTCTTTCCCCCTCTCCTTCCTCCTTTCCTCTCTCTTTCTGTCCCCTTCTTTCTCCCTTCCCCCTTCTCTTCCCCCCCCCCATCCTCTCTCTTTCTTAAGCACACCACTCAGGACTTTAAAATGGAGGTACCATTTTAAATTGGTGCCAATGGGGTTTTTTTCAAAGATTAATTGCTGCATGGGGCTGGGGCAGGGCCAAACAGGGATGCTATGAGCTGGGTGGGAAGGCCCCAGAGGTCCCCTACCCTTGTCATAAGTAACTCACAAGAGCCCAACTGCAATGCTAAGCTTTATTTAGTGAACTAAAAGTCAAACAGGAAACCGGAAGTGACACTGCCAAGCAGCGTAAGATTGTAATGAACAGTACATTATCCATGGCTGCAAATCTTTTCTTACAAGTTGCTGCTGTGTAGTGGTGATGGATGGGCATGGATTGGGTCCCACCAGATCTGTCCTCCATAATGGAACCATTTTTTTTAGTCTGCAAATGTCCTTCAGGCCTTCTGATGATGATATCATCTGAAGTATGTTGGGGTCTGGGGACCTCAAATCTTCTTGTGCCTGAATCAACACAAATGTGGGCACTCTGTAAGGATGATGGAAGCAGGGGTGGAGCTGATTTGTGCTGAAAAAGGCACAGCAAGTTTGACAGCTTTTAGGCCTCTACCTTGGGAGTTTGCCAGGGCTTAGAGCCCACCCAAAACCCATTTATTTATTTATTTATTTATTATATTTATACCCCGCCTTTTTTCCTGAAAGGAACCCAAGGCGGCTTACATAATCCTCCTCCTCCTCTCCATTTGATCCTCACAACAACCCTGTGAGGTAGGTTAGGCTGAGAGTCAGTGACTGGCCCAAAGTCACCCAGTGAGTTTCATGACCGAGTGGGGGCTAGAACCCAGATCTCTCGAGTCCCAGTCCAACACTCTAACCACTACACCACACTGGCTCTCAGTGATCCAACCCAGACCCTCTCTTGATATGAACAGTACCTCTACCAGTCAAACAGCAAACAGGAAGTAACACTGTGGAACAGGAAGTACAAACAGGAAACAGGTAAGCAGAGATGTTCTCATCCATGTCAGGAATGGTGCTGAATATAGGCAGGCATTGGATGCTGCTATGCATAAGCTGCTAGTCCCAAGTGGTTAGGTATTATAAGAAATGTAATGAACACTGTCCACAACCATACCCTTCTTCCATGTAGTCATATTTGCTAATAAAAAGTGAAAAAAAAATCCCCCCCAAAATAGGTTAGTTCAACCTTAGGATACTTTCCTAAAGGTAAACACCATTTTGCAAGCAGATTCCCACGCTTCAGCAAATACTTTCATCAGTTTTGATCTGCATATTATTTTGTAACACCAGGTAGCTTCAGTTTCACAACACACGGGTACAGGCTCTGCAGCTGTGTTAATCCATTTGGGGAAAATGAGCTCTACACATTTTTGCATATATGAAACAAATAACCTCTCAGAGGGCGGGAGGAAAGCCATTCCTGCCATTCACTGAGCAATACACTCAGAGATCCATCGTCTTACCTCATGGCAGTTTAATGTAATGCAACAATCATTTAATTACACAGCTTTGAAGTCAAAAAGAGTTACGTGCTAATAAAATGCAGGCAGCAGAATGCTGAAGAACCAAACTCAGTCACAAAAGACCGATAATTTCAAAGTGGGAAGGCATTACTAGATAAAGATCATTAAACCATGTCAGCAAAGTAATTAAAGAAATCATTAGAAGCCAAGCGGATCCTGGAGATGGCGGGAGACCAACATAAATACTGATACCCCTGAATGGCTGTCAGATATGGCTAAAGGACACAGAAACATTCAAATGCCTAGAGCCAAAATATTACCTTTACCACACCATTTATTTGATGAAGGGATTAGTTTTGATCGTAAAAACGAAACTACAGACAAATATTTATACGTAAATAGCAACCAGCAGGAAGATTATAACAGTCACTAACTGGTTCTAGATAAGCCACAGAGCATTGAATAAACCAGGGGTGAAGAATCCCGATGGCTGAATTCTATTTTGGAGAAGTTCTCGGGGGCCACATTCCAGTGGTGAGCAGGGCCGAAAGCAAATGAGGTGGAACCAAAAACGAAACATGTGGGCATATTTTAGCTTAAAGCTCTTACTGCTAGTAGCTAAACCTTGGGAGAGGCATTTTAACCTTTAGAATGGGGGGTGAGGGGCTGCACAAAAGTCAGAAAACCATCAAATGATAGGTGATTGGGGAGAATGGGTGGGGCCAGGGGAAGGGGTATGGCCAAATGGGAAAGTCCAGGAGAGTCAGATTTGGCCCCCATGAGGGCTGGATTTGGCCCTTTGACCTGAGGTTCTGCACCTCTGGGATAAACTATGGCTAAGATGGGCCATTCCAGTGGCACCTCAACCCTCTTTTGAAGAGGGAGAGTGTGTATGTGGAGGTGGGGAAAGAGTCACAGACTACCACAGCTCAGTAGAAGACCACCTGCTTTGCATTCAGAAGATCCCCAGGGTCAGACCCTGGCACCTCCAGTTAAAACCGGATCAGTTGATAGCAAAGGCTCTGAGACCCTGGAGACTCGTTGACTTTCTGAGTAGGTAAAACTGAGCAGGATGGAGAAATATTCAGACATGGTATGTGGCAGCTTCCTATGTTCCTCAGGTGAAAGTAATATAGAAGCAAGTCTAGGGGTATTTCACAATTCTGTGCCTACATTATGCTAAATGAGTAGCGTGCAGCTTTGCCTTCCAATTTTCTTGGAATAATTACAGGTGAGGGGTGATTTTTGTTTTTTTACAGGAGATCACAGCACATGAGGATGGAAAGGATAAACTTCCCCTACCTGCTTGCTAAGCTCCCCTCTCCAGGATCACTCCCTGTACCAGTAATAACTGAAAGAAAATTGGAAGGTGAAGCTACATGCTAGGCATTAAGTGTGGTGTGTGGCTTGGTCCTGAGAGTGAGAGTTTCAAGCTGAAGTTAGCTGAAACTGCGGGTACAGCCTGGGGCCTACCCAAATTGATTTCTGAGGGATCTACAGCTTTGTTAGAGTGACTGAGTGCTTCCACTCATGCTCTCCAGTGCTTTCTTATCCTAAGGAAATGAAACCCATGACTGCTGCTACTTGTTCTGTTCTGCCTTTATCATGGTGAAAGCTGAGCATCGTTGGGTGATGAGGAGACCTGGGTTACAGGGTTCCATTATGGATCAGGTCTTGACAGGGTTTGGAGCAAGTCAGGTTTCCCAGGAAGGCAGGAATGGGAAGAAGACAGTACCACAGAGAGCTCCAAGTGGTGATGGGGCTGTGTTGGTATGTCACTCCAACAAGCAGCAGATTGTGACTGAACCTTAAGTAGGGGGTTTGGCTTCTATTTATTTATTTATAATACTTATATACCACTTTACATAATAAAATCTCTGAGCAGTGTATATATAAATATTAAAAATCACATTTAAAATGCACTATTCAAAACAATTTCAACTACAGTAACAATAAAAAAGCAATACAAGGAACAGTAAGGTGGAGCAGCATATGATTAACTGCAATTAGTTACAAGCCAGAGAAAACTTGGATGGACAAGTGTGTTTTCAGGAGACATTTAAAACACACCACATTTTCTGCCTCCCAGACTACATGGGGGAGCGTGTTCCAGAGGGTGGGCGCCACCACCTTCAACATATTACGTGGCAACATTCAATTGGTCACAAAATGACCAGCAAGGTAACCTCTGAACATCTTAAAGTTCAGCTGGGTGCATATAGGGAAAGGCAGTCTGCTAGATATCCTAGTGTCAAGTTGTTTATGGCTTTGTATGTCAACAACATAACCTTGAACATGTCTCAGTAGTTAGCAGGCAGCCAATGCAGTTCTTTTAACACAGGTGTTATATGAACATGGCTGGCTAACTTCAGGCTGGTCAGTCCTGCCTCCAGCATCATGAGAACCTATCATGGACCAGGGCTCTGAACCTTCATCCTCAGAGGATCCTGATCTCTCATCCTCAGAAGGGGTAAAGGGCAGCAAGGCCTTCTGGGAGACCAAGTCTTTCAGCTCAGGCAGGTTTTAGACTCAAGATAGGTACAAAACTAATATACAATAGTAGGCATATTCCATTATTTGCAAGAACTCCACACGTGGGAGGTCCATTAGCATGTATTTTAAAGAAATTAAATGAATAAAATGCCCTGAAATGTTATACCAAAGATCGAGTGCATTAACTGGGTCAAGGACTTTGCTATAACCATGAAAATGACATGTGTTGAAAATATGTGCATTAGAGGGTTTAATGAATGAAGAATTGCTGCGCTACTCCTTTCAAAATGGGCAGTGATGGACTATGAACATGTACCAGCAAGAAAAGGTTAGATACAAAATCTAGCACATGCACAGGAAATAACAAGTTCACCTCTCATTAAAGTGATGTCAAATACCAGAGAAATGTACTTCTTTCTTTTCTTTTCTTTTTTTAACAGAACTAAAAACTGCTTGCAAATAGCCAGGGTTTAATTTTCACCCTTGTACAGGTGAATCTACTTTCATTGAACACTATATGTTAGGGAAATGCCAGGGTTTTGTTTGTTTTGTTGTGTGTGTGTGTGTGTGTGTGTGTGTATAATTTTTTAGCTTAATAGATATGTTCATGCAAATTTACTTCCATGGACTATTTTCTCCCACACTTTTGTACAGGTCAAGTTCGTACTTTACAGAAATAGTGCGATATTTGTGCAACAACTAAACACTCTTCTGTAGTATGACCCCACGTTGCCTCAGCAATGCAGGAAGCTCCTACATAATCCCATGTAATCCCACATAAAGTGCAGCATGATTCCATGTAATCAATCAGTTTATTCTTTTCTTGTGGCATCTCCCACTTCTGGAATTCCCTCACATAGGAGGCTTACCTGGCACTCACTTCATTATCTTTTTGGCATCAGGTTAAGACATTTTTATTCTCTCAGGCAATTTGCTTGTTTGTTTGTCTCTCAAGGCAGTTTACAACTAAAATCATAACAAAAAATAGACAAAACTACAAAATAAGGGGCAATATCGAATGGTGTCATTCCGCAAACACAAATACTGCTAATGGAGCTCCACTGAAACTTTCCATTGTGCAAGCAGTTGCGCATTCCGCTTGTGCAACCAGTTGTGCAATGGGTTGCACAAGCATAATGGCAACCAGTTGAGGAGCAGGTTGTGCACACGGAATGCACAACCACTTGTGCAACCATAACTTTAGTTGTATTCTTCTCTAATGCCTAATTTGGAACCTAGTTCCCACTAGCGCAATTAGGGATGTTAATGCTCGTCTCAGGGGGCTGTAATGAGCTGAAATCGGCCCCGCTCGTCCCCCCGAGACTCGCGGGCCTTACCCGGTTCCCCGCTCGCCTCTCCACGTGTGCTCGTCCCCCCGAGATTCGCGGGCCTTACCCGGTTCCCCGCTCGGCTCTCCGCGTGTGCCACCGCAACGCCAGCGCAGGGTCCCGTTGCACCATTTCCGGCTGACCAGAAGTGACACGACGGGACCCTGCGCCGACGCAGCGGAACCCCGCACATCTTTTGCATAGAAACCAGGGCAACAGGGCTTAAAACGGCCTTACACAAAAGATGTGGCACAGGGTTCTGTCGTGTCGGTGCAGGGTCTCGTCGTGTCACTTCTGGCCAGGCGGAAATGATGCGACAGGACCTTGCACTGCCAGCATGGTTGCTCAAGCAGCGTGGAGAATCACTCCGCGCCATGGAGAATCCGGGCATCGGGGGGGCCTGTGAGGAGAGGCAAGGCGAGGTGAGGCAGGCCCCCCCGAAAGGTACAATATACACTCCTAAGCGCAATGTCATTTGTGCTAGTGGAATGACAGAGATGGATAATGCCCAATAGCCACAATTCAACAATACTGACTGGGTTTGCACGATACAAAAGCAACGATGCTATTCACCATTACTTGTTCCCTGTGTTGTGTGAACCCAGTCGTGGTGACTGACCATTGTAGACTTATCATGGTTGTCAACCACAATAAGTCACAATCGTCTGTTCTAGGGTGGAACAGGAGTCCTCCAGCACCCCCTTCTGCGTTTATCTCACTAGAAATATTGGAGCCACCATAACAATGTGACCTCCGGTCCTACCCCAGTTAGGCAATCCAGAATAATACCATAGTCCAGAGATGCAGAATCTGAGGCCCAGGGGCCAAGTCTGGCCTGCCTGGGGCCCCAATCCAGCCCTCCAAGGTCCCCCAGAGAGTCACGCCTCCTTCCCCTGGCCCCACCTCCATTGTGCAGTTTGGTGCAGTTTTTCCTCATTCTAAAAAGTTGAAATGCTTCTCCTGATGCTTAGTCACTGGCAGTAAGAGCTGTAAGCTAAAATATGTCTGTGGGGGGTGTTAATATATACTTTTGGCTCTGACCTTTTTGCCTTTGGGCCCTGCCCCCTTTAGCCTTTGGCACCACCCACAAGAATGCAGCCCCTGAAAGTATCTTCGAAGTGGAATTTGGCCCTTGGGCTAAAAGAGGTCTTGCACCCCTGGTCTAGGCTTTGAAAGAAGCAAAGGGTAATAATAACAGTGGCTCATAGATGCTTGTGAAGACCATGTGAAATAATGGGCATATTATTTGATTTTAGTTCTGCTGGACCCGCAGCACGCCTACCAAGCTTTTATCCACAGAATGGTGCATTTGCCATTCACTCTGGATGAATACGGATGACCATATCTCAAAGGGAAGCACCCACTGGCATCCTCTTGGTAGAATCATTTACTTTCTATGTTGTCCAGTGGTGGAAGTGGAGAGATGGGGACAGGGCCGGTATCATGGGTTGGCATCTTAAGGCACCTGATGAGGTCTGCACCTCTGCAGGATCCCCACTGCTCATATTTTTGGCTCTGCCCACTGTGCCTTCAGCCCCGCCCTTTTTGCCTTTGCTCCCACCCCCACTGGAACGTGGTTCCTGAAAGCTTCTCTGAAATGGAATGTGGCCTTCTGACTGAAAAAGGTTCTTCATCCCTGTCATAGTCAATAGCTTTTTTCTATCTATCTATCTATCTATCTATCTATCTATCTCAGTGTTCTCCAACCTTGGGTCCCCAGATGTTTTTGGCCTACAACTCCCAGCATGCCCCAGCAAGCTATGCTGGCTGGGGCATGCTGGGAGTTGTAGGCCAAAAACATCTGGGAACCCAAGGTTGGAGAACATTGAAGGATGCTAAATTTAAAACTCCTGAATAGAAGTATTTACTTTTCTTTTTTAATTGCTATTATAATTGTGTTTTGAGCTAATGTGGTTAAATGTCCATTACCTTTTATTGGTTTATCGGATTTTCATTACTGTTTTGTTTTAAATCACACTGGGATAAATGTTATGAAGGACGGAAAATAAATTTCTAAGATAAATAAATACATAATGCTGATGCCTCCCGTTGCTCCCTCCAGCTGCTACTGCTGGTATGGGAACAAACAGCATGAGCAGTCAGAGCTCTGCATTATCAAGGTCATCTGAGACTGAATCATAGGGCAGCAGACAGTGCATCATAGGGCAGCAGGAAAGGCCTCCATCCTAATGTATGAACACCGCCACCACCCCTGTTACCACCATGCTTGCCACTGCCTCTGTGGTTGCTCTCTTATTTATTTATATATTATTTATTTACAGCATTTTTACCCCGCTCTTCAGACAGAAAGTTCTCAAATGAGAACTTTGGGGTTGAATTGACGGGGACGGAGGGGTACTAATCCAGCTGCCCCCAGAGCTTGTTTTGACTGGATGTTGTCATTTCCCCCCAGAAGCCCCCCCCCATCAGTCAAAATAGTGAGGACATTTTGGCTCTGCCCTAAACTGCGTAAGGATTATGGATGTACAGATTGTATTAAATCCATTCCGCCTGTGTTTCATGGTTTGTCAGGCATCATTCATTCCACATCCGCTCATTGATGGAATTGGAATTTTGTTCCACTTGCGCAAGTGAATATTACTGCTATTGCACATTAACGCAAGGGCAAATTTGCACAAATCCCCCCCCCAAAAAAACCCCAAAAGAAACCATGGGCAAGTCTGCATGACTTAGAAAATCTGGTCCGCTGCAGAAGCTGCAGGTCAGATTCATAGAAATCTGATCTCATTTGAATCCGTTGTGGATTTTGCCAAGATCCCTACTAAGGGATACATATTTTTAAAATGTTTTTCTTGCTTTTTTGGCAAATTGTTCCAAAAGGGGAGGGGGGATCCAGCCATGCAGGTTTCTTTGTTTGTTTGTTTTGTTTTGTTTTGTTTTTAAAGAAGTACACACAATATTTTTCTATCTATATTTCTGGTCTATTGGCAACTCTCATTTTCACAGTGTGCTTTAGGCATAGACTTCCCAGAGGCCCCCATAGTTTGTCACTGATCATTCTCATTGCCACTCAGGACACACAGCAATAAGCTACCAAATCCAGCTGAGTCAATGAGGAGGATTCAGGCATCGTGATTGCTGAACGCAAGGAGCATCTTATTCTAACTAGGCCCAGTGCGGCATGTTGGGGACAAACATCACAAGCTGGCTAAACTGCAGAGCTCAAATTGATGTCCAGGAGGAGGCTACAAAGCCAGGCAGCTGTTGCTCAACTATCTGCTGTTGCTTGTTGGCACTTCTGCGACAGTTACTCCTCCTGTTCAACAGCCCCTGAGGGCAGGAGGACAATAATCAGGCCTCTCTCTCTCTCTCTCTCTCCCTCCCTCCCTCCCCCTCTCTCTCAAGCCAGGAAGTTAAAGCCAATTTTTATAATGAGAACACTGAAAATGCTAGCATGGGAGATGGGCCTTTGATGATGCAAAGCCTGGTACATCAAAGCTTGGTACATCTCTTTTTTTTCTTTTCCAGAGAGTATCTTCTTATAGCAAACACACCCTGGTTTAGCACCTTCACTAAGGAGTACCTTGCACTGGATAGCATTTTGAAACATCTGATTCCCGATATGAATCCGTTGCCTGGATTGAAAGCAAAGGTGGCCAGATGTTCCAGTCTGGCTTCTTTTCTCCTGTAATAAAATGCCCTGCTGCCTGGGCAATTGTTGTTCAAATATCCTTTTCAACTCACTTGCCATCCTTGTTGCCATCCCTAAAAGCTCTTCAAAAACGGAGAAGCGATGTGTTACTGTGAATGCCGTCCTATTACAAGGGATGTAAAGGGAGAGCAGCTGGTTTCTGACAATAGTTCTGACAATAATCAACTGCTCTGGGGTGCATTAGCATCAAATATGCCAGAGCTTTAACAAGCAAGGGGTAGCTAAGGCCTTTTGGGTTAAACAGGACAAGTAGCAAGTGCCCGAATGAGCCTCTACAGTCATCAGAGGCTACAGAGTGGGCAGGTGCATACAAGAGCAAGTGGGAGAAAAAGAGAAACTCAGTATCAACCAAATGGGCTGCACAGTTTTTGGGGGACACCGTTTATATAAGCAGTCATCTGTATAATGGGAGACTGAAACTTCTCACAGTGCTGTCTGGCTCTGAGACAAGGCAAGGGATGCACACTTACCTTGGGGGGGTGCTCGCCTTGTTCTCAGTGAGCACACACCCCCGTTGCTTGATTCCTTGTGGCGGCAGCAAGGAGCCCGTCGCGTCACTTCTGGCTGCCAGGAAGTGACGCGACGGGAGCCTGCACTGTGTTTTTAGCATAAAAACCAGGGCAACCCAGCTTAAAACGGCCGTGAATAGCAAATCACAGCTGTTTGAAGCTGGGTTGCCCTGGTTTTTATGCTAAAAACGCAGCCCCAGGGGAACCGGAAAGAGATGTGCCGGGGACCAGAAGCTCCTTTCCCAGGCGCGTCTTGGAGTGAATGGTGGGAAGGTAAGTCGCAAGAGTCTCAGGGGGCCCAGCCGGCCACTTTCGGTCCACTTTCAGCCCCCTCGAGACTCACGGTTACATCCCCCTTCCTCACTTCCAACTACACTTTACAGATAAGTTGTACTCAGTCATTAGCACCTCTCCGTCCGGATATGATACTGAAGTGTTGTGTAGGGATGGATGAATCTGTCACTGTTGTTTTCCTTTTCTCTTTTTCCAAACTTAAGTTTGATCAAACATTGAGCTTTTTTTAAAAAAAAACCCCAACAACATTCACATAAAAACTCATAAGCATTTTTGTGCACATTTTTCCTGTTTGTCAGACATACACATTTTGGCAAGCAATTTCCCTAATATGGGTGCATTTTAATCTTATTTTCCATAATATAGTCATTTTCGTACACCAGTTTGGATTGGAGAACTCCATTGAAAAATTCGGAAAAGTGCAAATTTTGAAGGATAAATGAGTATCAGTTTGCACGGTGGTTCAAAACTGCAAAGTTAGGTAAATTTGCATCAAAATGGAAACGGAACAAGTGTCTCCCCCAGCCCTTACCCCAAAATGGCAAAGTGTGCTGCACCTTCAGCTCTGTCTACAACAACAAATGTTTTCTATAGGACACGACACAATATGTGAAGGACATCCTTACACAAAATCGGGCTATAAAAAAAAGGAAATGCCGATTCCTGTCATGCAGGAAAAGGAAATGGGCAGAGCAATCTTACTGGCAGGTAGTGGTGGGGAGATCTGAAGACCGTGAAACCACCTTATTCAAAGCCCTGCTGGGCTCACACTGGCAGGGAGGAAGGAACAGCATCATTACCTCTCTCTCTCTCTCACTGTGTGTGTGTGTGTGTGCTTTCCGATTATTTCCCCTTAAACAGTTTCCCTCTCATTCATTCCAATGGGAAGGAAATAAACCACACCATCTCCAGGGCTGGCATACTTCTTGCTTCATCCAGGGGGCAAGTCAGGGACATGGGAAGGCTTTAGATCCTGAGGATTCACAATGTCTCCCACACCAAAGCAACGCCCAAGAACACCTGATTTTTGTGGTCTCTGGTTTCAGAGTTCCAACATTGCAGAAGGACTGACAGTTGACCTTTTCACAGCCTGACAGGGGAGGCTTGTGGGTAGGGATGTGATGACACTGGGAAGGCCAGCTTGTTTGAGCTTGAAAAAACTGCCTTCCCACTTCCGATCTGATGATCAGAAGCGGGCTGAGTTGGGAGATTTTCCATAGACTTCCATCTCTAAGACGGATCGTGGTTTGGACATTTTTTAAAAATGCTAAGGAATTTTGAGCAAATCATGGTGTTAATCATACCTTCGGGGGGTACCCTCCATTGCTTGCCTTTTCTCGGCGAGCACCCCCCCAAAAGGCACCAATCCCCCATGCTGCTCGATCCACCTCGCCAGCAGCGTGGGGTCCCGTCCCGTCACTTCCGGCTGCCAGGAAGTGACGGGACGGGACCCTGCGCTGCGTTTTTAGTGTAAAAACCAGGGGAACCCGGTTTAAAACAGCCGCAAATAGCAAATTGCAGCCATTTTAAGCTTGGTTGCCCTGGTTTTTAATGCCAAAAAAGCAGCGCAGGGTCCCGTCGCATCACTTCCTGGCAGTCGGAAATGACGCGATGGGACCCTGCGCTGCCGGCGCGATGTGGAGCAATGGATAGAGCGGTGGCCAGGTAAGGCGTGAGAGTCTCGGGGTGGCGAGTGGGACAATTTCAGCCTGCTTTCAGCCCCCCCCCCCGAGACTCACAGATACATCCCTACTTCAGTGATCCACGTACTAGTTACATCCAGGCTGGTCTACTGTAATGCACTGTACATGAGGCTGCTTTTGAAGATGGTTCAGAAACTTAAGCTAGTGCAGAATGCGACTGCCCGAGTGTTGGTGGGGGCGAGGCGATCTGATTACATAACGCCTGTACTTCACCAGCTTCACCGGTTACCGGAGTGTTTCTGAGTCCAATTTCAAGTGCTGGTTTTGACATCTAAAGCCTTAAACAGTTTGGGACCAAATTAGCTGAAGGATTGCCTTCACTCATATCAGCCTGGATTGCGCCCTAAGTTTTCTATATTTAAACAACAACCAATTACATCAAAGCACATGCAAATATGCAGTTCATAGAACCTTGAATGTTCAATATCATCAACATAACAAATTAGAATTAGAATTACAATTAAAATGTTGATGTTTATGATGTTGAGAATTTAAGGCTTTTGGTATTGTCTGTCAGAATTTTTTATTTTTTATTTTTTTAGAGTCTGTAATTCTGTGTCTGAAAAATGTATAATTTTGTACTTTTATTTATTTTATTTGCTTTAGATTCACACAATAAAGAGAATATCTCAAAATGTGACTGGAACCATTTCACTTGTGTAACTGCTCTTTTGTCATTTCTGCAATTCCAGGTACACTGAAATGAAGGAGCAAACACATTCAAAAGCTTCATTGTTTGGGTGGCGATACTTATCACTGCAGGGGCAGTGGAGATGGACCTTCTTCATTTATCCTTAGTGTTGCTGTAGGTGGTGATGGCATAGTTCCTCTCAGCTACCACTAGATTGGGGTAACTATTTTCCTCTAGGGATGTATTATTTTGTTTTAAAATCATGGGATGTATTAATTTTGTTTTTGCCTGCAAAACAAGCAAGCATGCCCTGTTCAAAGCTCCAAATGCAAGCGCAAGCACATGTCTGCTGAAAATATTTGCAAATTATCAGACAAGTGCTCACATTTGTCTCGTTCCTGATTCCCTGTTTGATTTGCGCAAATTATGAAATTTGCCACACATTTGGAGAGATTTGGGGGAGATTTCTGCAAATCTCTTATTCAATAGCAGCTCCATTTGCACACATTTCCCATTCACAGAGGGCAAGCAGTGACCACAAACACGAACGGGAATCGGGTATGAGGCGAGCAGTGACACGATGTTCAGATAATCCTAGCAATCTTCAACATCACTTGTTCGCCCATCCCTCTTTGGGGACATTCTGGAAAAAATATAGCAATCTTTTTTCTCCAGAATACCATGGAACAACATGATGTCCTGGCATTCTGGGATAAAATGCTGATCACCAGTTGGCAGCTGCCAAAAAGAACTCTGCATCATTGCCTGTGGGAGCAGTACTAAAAGTATTTAAGGCACAAATCCCCCGTGCTGCTTGATCCGCCTCTGCAAGAGTAAGACACCCCAACTTCTTCAACTACTTCTGCCACTGCAAGAGTAAGACACCCCAACCCCATTTGAAGAATATTTACCATTTCCCCAAACTGTCCAAATGCACCCCAAATCACCACCGAATGCAGTGATGAATTGCAGGGTAGGGTCTGCTCATCCCTAAGTTACACGTGGATGAGCCTGGCCAACTGGGGATCAGATAGTGTGCATAGTACTATGTAGGCAAAGAAAAATGGCTTCATTATGATGTTACCATGAGAAAATAAAGCCAACTGAAAGTGAGGGCAATGCTTCCTGCATCTATTACACAATTGATCCAACCAATTGGATCACCAATTGCCCTCAGTCTGCACTGGCAAACGCTTTTGCACAGAAAATTGTCAGAACTGCTGAAAATGTCTGTAACTCAGCCTGTAATGATAAAACGGCAAACCAAATGGATTCCTCAAGACTTAAAAACAAAAGCAAACAAACAATCAAACAAACAAAAACCAGGAGTAAAAAAAGAAGACACAGTCTCCTTCCTGGCCAAGGAATTAGGCCCAATGGCACCAGGTGGCTCAGTTGGGAAGCTGATGAGGGCAATGCACCATCACTTCACTGCTGCCCGCTTCTCAGCTGTGACACTGTTTCTGCTTCCTTCATCCATGCCACTGATGACTCCTCTTCCTCTCCCTCCTCACTATGTGCAGGGAGGTTCCCTCCACCTGCCTGAGAACAGAGGAGAAGGGAGAGGGGGACCAGGGCTGCCCATTGTTCTTTGAAGTAGGTGGCACAGCCACAGACATGGCAGTGCAACCACACCAAGGATCCAAGCAAACCATCCTGAAAGGAAGGACTCAGTGACCTTCTAGAGTGCATCAGATAACCGGCCAAGCCATTATTATACTGTCCTAAAGACTACAATAAAATTTTGCATGTTAACATTTGGAGCACATAATCGCCACCTGGCAAACACACTGTACTTGAGTTTTTCAGAACGCCCATGGGCTCCTATTAATGTATCCCGCTACCCTGATACTGAATGAGAGAGGGAAATAAAATGAAGAAAATAAGTTTTCCTTCCAATGGGGATCATTTCAACATATTTTTTGCCTTTTTATTTTAGCAGACTTTTTGCTGCTCTGTGGGTCTTGAAACTCTATTATTGAAGCTCCCCACCATCCTAAGTGAAAGCGAGCAAGCTGGTGTTACAGATGGGAACAGTGTGGATAGAATGAGCTATCAGTGTATCATCAGGACCAAAGGGATCTTCCTTATAGCAGCAAAATACATGCAGCCCCCTAGCTTTCTTCTGCAATGTTCCTAAGGAAATATTTCTGCAAATCCTATTTTTCCAACTACTGGTATTTCTTTCCCATGCACCATAACTCACTGTAGCATCGTAAATAATTCCGGACTACCATTTTAAGGAAACAGTTATTCAGCAGCCTCTATTTTCTGCTACCTATCACCCTTAAATAAATGCTCCTACTTTGCCTTTGTGGAGGGGGGGATTTGGGATAAAAAATATGTATTTGCAACATTTTTATCCTGCCTCTCTGTGCAGCATACGATACAAATAAAGTAAAAACAGCAACAACATTTGAGTTAAAAGATAAAATTTAATACCACAGAAAAATACATCAGCCATACAAAAATTACCAACAAACAGTACCATTCATAATTAGATGGCATATAGTCACATCTCCCAGCCATTAACCAAAACTTTTGCGGAGTCAAGAAGGCTTGACATTTCTCTTTAAAAGCAAGATGCACATCCTCCTGGATGTTGTTCCATAACCTCAGGGATATAAGGCATGGATTCTTGTAGTAAAAGTTCTCAATTCAAGCTGGGATGGAACATGGAATAGGTCCGTATCAGAAGATCTTCCTCCTCCTCTTCCCAAAAGGCTAAAGGCAACCGCCCATAGATATTTCTTTTCAAGGAAGTAGAAAATGCATGGCCATATATTACAGAAAACTAGATAATCCTTTTAGAAAACTAGATAATCCTTTTGCCCAATATGATACCTACTTACATTTCACAGCAAAGAACTGATCACAAGGCTTTGCAGATCAAGGTGAACACTAGGGTGGCCAGTTGCACACTTAAATAAAAGGAAAGGAAATGCATCACACACAAAAAAGGACACATTTTTATAGGGATGTGGAAATCGGCAAAACCAAGCTCACCAAAATTCTCCAAATTCCACCTTGAAGCTCGTTTCATCTTGTATCCATATCATATTTTTTTTTCTTTTTGCACAAAAATTTGTATGTATTTTTGTGCCTGTTTTCCAAATGGGTGTATCAACTGTTCACATCTTTGAAATGGACACATTCTTTCCCCATCAATTAAAGCATGTTTGTGCACATTTCACGCAATCATATTGCAAGGCTGGCAATGTATGGACTAAGACCACAAATTGGGCTTGAGTCCATGTTCAGTCTGGGTGAAGCAAACTGGGTAAATCCTGATCAGAACAAAATTGAAACAAATTTCTCTTACATTCCTAACAGTTGTACATAAAATTTGGACATGCAAATTTATATCTATTCAAAATTTACATCTATAGATGCAAGTTTAGAAGCAATTACTAAAATTTAAATAGAAAGACAATGTATCTCTCACCATAGTGGGTAAGACTATGACCAGATGACCAGTGCACCTGCTGCCCAGGTGTCCACTGTTGAGGGGCAACTTCAAGGCCAAACTCTTCCTTCTGATGGTTCTTTACCTTTCAGCGAGACTTGGACTGGACAGCCCTTCATAGATTCATAGATTCTCCATAGGGTTGGAAGGGACCTACGAGGCCATCGAGTCCAACTCCCTGCTCAATGCAGGAAACTAAAGGAGGGGTCTCCCATCCAAGTAACAACCAGGCCTGACCCTGCTTAGCTTTCCATGCTCAGACAAGGTGAGCCGGCATGAGCCACAGGCCTGTCAAACAGAAGATGCCTTCAATAAAGGACTGTCCTCTGACAGCCCTTCAAATAAAGGACTATCCTCAAACAGAGGACTGTCCTCGATGAAGTAGGACAAATGGCTGCCCTAGTGAACACCTCCCCCCTCCCTTCCTACATGATTTAATTGGAGCCAGGACCAATAGGGCTCAAAGCAAGGGTTGAGCCCAAGAATATGTGAAATAATAGGGCCTGAGCATGTGCAATGTACCTTCTTCTTGAATACTTATAACCAGCCCACATACATCATAGAACAGGGAAAGCCTAGGAGTAAAGCAATTTCTCATCTGTTTCCTCTTAAAACAGAAATACCTGCAGCTCCGCCTTCAAACCCAAACAGCAAAGGATTCACTAACCTGCACATTTCACTTCTCACCAGTTCTCAATTATGCAGCCCCAGGGCAGGAGACGATCAACAAAAGATAATGCTAAGGCTGTCACTGTGGCAATTAATGAGCCTCAATTAGATGCAACCTTAGAAATGCAGCAGTGGGCTGTTTATCTGTAAAATAAGCAGGAGCTACTGATGTGAACTGAAAGAACCCACTGTTCTACTAATTTGCATGTGATTGTTGTTGTTCTTTTTTAAATTAGGACTAGATTTACACTGGTGATGTGGTGCAAATGAGAAACTCTGGCTTCATTCAAATATGATGACAAACCCCATGTGCACAACTGCTGCAAGCTTAGGCTTGTGTGCAGGGATGTGTGAGGACTTCATTCGGGGGGGGGGGGAAATCTGGCAAACTGGCCAGACTCGACCCCCCCGAACTCCATCCCACTTACCTTCTTCTCCAGCTTGACTTGTGGTTCCTTGAGTCGAGCTGGGGAAGTGACTTCCAGGTTCCCGGCAGGCCGCATTTTATGGAGAAAATGCCGTAAGATACGCCAAAAGTGGTCACAATTTGCGTAACATATGCAAATTGTGGCTGCTTTTGGCATATCTTATGCCATTTTCTATGTAAAAAGCAGCCCACCAGGAACCTGGAAGTTCCTGAGCGGCGCAGCGCACATCTGCTTTCAGCCCAGCTCGGCAGGCACAGCAGTGGCATCTGCCAAGCTGGAGGCGGGTCGGGTTGTGGTGGATTGCCCACCCCTGCCTGTGCACTGCCAAATCCACATCCCTCCTCTTTCACACAGATGGAGTTGGGGAGGAAATGTGAAGCTTCCGTTTGTGATTTGGGACAAACTGCAGTTTCCTGGTTCATCAAAATAAGTGAAACTGTGCTTTGTACAAAACATAGTTAGTTAAAAAAAACAAACCAGGATATCTAACCAGAATCACAGTCTACTCCTGCTCCAGGGCTGGCATCAAGGGTAGGCATGGATGGGCACATGTCAAGGATCCACACCCCAGCATGGGCCCACTGACAAAAGCTCTCTGGACTTGCTGCTCCTCTTCACCATTGCAGCCTGCTTGTTCACCAACCTCTCACTCTGGCCCAGACAATGGTGGTAGTGAGGAGGAGGAGCAACAGATGCCAGTGCTTACTTGCTCACCGGATCTCTTCCTGTCAACCAAACAAGTGGTAGAAGTAATGAGAAGGAAGATGGGGAGCAATAGCAGCTAGTGACAATGGTGGTGAGAAAGTAGACACACTGAGGGAGCTGGGGCATTGAGGGTGTCTTGCCCAAGTGTCCTCAGAACCCCGAAGATGACACCGTCCTGCTCAGCTAGTGATAATTCCTCTTTGCCCCAGATGAGTAGTTATTTTCAAGCCTGCATTACTTATGTTCAAGACACCATTAGTCATTTCAAGTGCAAACACCACCAGCTCAGCACATATACAGTAATACCTTGGATTGCAAGCATAATTCGTTCTGGAACCGTGCTTGTAATCCAAAACACTCTTATATCAAAGCGAGTCTCTGGTGGGTGTGAGCGGGGCCGATTTTGGCCCACTACATCCGCTCGAGGCGAGCGGTTACATCCCTACCTTGTATTGCAAGACGTCGCTTGTTTATCAAGTCAAAATTTATTTTAAAAAATTGCTTGTCTTGCAAAACGCTCTCAGACCAAGTTACTTGCAATCCAAGGTATTACTGTACACCCTTCCTGGTTTTTCAAGCAGGCCAGGAAAGATGTAAGACAACATGTAATGTAGTATTTCCCTTGAAGACAAAAATTGCTAGAGCTGTGCACATGTGGCCCCTTGAAATGCTCCAACCTATTTGTAGGCAGAGTAATTGGAGGGACAATTTCACAAAATTTATCCAGCAGGAGGAGAAATTCTCCAGCAGTTTCCCACAGAGAGGCCACCCCAATTGGCAGTGGTGGTAGCACAGCTTCTCTATATTTTCCTAACGGTTTTTGGTTTTTTGCACTATCACTGCAAGTTGCAACAGCAAAGTTACAGGCAGCATCAACTGTGCTGGCATGATGGTCCCCTTTTTTCATCCTCCACAGTGCAGGTGTGATGGGACCACTGTTGTGTCTATCCCCAGGGAAGAGCCTTATTGACAGCCTTATCCTCCATGAATTTATTGAAACCCCCTTTTAAAGCCATCCAAATTGGTCAACATCACTACATTGTTCTCCACCTGAAGTTTGAAGATCACATCACTATTCCCACCAAGGGAGGAGAGATGCAAAACACTCTGTAAAGGGCTTGTTTCTTTGAAGGGCTACCTGGTAGCAATATTTATGCTTTTGTTCTCCTTTTGTTCATGATTAAAAACTATTTGTAAATATACATCTTGGTTGCAATGACTGGTTTCTGCACACAATTTTGAAATGCCCTTGACTGTATGTATACTTCTGCCTCTGGTGTGAACACTGGTGCTGTACCTGGTCTTTACTATTGGACAAGGTGGTGGTGCCGTGTAAGTGCTGGTGATGTGTGGGTGGCTGGTTCAATGGCCACCAGGGTCAGGACATCCTGATTCTCAGAAAGTACAGGGTGCTTGAAGCATGCTGTACTATGATGCTGTCAGATAACCAAGGTCCACTTAAGCCATTATTTCTGGGATCTGCTCTTCCCAGTGCAGCCAGCACCAGGTTGGCGGTGAGCGTGGGGATCCAGACAGGAAGATTCCAAAACTAATCAAGGTAGAAAATCTATGTGGGAAAGACCAAAATTTAGTACAGGTCAACAAATAGGCCCCATGATACAAAGCAAGATCCAGAAAGCCAAACCCACCTTCCTTAAATAGAAGTTGCATCCTTTTCAAGGATATTTGTGGTGGGGAGGAACCTCCAAAATTTTACAAAAAGAGCATTGAGTTTTTGAAAATATTTTCCAGGTATAGATAGAGGAATCCCACATATACCATAAAAAATCCAAGGTATAGTATTTATTTTGAGTGTATTTGTCCCACAAACTCAAATTTAAAGATGCCCATCTATCTATATCCTGAGAGATCTCATTGATCAACTTATTCAAATTTGGCTTGATCATTTGAGATATGTCTCTAAGAATAAGTATTCCCAAATAAGTAATAAGATCTCTGGGCACCATCAAAATTGCCAATTAGCTAATACACTCTGAGATCTCCAGTCAGCATCAGTTCATGACCAGTTAACTGAATAGCCAGACAAATTACCAAAAGTGTTAATTTGCTCTGCCCCAAGTCATTTACTACTTAAATGTAGCGGTGGGGGAAAGGAGAAGCAAGCATAGCAAAAGGATGAAAATGAGCCAATGCCGTCACATGTATTTAGCTGTGAAGGTTGGTGACTCCTATTTCCAGGGGAGGCTGGTGACTCCTATGTCAGTGGGGATCCTTATCCATTGCAGCTTTTATTCTGAGCTTTATAGGAGCTATCCATGGTGCTCCATGGTGACGAACCTATTTTGGGGTGGAGTACAGCACCATGGATAGCTCCTATAAAGCTCATAATAAAAGCTGCAGTGGATAGGAGGCCCACCGAAATAGGAGTCACCAATCTCCGCTGGTATTTAGGCTTCCTTGTGGTTGCAGGATGAGGAAAAAGGTATGAAGCCAAAGGCCTTGCAGGAGAGGTGTGCTTTGACCTGCGTTGTAAGGGGCAGGAGAGAACATCATAAAAGTGTTGTAGAAGCAAATTACGACATAAGGGGCAGCAAGGAAGCCTTTTAAGGATTGTTCATGCTGTGCACTTGTAAAGTGTGGATCAAAACTTCAGTTATCTGCCAGCATCTGCATTTCTCAAATGTTCCAACACAGTTCACAGCTCCAAAAAGTATCATTAAAAAGCTCCAGAGAGAAGATATTTAAAAATACATATTTAAATGTGAAGTTTAGGACACTTTTTTTGGACATTTTTAAATCGCAGATTAATGTGGAAATGGGACAGAACAGACTTACATGGAAACGCAATGCAGATCAAAATAGATCTGTCATGGGTATTTCATTTGCAGCGTACTCCTGGGAACCTGCATAATATTAGAGCTTCAGTTGGGATGGGATATGGCTGTGGATGTACGCTCTTACCTTTTGAAGCCATTTAAGGTTCAAGGTAATGTTACTCTGAGGCATCAAGGCACTAATGTTCCGTGTCTCTTTCCCATCTCTATCTTGTAAAGTCTAGCTCATGATAGCATTGTGTGGTGTGTTGTCCCAACATTGGCAGCCAAAGATGTGAATGTGTGTGTGTGGGGGGGAGAGACTGTGGCAATGCACAGAGCATAGTGATCGCTCATCACACCTCGTGTTCAACTCGTTGTTAACAAGGAAGAGGTGGGAAAGAGATATTGCGGGTTGGCAGCTCCGTCTCTCTTGTAATGTCTAGTTAGACCCCTAGAATCTGCCTGGAATTGACTGACATCTTGCAGGCATTCTCTTTGCAATTATTTTGATCTTCAAGAAGCATTTCAGAGAATGTCATGCATTGTTTCCCTTTTCAAAAGTCCACTAATCTTCATTGAAGCGTCGGCCCTGGCAGTTTCTTTACATCTTCCTGATTAGGCAGGAAGGCTTCAAAGACTTCCGCTTATATTAATCACCTCCGCTCCCCATTTCTATTTAATGACCGGACCCTGAGATAATCACTGCTCAAATGCTGGACACATTTCAAGCTGTACTTTATTGGCACATGTCGTTTCCGTTACTGTATCTGGAGGTCTGGGTTTTTCATCGTATTACGCTTGGCTAGCTTTGTGGGGAAGAGGTGGAATCTACCTCAACTAATTCAATGCCAGCAGCTAAAAGTCTGTTGTATTCCTCAGGTGTAGACTGAAGAACTTTGGAAGATCTCCCAGAGTTTCTAGAGAAATGTACAAAGTGGCAAATTTCAGCTTAGATCCACTATATATTCCCAAAGTGCACTTTTTAATTTTAATATACAGGAAAGAGACAAAGCTGTCAAGTCCCCTTCTTAAAGCAAAACTCACCTGTTTTAAGAAAACATATGCTCCATATACTTGTGAGTGTAATGTCTCATCTTTTAAGGGTTCCATGAACTAGGCTTAGACTTAATCACGACTCTCACATAACGGGCTAAGAAAGATTTATCTTTTAATCTATACACAAAGCAAGTACCAGCATATGCAGGAAGAGGAGAGTAGCTAGCCCTAAATAATTGGTTAGTTAAATACCCTTCAGGTGTGCTAGAAGACAATTCATCTTAAAGAGAGATTACACCACAGTAGGGAGAGGCATGTGTATCTGATAAATTACTGTAGCAGTTTTCCCCGTATTTGCTTTTTGCACAAATTTTGTGCTCACAACAACCCTGCGAGGTAGGTAGGCTGAAATATAGTGACTGGCTGAGAAACCGTGACCATTTTGTGGTTAAGTGGAGTGGAAGACCGACAACCTGGTCTTCTGTGTGGGTTCAATGCTAAGGGAGTAGCGAGTCCTGGGGCGGCCTTCTCTGAGATCCCCAGCGACTATCACCCTTAGCCCAGAACAAAGGGATAACTTATAGCCACAGAAGTATCTTTTAGAAAACAAGTTTATTTACAACATTACCTTCACAAACCCAGACACACACCAGCAATACAGCTTATCAGTACGGTACAAAGTAGCAAGCAAGAAGTCTTAAGGACACCGTGATTTCAGGGCTCTCGGCTAGCTAGTCCAGCTCGGGTCCCAGCAGAGGCCCGGTCAACCGCACGCTGCTAGCTGGGTTCCCGGCGGAGGTCCAGTCTACCCAAGCGGCTTGTGAGTGATTTCAGCTTGGTTTCCCGGGGGTCCGGTCAACCCAAGCGACCAGTGATTTCAGCTAGCTGGAGCATGCCGGGTGTGGCTACCCGGGGTTGCCGATCCTTCGTTCCCTTACCCCAGGCATGGGGCAAGAGTGTTGATCAGGTCTAACAACCCAGTTCCCTTGCGCAGGGTGTTTTATACCTTGGTGTTTCAGGTAGCCCATCCCTCCGTGATCAGGTGGGTTGACACCCTCCCTGAGGGGCGGCCTTTTGGGTCAGGAGGGGTGACGCCCTCCCCCCGTGGGGTGGGGTCCCTTTGAAGCCACTTGCTTAATGGTCCCATCCTATGGTGTTGAGTGGCCATTTCTTAGGGGTGCCGAAGTGTCTGCTCTGGAGAGGTATTCAAGTCTTATGTAGATGGGGCTGATATGCGAGAGCATTGACAAACCTGGGGATGCTTCCTGCCTTCCCCCCTGGGGTGATTCTATGCAGATGTTGTTTGTCCCCTTTTGCATCTGTGGAGACTGGCTGTCTCCCCCCCCCCTGGGTCTCCTTCCCCCCTCCTTGGTGAGTGTGTGTGTGTCAGGCAGGGGGCTTAGGTTGGCTTTCTCCACATCTCCCCCCCGGGGAAAAGATGGCATTGGGGTCCTACACCCCAGTTTCCCATCGACTTGCCCATCACCTGAGAAAGCCCGGGAGAGTGCATCAGCCAAGATATTGTCCTTACCCTTGATGTGCTCAATTTCGAAGTCAAAGTCTTGCAACGCCAGACTCCACCGTAGGAGTTTTTGGTTGTTGCCCTTGACTCTATCTAACCAGCACAGGGGGGAATGGTCGGTCTGCAGGCGGAACCGTCTCCCCCAGAGGTAGGGGCGCAACTTGGTGATGGCCCACACCACGGCCAGGCACTCCTTCTCAGTGGTGGCAAGAGTACGTTCTCTGGGCAGGAGTTTCTTGCTCAGGTAGGCAATGGGGCGCAGCCCTTCTCCTACCTTCTCCTGTAATAGCACCGCCCCCATCCCGGCCTCAGAGGCATCTGTCTGTAGAACAAAGGGGGATTCGAAGTCTGGGGCTTGCAGAATGGGAGCTGCCGTGAGGCAGGCTTTTAACCCGTCTAAAGCGGTCTGGCAAGCCACGGTCCACTGGACCCTGTTCAGTTGGCGCTTTTTACAAAGATCAGTCAGAGGGGCTGCTAGCTGACTGAAGTGTGGCACAAACTTCCGATAGTACCCTGCAAGTCCCAGAAAAGCCTGCACCTGTTTTTTGGTTGCGGGTTGGGGCCATTTCTGAACCGACTCTACCTTAGCTTCCATGGGTTTGATGCTCCCCCCTCCGACCCGATGTCCAAGGTACTCAACCTCCCCTAGCCCCACCTGGCACTTCTTTGCTTTCACTGTCAACCCGCTGGAAAACCTGCCGGACATGCTGCAGATGCTGTTCCCAAGTGGAGCTAAAGATAGCTATGTCGTCCAGATAGGCACAGGCAAATTCTCCCAACCCGTTCAGCATTCCATTCACCAGCCTCTGAAAGGTTGCCGGACCGTTCCGGACTCCGAAGGGAAGAGTGGTGAACTGGAATAAACCCAGGTGTGTGACAAAGGCAGACTTGAGGGCAGCATCCGCATCCAGCGGGACTTGCCAGTAGCCCTTGGTGAGGTCTAGGGTGGTAATGTACTTGGCCCTCCCTAGCTTCTCCAGCAAGGCATCCATGTTGGGGATGGGGTAGGGGTCAGGGATGGTCACCTTATTGATTTTCCGATAGTCTACACAGAACCATACCCCCCCCCCCATCCTTTTTGGCCACCAGGACAATCGGGGAGGACCATGGGCTAGAACTAGGAACGATCACCCCTAGGTCTAACATGGCTTTGACTTCTTCCGCAATGACCTGAGCATGGGGTCCCACCGCCCAGTATGGCAGAGATTGCAGAGGGGGCTGTCACCCGTTTGAATGGTGTGCTGGATGAGTGGGGTCCGCCCGGGGCGGTCTGAGAACATGGTCTCAAATTCATCCAGCACCCACTTCATTTGCTCCCGCTGAGCCTCGGACAGGGCGGGTGACAGTGAAATTTCTTCCATCCCCCCGCCATCCCCCCATTCTCCCAACAGATCCCCATCAGCGAAATCCTTATTATTATGTTCCTTCACACAGCCCATTCCCGCACCCCGGTCCACATATAATTTCAACATATTCACATGAAACACTTTACATTTTTCAGGAGTCCCGGCAAAGAGTATTTTGTAGTTGACTGGTCCAAGTTTCTCAACTACAGTCCCCGGACCCTCCCACTTAAGACATAGCTTGTCCGTTTGAGGGTACGCAGAACCAACACTTTATCACCCACCTCAAAAGTCCGGGCTACCGCGGTTTTATCATACAGCTCCTTTTGCCGCTGCTGGGCTGCCTTCAGATGCTGTTGGGCAGCTTCTCGAACGCTGTGGAGGGTGTCCCGTAGCCGCCGCAGAAAAGTGTGAACCGGCACGGGCGAACTGTCGGCAGCCCCCTCCCACTCCTCCCACAACAAAGCCAAGGGCCCCCGTAGTTCTCTGCCAAACATCAGTTCATTCGGGGAAAAACCGAGGCTTTCCTGCGGAGCATCTCGGTAGGCAAAGAGGAGGTAGGGTAGGGCTTGGTCCCAAGTTCCCGGGTGACGGCTAGCGTATGCCCGGATCATTTCCCCCAAAGTCTGGTTGAAGCGTTCAACCAGTCTGTTGGTCTCGTGGTGGTAAGACACCGAAGTTACATGGTCAACCCCCCCCAGGTCCCACATTTTCTGGAACAGTTTAGACATGAACCCGGTGCCGCAGTCTGACACGACCGTGCGGGGCATTCCTAAGCGGGCAAAGAGAGAGAGCAGAGTCTTAGCCATGCTGGCTGCAGAGATGGAGGCTAGCGCAAAAGCCTCCGCGTAGTGGGTGGCAAAGTCCACTACCGTCAGTACAAACTTCTTCCCCGTCTTGGTGGGCGGGTTCAGGGGACCCACTATGTCCATAGCAATCCGTTCAAAAGGGACCCCCACCACCGGAAAAGGCCAAAGGGGAGCTCTTGGGTGATCGCGATTGTGTCCCACCCGCTGGCACACATCGCAGGACCGACAGTAAGCTTTAATGTCGGAGGCGATCATGGGCCAGTAGAACCCCTCTGCGATTCGAGCTTGGGTCCGCTTCTGCCCCAGGTGTCCTCCCCATGCCACGTCATGGGCGAGGTGCAACACGGCGCGGCGGTACCGTCGGGGAACCACCAGTTGCCTTTGCTTGCGCTCCGGTGCCACTACCCCCTTTGGCTCGAACTCCTGGTACAAAGTTCCATTGTCCCAGACAAATCTTTCGGTGGCAAGGGATACCCCGGGGTCTTGGTTGGCCAGATCGCGACACTCCTGCAAGGAAGGGTCCAGCCGCTGGGCTTCCTTGAATTGGGCTTGAGTTCCAAAGTCTTTAGCCATCTGGGCAAACCCTTCGTTCTTTGGGGGCTCCACTATGGCCTGGTTCTCCCCGGAGTGCCTCGCAGGGGATGGGGTCACCCCGGGTGGTAGAGGGGGCACGGGCTTAGGCTTTGGGACTGGTGCGGTTACGGGCGGCCCCCCTTGCCTTGCCTGTCCCCGGGTGACGACCCCCATCTTAACTTTGGCCACCCGGAACGCGAGGTCGTTCCCGATGATGATGCCCCACTCCTTTTGGCGATGGATGATTACGTCCATCTCTCCTTCCCACCCCTGGTACTTGATCCGGACCCGGGCGATGGGGACGGTGATGTCGGGGGAGTTATAGGGTTTGATCGTACATGTACGTCCTGACAAAAGTTGGGACCTTTCTACGCGGTCCCGGGGCAGAGCCGTTACATCTGCCCCAGTGTCCCTATACCCCACCCGAGGAACATTATTGATATAGATGGACTCACATAATTGCTTGCGGCTCCATCTCAGCTGGTCCGGGGAGACGATGCGATACAGCGATGCACGGGGTCCGGGACAGTAGAGATCCCACTCTTGGAGATCCTCCTCGGCGCCGGGATCCTCGGGGATGCTTGCATGGAGGGAGAGGACCGACCGTCGCTCGTCGTCGCTGTCGTCGTCCTGAGCGGCTGCAGCACCCGCGACGCATCCTACTTTCCCCGGCGAGGGACAGGCATCCCGGTCCTTGGGCTGGAGCTTGGGGCAACCCCACCGCAGGTGTCCCATCTCGTTACAGTGGAAGCACGCCCCAGACCGAGGGTTTTGGTTCCCCCTGGTCCAAGGGGCCTCCTCGCGCCGTCGGGGCAGGCTCTTCTCCGGCTCCGGGTTCTTCTCGGCCACGGCCGCGGAACTTCCCTTGGTGGATGGGGCCATCCAGTATAGCCCCATCTCGTCAGCCATGATCCCCGCCACCTCACAGGTACGGGGCTTCTGATCCCTCACGACAGCGGCCAGCTCCTTCGGGAGGGTGGTGAAGAACTGCTCCATGGCGATCAGCTCGACAACTTCCTCCAGAGTGGAGGCCCGGGAAGCCTCCACCCAGGACTCGCAGACGTGCATCACCTGGGCTGCCCATGCCACATGGGTGGTCCCGGGGGAAGGTCTACCCTCTCGAAATCTCCGCCGGCAATGTTCGGCGGTGAGGGCGAAGTGTTGCCTGGCCGCTGCCTTGAACGCCTCGTAGCTCGCCGGGGTCTTCCGCAGATGAGCCCCGAGGAGGTCGGCCAGGTCACCACTGACCTGGGTTCACAGGGCGGACAACCGCAAGTTGTCGGGGACCCGCTGCTCCTGGCACGCCGTTTCGAAAATGGAGAAGAACATCAGGAGATCCTGCCCTGGCTTGTAGTAGGGAAACGTCTTGCGGTCCCACGACGGAGGGGAAGGAGCGGCGGGGACAGTCGGGGGAGTTTTCCCCGCCTCAAGCTGCAGCTTGGCCAACTCCATCTGCATCTGGATCATTTCACACTCGTGGGCCATCCTCTCCCGCTCGTGGGCCATCCATTCCGAGGGAAGCTCGAGGGGCTCCAGGGGCTCCAGAGGCTCCAGAGGAATGGGGTCCTCGGTCACCACATCCTCTCTCCCATCTGTCAGAGCTGGGATAGGGTGGCTCCTAGTTCGGGTACCCTGGGCCAGACTCACCAGCAGCTCCCTCTGCCGGATCACCGCCGCCAACCCCGGGGTGATGGGGGTTGCGGGCAGGGGCCACCGTGGCTCGGCTGCCCCAGTTGCTCCGTCAGGCTCTGGGTCGCTCATGGTGATCCTTAGGCTCTTGCTACTTTGGGTCTGGGAGATATTCTGGGCTAATAAGTTATCCCACCTCTGCCACCAAGTGGAAGACCGACAACCTGGTCTTCTGCGCGGGTTCAATGCTAAGGGGGTAGCGAGTCCTGGGGCGGCCTTCTCCGAGATCCCCAGCGACTATCACCCTTAGCCCAGAACAAAGGGATAACTTATAGCCACAGAAGTATCTTTTAGAAAACAAGTTTATTTACAACATTACCTTCACAAACCCAGACACACACCAGCAATACAGCTTATCAGTACGGTACAAAGTAGCAAGCAAGAAGTCTTAAGGACACCGTGATTTCAGGGCTCTCGGCTAGTTAGTCCAGCTCGGGTCCTGGCAGAGGCCCGGTCAACCGCACGCTGCTAGCTGGGTTCCTGGCGGAGGTCCAGTCTACCCAAGCGGCTTGTGAGTGATTTCAGCTTGGTTTCCCGGGGGTCCGGTCAACCCAAGCGACCAGTGATTTCAGCTAGCTGGAGCGTGCCGGGTGTGGCTACCCGGGGTTGCCGATCCTTCGTTCCCTTACCCCAGGCATGGGGCAAGAGTGTTGATCAGGTCCAACAACCCAGTTCCCTTGCGCAGGGTGTTTTATACCTTGGTGTTTCAGGTAGCCCCTCCCTCCGTGATCAGGTGGGTTGACACCCTCCCTGAGGGGCGGCCTTTTGGGTCAGGAGGGGTGACGCCCTCCCCCCGTGGGGTGGGGTCCCTTTGAAGCCACTTGCTTAATGGTCCCATCCTATGGTGTTGAGTGGCCATTTCTTAGGGGTGCCGAAGTGTCTGCTCTGGAGAGGTATTCAAGTCTTATGTAGATGGGGCTGATATGCGAGAGCATTGACAAACCTGGGGATGCTTCCTGCCTTCCCCCCTGGGGTGATTCTATGCAGATGTTGTTTGTCCCCTTTTGCATCTGTGGAGACTGGCTGTCTCCCCCCCCCCTGGGTCTCCTTCCCCCCTCCTTGGTGAGTGTGTGTGTGTCAGGCAGGGGGCTTAGGTTGGCTTTCTCCACAATTTTGTGGTTAAGTGGGGATTTGATTGTGGGTCTTCCGAGTCGATTGTGGGTCTTTCCGTTCTCATTTTGGTTCCTCTAAAACTTTGAGAATTTTTTTTGTTGAAGTTTGCATGAACATTCATCAGCATTTTTGTGCACATTTCTCCTAATACACATGTATGGTTGTATGCATACCGTATTTTTCCGTGTATAAGATGCCCCCATGTATAAGACGCCCCCCACTGGGTAGTTTCACAACCGCACGGTTCTCTCCTCGGCTTACTTCCGTGTATAAGACGACCCTCAATTTTTAGTCTAACCATTTTAGGAAAAAGTAGTCTTATACATGGAAAAATACTGTATTTGTGTAACATGCACATTTTTACAAGCAATTGTCCTTATATAATGCATTTTTGAAAGTCATTTCCCCTAATATATGCATTTTTGTATGGAGATTTTGGTTGGAGAACTGCATTACAAAATTCAGTGACGTGTGAATTTCGAAGGATAACCAGGTTTCGGTTCACATAGTGTTTTGAAAGTGCAAAATTAGGTACGTTCACATTAAAGTGTGACCTTGCCCTACTATCACCCAATGGGATCCACACCAAGCTTCATCACATCATGCTCACTTATGACCAGGCGAACAAAGTCTGCAGCCCAAGGCAAACCGTGTCAGCCAAAGTTTGACCCTGAAAGCCAAAGTACACATGTCAGCAGAAGACTTCATCTTTCAGTGAGGATCTGTGACAAATCGTGAGTACAACAGGTGGTGGGATAGGATGCAAGTACAAACCCCGTGGGCTATTAGGCCTTTTATCTTGGCATGCTCTGGACTAAAGTAGGGGAGAGACATCTCGATTTTCCTTTTCCCACAGAGTGCAGCTGCTTCTGCCACCATTGCCAGGCATTAAGTTTTATGGAGAAGGTGGAAGGTGTTTTCGATACAGCAAGGGCTGGCAAGGCAGGCAGGAGGGAAGCCAAGAATTTTTCCCTGGCTCAAATATTAATCTGAAATGGAGATGAATTTGGTGGAGGAGGGTGGCTCATAAAGCTTGCTTCTTCTTCAAGGAGAAATTAATCAACCCCTAAAGCTTGTATCTGAGCCTCAACATGGTAAACTGCCCTGGCATGTCTAGTTCCCAGATTACCCATAACCATTTGCTTGCTTAAATTAGGCATTTTAGTGCTCCATAATTTTTATCTGAATTTTCTGCTCCATTCTGCCTCAAATCCTGCTTGATCAGCACAATGTTATATATTAGAATGGCATACACAATTTCAGGCACCATCTCAGTAGTTCCAGTCTACTCCCCTACATAGGAGCAAGCCCGAGGCCCTGTAGAAAGAGGAGCTCTTTTTTCTGGGTGACTAACAAGCCATCTATGTTCACGAGAGTCATAAATGCTATAAGCGGGCCCCAGAGTCAGATAGATTATGTTCACAGCACATATATGTCATTATGTAGCACTCAATGAACCAGAATAGACTGATTTTGTTAACTTCCTTGGGATCCAAACTGGAATAGATACAAAGCAGAAGAGCCTTTATCATCAGAAAACTTTTTTTCAAAAAGGCAAACAACTTTGTTCATCAAAGACCGAAACCAATCAGAATTGAGACTTCATTCGCACCAAAACAGATTCATCACCTTTGTCCTGGTACCTTTAACCGCTGCATGTCAAGCAAAAATTCAACATGGGTGTCATTTTCCAATCACTGTGTCTTCATTGTGGAGAAATCTGCCTTGGCTGGTTTTCTTGTGTTGACATTTTGTGATTGTTAAAGGGTAAATGCTTGCCTGGAACTAATGTGTTCCTAATACAAGCAAAAAGGGAAGCCTCTGCAGCTATCAATATCTCTATAATAATGAAAGAGCTTGTGCTGGATACAGACTTAGATAACAGTTGCATATTTTATTACCAAAGGGTGATTTGCCATTTGCTTCATTATCTCAGCATGCCAGTATCACCAGGGATCTTTTCACTTGCACCATCTGAGATCTTCTGCACATTTCTACCCTAGTCTGAAGGCCAAACTAAACTTTCCACTATGCATAATTGGCTTACTTATTTGAGTGTAAGTGTGTGTGGCCCCGATTTGGATCAAAACCATAGCAGTTCAGGACGAGGGGGGATTTAAGCTTTCCCCTCCCATTTTCATTCTGAAATTCCATCCTACTCCCCACAGGGGGGGTAAACAAAGGGAAAAAATCTGCATTGATTTCACTGTAGATGTTTTTTCTTCTATTTTTTAAACACCCCTCCCCCACCCCCACCCCCACAGTGGGGACAAAAACGGGGGGGGGGGAGCTTAAGGATGCAATCCTATGCATGTTTAGACAGAAAAAGTCCTATAATTCCCACATGGCCATTTCCCCACCCCCTGCTCCTGCTCCCTTTGCTGAATTTGCTGTCAAAGTGGTAGCAGTTAAACAAATGGTGATTTTGCAAGGAAACACGTGGTGAGTGCAGGCCTTGTTTGCAACCAGAATTTTGCTCCCAGAAGCCACCAGATGTGTGATACCATTTGCAAACAAGGTGTGTGCTCTCCATGCACCTTGTTTGCATGCAAAATCACCATATATATATATATATATATATGCTGTAAATGTAGCAAATTTGGCAGGAATTTTAGTAGCAGCAGCAATTTTGGTGGTGGCAGGGATAGGTTCTAGTGGCAAAGTTGTCCCCCAACCCCAGAGGTTGTCTACCCCTGAACTAGAGGGAGGTATCAGAAAACCGCAAATTTGCACAAATACCCCCCCCCCAAAAAATGTGGGTGGAGAAGACCCAAACAGTCCAATGAAGACTGAGGATGCTCAGTGGCCAGGGAATGCTGGCTGAATATTGGAAAGGGGGCCCCCTGGAAAATCAGAGAGGAGGGGAATGGAACAGAATGTCTTGGAAGAGGACATGGCTGGCTCACTGGAAACATGAACAAAAGCACTCCATACTGTGATGTTTTGTTGCAGGTCCCACCAATGGAGTTTTCAGCCATCTAGCTGAGGCACTTCAACGGGGGAGGGAAGGAGGCTGGAGTATTGTCCGGATAGCTCGTATCCTGGTGGCCCCAGCCTCCTCCCCTCCCCACCCTCTGGAATGCCCTCTTTACCCCCTCTCCAAGGTTGATTTCCCAACCTCGGAGAGGCAGCCAACATGGTTCTTTCCACACTGGCTTCAAGTGGTACAGGGGTCAGAGCATGGATCTCCAGCTCCACAGTTGGAGCTCTCTCTCTGACTTTGGATCTGGGATTCTGAATTATCCTATGACCCCCTAGATGCTGTGTAGGGGGGCATAGGATTGCTCTTTTATTGCCTCAGGAGAGGCATTTCAACCTTTTATAATGGGGGTAAGGTGGAACTGCACAAAAATCTGTGAAACCACCAAACAATTAATACTTTCAGAGAAGGTGGTGGTGCCAGGGGAAGGGAGCATGGTTGTCTGGGGAATCCCAGAAGGCCAGATTGGGACCCCGGACCTGAGGTTCTGCACCTCTTGCATACTGTACTGAATGTGTTAGATGGACAATGGCAGACCTTATAATCATGCAAAATCATACGGTTTGATCCAGCTAGAGCTGAGCACTTCTAAGACTCATTGATTCCAATGGCTGATTTAAGCATATGCGTAGATGTCTCTCATTGAAAACAATGGGACTTGAAAGCATTTAATTATAGCTGGATGGCTCCCATAATAATTAAGACTGTCTTGCTGATGAAATCACCTTTTTCATATTTGAACTGGATTTATATACAGGAATATGAGGTGGGGGTAATCTCTCTTTGCACTTTGCGTTTGAGTTCACTTTGGCAGATGCTGGGTCTTGCCGAGCTCCTGAAAATCTGTAGACACACACTTTGTTTTCCTAACGTATGGTTCAGAACATCACTCTATCTAAATTCCATTAACACTTTTGGAAATGTGAGTGTTTTCCCCATCTGGTGGGAGGATTATAAAATTCATTGTATTGATTTTTGCAAATCTGGAAACAGCTGGAAAGTTGTATTTTGTATTAAAGTGCTCCAGATTCATATTTGCAAGAGATGAGGCTTTAGCAATCTTTCTTCAGGGCCATAATATGCTCTCCATTTCTCAACTGTACAGTTTCTTTCTAAATGCTAATAAACCAGGTGGTGTAATGTTTAGTTATCATTCTGTCCATTAACCTCTCTTGGTTTAAATGGGTATAGCCTGATGATTCAAAAAATCTTTATAAGCATTATGGAGTTGGATTTTTATATATATAAAGAAGTCTGCCTTTTCTTCCCATATCACTCCAGCAATTATGTGGTTCCATATTAAGAATCTGGCAATCATCTGAAATGCAAGTAAAACACAGCATATAATTGTGCTTATTGCGAACGAGGGATATGTTGTGGCAGGTCTTACTAACAGCCCAATCGTGTGACTATGCACTCTGTATCATGCACAGGAGATGCTTCCCTGTGGTTTGTTCCTGTTACTATGGTAACAGCTGGATATTTAGGACCTTGTCGGGCCAATCACATTGAACCATACCACCCAATTGTCATCTGGGCAGGAGGGAGGAGGATGGTTATATGGGAAGTAGTTGTACGAATGGCCTCACCTACATGGTTCCAGGCTTCCCATCCTAGCATGGAGAAAGCAGCACACCCACCTCTGTGGTCCTCTCTCTGGAGTTCCTAGGATGAGGCTTAAGGACAGTTCTCCTTGTCCTAAGAGATTTAGCCTGTGCCACAATTTTGGCACCATGCAGTAGCTCTCATTGCCATGTTTTGTAGGTTTTTCCTAGCTCAAGAAAAGCCATGCTAGGCAGGATTGAACCCAACCCCCAACAGAAAACCAGTGGATGTCCTGCATGCAGATGCACTGGGCACCTAAGCTGAAAGACGGAGAAGGTCCCCCTTGAGTAGGGGTTTTGAACCTCAGAACCATGGGGCAAATATGGCCCACCTTGGGCCCCAACCCAGCCCTCTAGGATTTGCCAATGACCATACCACCTTCCCTTGACCCCACTCCCTTTCCCCCAATCACTGATTATTTGGTGGTTTCCTGGGTTTTGCACATTTTTCCCCATTCTAAAAAGTTGAAATGCCTCTCCCAATGCTTAGTTGCTGGCAGTAAGAGTGTCAAGCAAAAATATGCTGGCATTTTGGCCCCATCCCTTTTTGCCCTTGGCCCTTCCCCTTTTTGCCATTGGCTCCGTCCCTTTTGCCATTGCCCCCAGTTATCACTAGAATGTGACCGCTGAGAGTTTCTCCGCAATGGAATTTGGCCCTTGGACTGACTTCATAGTGCCAGTGACCTTTGGCAATGGAGGGAAATGCACAGGCATGAGGCTACTGCAGGCTGATGCCAGTTAGGTGGAAAGGAAGTTGTCTTCCTTCATGCTGGGGGCCAAAGGGGAAGAACCCAGGCAGGGGATTGGTCTCAGACTGAGGGCAGCAGCACTGAGGCATTCATCCCCTGAGGTCAATTCTCCCCTGCCCATCTCTCTCTTAAGCCAGTAGATGAACCCTGAGTGGGAGGTGAGGAGTGAGAGCAAAGAGAGGAAAAATCTCCTCCTCTTTGCCAAAGCCCTCTTCTCCACACTCCACAGATTTTTATTTTTATTTTTTTTGCTTGGGTTCCCATGTGGCATTATGTATTGTTCTCCAGCTCCTACCCTTCTCCTTTCTCCATCCGTCTTCTTCCTGTTTTTTGCCTCCACTTTCCACTGAGCACTTTGGCTGATTCCATCCAGACTATGGAAACTCTGAAGCGACAAAATTCTCTATACAAAAAAGGGAATAACTTCAGCTACAATAATACACGGGATATAATACACATGGC
This sequence comes from Shinisaurus crocodilurus, assembly GCA_021292165.1. Lineage (NCBI taxonomy): Eukaryota > Metazoa > Chordata > Lepidosauria > Squamata > Shinisauridae > Shinisaurus > Shinisaurus crocodilurus. The sequence goes on along the minus strand of CM037880.1, from coordinate 123,693,516 downwards.
CATGCTGAAGCATCGTTCCAGCCCCTCTATGGCAGGTTGTGACTTTAAAGAGTCACTGCAGCAGCCAGGAATGAAGATTTAGCTACCACACTGCGGCTAAAAATACAGTTTTATTCCTGGAGAGTGTGGTGCAGCTGGCCAGCTCGAGAACTCCCATCAATTCCCTCACCGCTAGACATAGCCAATCCATCGTTGTGCTTTGGGCTAAGACGGGGTGCACAACTCAAAGCACTCTGAGATCCACTTTTGAAAAGTCTTTACTCTTTCAAGAAGGCCGCAGCATTATATTCAGAGCAGGAAAACCTTTCTGTTATTGTTACCATTTTAATTCAGTGATTTATTTTGAGTGATCCACTGTCGATGTCCGTTTCCTCTCTATATCCCAAAAAGCATGGTATTCTCGCTTTGCTCTACTGCAATTTCTTCTCTAACATTAATCCTCTCTAATTTTCTCTCTCCACTCCACATTTAATTCATTAAATAAATGTCTATCCTGCCTTTCCTCCAAAAAACTCAAGACACTGTACATTGCTTTCCCCCATTTTCTGCTCCCAACAATCCTGTGAGGCAGGTTATAGCACTCCCTCTTTCCCTTTTCTCTCTGTGAACCCTAACTCTCCCACCACCACCACCAGCCTGCTCCTTCATTTATTAGTTAAGAACATAAGAACATATGAACATAAGAAGATGCTGGGTCAGACCAAGGGTCCATCTAGTCCAGCATTCTGTTCACACACTGGCCAACCAGCTGCCCACAGAATCCCACAAGCAGGACATGAGTGCAACGGCACTTTCCCACCCACGTCCCCCAGCAACTGGACTGGAGTACATAGGCATACTGCCTCTGATACTGGAGGAAGCATATAGCCAATCAGGACTAGTAGCCATTGATAGCCTTCTATCTTCTATCATTCCTCCATGAATTTGTCCAATCCTCTTTTAAAGCTGTCCAAGTTGGTGGGAAGTGAATTCCATAGCATAACTATGCGCTGTGTGAAGAAGCACTTGCTTTCATCTGTCCTGAATCTAGGTTAGGACATGTCAGGAGTTACTTGTTCACTCAAGGGGACCCCTCACCCCTCCATAGGATTCACGGAGAGAAAAGAGTATAAGAATTGAGAGTTTCTGTAATTGGGGTTAGCTTACAGCTCACATTAGCCTACACAAGAGTTGCTGTCAGAGTCAACTGCACAGGACGACAACAGGGACAGGTATACACCATTGGGGTCTTTGAATTCTTTCTCTCTTTGTAGCATAGAGCTCTAGTCTCCAATCTTATTGCTATCCCATAGGCTATATAGGTTAAGGTCTTTTATCTCTTAGACTTATAGGGTATGGGTATGAATGGTGAATTGCCACCTTACCATTTAATGCTTGCATTGTGATTATAAGAGACTATATTAAGGATTCTATATCTGTTCTATCTTTCATGTAATAAAATTATCCTTGCATCTTCCAAATGTGTCTGGTTGTTTTAGCATAGAAATAAGTAGGGAACCTACACTCACAAGCAATGCATGCTAGACTCCAGCAAAAGATCCTGGTTGGCACCTCTCAGGGTAGTGTGGGGTTGGTGCAACAGGTAATTAGGGGTGCCAACTTCAACTCTATCAAATTGTTACAGTACAATGTGGGGCAGGAGTCTCAACCCAGGATATATATTTTTTTTAAATCCAAGGTTAGACAAACCAGTCTATAGCTGAGGGTGATGTTTCACAGTGCCCCACTCTGATTATAGGCCTGTGTGACTAACAAGAAGTGGTTGGAATACTTTCAATATTTCTAATTCAGTTAGTGCATGTCTTCCTCTCTCTCTCTCTCCCTCCCCTGCCCTCTCTCTTTTAAAGGTCCCATTAAGAGAATATAATAAATGAACTAGTAAAACTGTGTTGTGTTAGTACTTTTTTCAATTCAAATTATACAGATTTTGGATTTATATTGGTTATAGGTAGGGGTGTACACATACCTGGGGGGGGCGCCCCACCTCACCTCGCCTCTCCGCGGTGGGGGACCCCACGCCACTCAATTCTCAGCGGCGCAGAGCAATTCTCTGCGCCGCTTGAGCTGCCCACACCTGCTGCGACGGGACCCTGCGCCGGCGCGACGGGACCCCGCGCTGCATCTTTTCTGTAGTAACCAGGGCAACAGGGCTGTTTTAAGCCCTGTTGCCCTGGTTTCTATGGAAAAGACACAGCGCGGGGGCCTGGCGTGCCGGTGCAGGGTCCCGTCGCATCACTTCCGGCCAGCCGGAAGTGACGCAATGGGACCGTCGTGGTGGGCATGGGCGGCTCGCTGCGGAGAGGTGAGCGGAGCCCAGGACCCGGTAAGGCCCGCTCGCCTCAGGTGTGCATGAGCAGGGCCAATTTCAGCCCGCTACGCCTGCTCGAGGCGAGCGGTTACATCCCTAGATTAGCAGAGGGACACAGACTGCAAACACAATTTTGCCAAGCTTTCACTGATGATGTCATTCAATTTCAAAATTAGTGGGTATTTTTTGATAGGGAGATGTAGCCATTAAAATTCCATTCATGCAAGGCTGCATGTAAATTTCATAGATTTCATAGATCATAGATTTCATAGATCATAGAGTTGGAAGGAGCCTACAAGGCTATCGAGTCCAACCCCCTGCACAATGCAGGAAACTAGAGGAGGGGTCTCCCATCCAAGTAATAACCAGGCCTGACTTTGCTTAGCTTTCCACGCTCAGACAAGCTGAGCCAGCATAAGCCACAGGCCTGTTTATAATACACATATGAGTATTCTCATTCTTATTGAAGCAGGGTGCCATAAGTATATTTGTCAAAACAGACAAGTTCAGGATATTGGCAGGATTATTCAAAGTATCATATCTTGCTTGTTTCACAAATTTATGCATGTAATCTTATTTCTGTATGGTTAATTGGTGTACACATGTCTGGCGGGGGCTGGTTACTTAGATCACAGAACCCACTGAAACAAATTTATGAACAATATAGGTTTATATTTGGCCAAGTACAAAGTGAGTTCCATTTGCTTGATTATGAGTTCCATGATAATTCTATGTAATATTGAGATACCAGGACATAATTCTACATTTGAAGATCAAATATTATCTTGATCCCTGCATGTATTTTCAAACAGGAGGATGAAGATGCAAGATGCAGAACAATTCAATATCTCCCTTAGAGACTGCAATATTGAGATGAAAGTTGGCATCCACATTCAGGACAATAGTCTGCATTTCAAGGACAAAATGCCATCTCAGTCCTCACACCTGTTTTTCAAGGAGTCCATCAAATATGTGAAGCAAGCATGATATATCTCTTGAAAACAGATGTGTTGGCATGGACCAACTACGAAGCCCAACTTGAGCTTTCTTTGCACCCCTTCTCAAGGGAGACAGGAGATATGGGGCAGTATCCAATGCTGCCAGAAATGCTAGCGTGACAGGGAGATAGCGCTTCTAACACAACTGGAAACTAGCCCAAATTAGCATTTCCAGAATGGGACAAGTCAGCGAAGCTCGAAGAAGGGAGCTCCACTGACTTGTCCCATTCCGGGAGCACTAATTTCCACTGCTGTTCATTTCCACTAGCACAATATGTTTAGCACTGGTGGATTTCCAGCATTGGATATTGCCCATGATGTAAAACACAATGCAATGTGGCATCTCATTTGAAGACTGAGACAGCAAAATGAATGTTGATATGGAGCATTCAGGAGAAGGCCAATTTCAAGCTTGACCCTCACATCCATTTTCAAAGGAGAGGAAAAGACAACCTCCTGCCCCTATAAATTTTTTTTTTAAAAAAAATGCAATGCAATCTCTGAGCACAGCTTTGTTTATTAATTCTATAATGAAAAATAAAAGGAAAAAAAGGCAAGACATATCATGTCAGCCTGTGTTAGGGATTAAGGAGAAAGTAATAAATAACCTAGGAAATGTTGCATGAAGTACTATAAAACAGAATGATGATATGCTGAAGTGGCAATCTTCTTCTTAAAAGGCCACAAATCCACATTAAGATACTAAGCGAAGCACATATATACCCAAACCCAGCGGACAAATTTGAAGTGGCCTATTAATTTCCGCTCCACGGTTTACATACTGTAAGTTGGTGGGAAAGAAGTCTTATTGAAAGAAGAAGGCTGAAAGAAAATCATGTGTGATCAAAGTAAGTCTAAATATTCTTTTTGGCCAAAAATAATTATCTCATTGTAGGAATACAGCATGATCTCCAGCTAAATGCCTAATGTCAGGTGTTTTATAATTGTTCTCCAGGTGCAGTAGATGAAATGCTATTTCCAGTGTAAAGTTTTATTGAATTTTTATTTTTTAAAAAACATTGTGCACAAGGCAATTTGGAGCTACGTTTGATATAGTTTACGCTATAAAACCTAACTTCATCAAGGTCTGTTATGCAAATCGTTTCTTTTATTATTATTATTATTATTATTATTATTATTATTATTATTATTTGAAGTTCAACCAGAGAAAAAATGGCCAGGTTTCATTTTAAATTTACACTGTTAATCCCAAAGGCTCCCAGGATGAGGAGCTGGGAGAGATAATTCATGATACAGATTTAGGCGTCGTACACAAAATGTAATAAACGGTACCATTGTTGCTTCTGTTGCTGGAAGTGACAATACTATATTGCAGATTTACAGCCAGTATGATCACTAGTAAGGAGGAACATCCTCTTTCAAGGGGGCAAGAGCAGAGATTTGACTGCAAATCCTGCCATTTCCCACCCAGTGCTCTTTTGCCTATGTAATGAATAGTAAACTGTGTGACAGGGGATCTATAGTGAGCCAGCATGGGCCAGTGGTTATGGAGCTGAGATCTGAAAGAAATGCATTTGAGATGTGTGCTAGGGATGTATGAGAAATTCACTTCAGTTCATTTTTGAACAGAATTTACCCAATTTGCACCTCCTGGACCTGAACACAGATGTGAACACAAACTGTGGTTGAAGTCTGTACATTTCCACACTTGCAATGTGATTTTTGCAGATTTTTTTTTTTTTTAAATGTGTTCGACAAGTGCATCATTTGAAAAATGGGCACAAACACACTTTTATCAATGGGCGAAGAATACATATATTCCAAACAATGTATACAATTGAGGCATACATTTGGAAACATGTGCATGAAAATACACGTGCAAAAAGGAAAACACAAAGGTTGCAATATTTGAAATGGACATGAATCAGAATGAGCTTTGAGGTGGAATCTGGAGATATTTGACGAGCTTGAGTTTGGCTGATTCGCACATCCTATGGATAAATGGCTTGGCCTCAGTTTCCCTCAGGGTATAGTAGTGATCTCCTTTTGATCTTGTTCTAAAAAACCCAAAGTACTTTGCTCTAGGGAGGTGGATGCTCTGATTTTTTGTGCACGGCCGTTTTAGGTGGGTTGCCCTGGTATCTACGTTAAAAACGCAGCGCAGGTCCGTCACGTCACTTCCGGACCTGGGAATTCGCGGGTTGTGTCAAACGGAGGGCAGGTGGGTCACACGGGGGTTTGGGGGTCAAATGGGGTGAGTTCACCCCCGTTTCCACCCCCACTTAAAGTGCTATAATCCTGGTAAGCAACTAGTGTCCCCTGAGGTGCATTTTGAAACATGAGCGAGGTGCCGTGGGTGGGACAATTATACATCTGTTCTGTTTCCTCTTATTTATTTTTTAAGTGCATGAAAATTCAGATTTAAATTGTACACATTTTCCACTAAAATATGCCTTTTCTTATGCATTTTCCACTTTCTTCTTTTTCTTTTTTTGCATGGAGCTGTATTGCAAAATTTGAAGAACTGTGCAATCCTAAAATACCTGCATTCCAATCCATCTTTTATTCTGAGAAGTGCAAATTAGGTTGGTTCACTTTGAAACGTGGACTGAATGAAGTTCTCCAACATCCTTCCATTCAACCCAACATCAGAAACACAGCCCATTAAACTGGTGGACATGTCTTGACCGTGAGATGCTATAGTGCTTGTGGCTATCTCTGTGGTACAACCATCCCTGACAAACGTATGCTGAAATCCTTTTTACTGGCCCTGTTCCTGTGCCTTTACCAGCAACCTAGCACAGAGAAATGTAGCAGTTGAAGGTTTTCACATTTATTTATTTATTTATTACATTTATATTCTGCTAGTGATGTTCACATACCTTGGGGGGGCGCCTCGCCTCGCCGCGCTGCCCCCCCCCACTCAGTTCTCAGCGGCATGGAGTGATTCTCCGCACCACTCAAGCTGCCCACGCCCGCCGCGACGGGACCCTGCGCCGGCGCGACGGGACCCCATGCTGTGTCTTTTCCGTAGAAACCAGGGCAACAGGGCTTAAAACGGCCGGAAGTGATGTGATGGGACCGTTGCGGCAGGCGCGGGTGGCTCGTTGGAGAGAGGCAAGCGGGGCTGGGACCCGGTAAGGCCCGTGAGTCTCGGGGGTGGGTGAGTGGGGCCGATTTTGGCCTGCTTTCCCCCCCCCCCGAGCTGAGCGGCTACTCCTGCAAGGAACCCAGGGCAGCTTACATAATCCTCCTCCTCTCCATTTTATCCTCACAACAACCCTGCGAGGTAGGTTAGGCCGAGAGTCAGTGACTGGCCCAAAGTCACGCAGTGAGATTCATGGCTGAGTAGGGGCTAGAACCCAGATCTCCTGAGTCCCTGTCCAACACTCTCACCACTAGGAGAAGTTTCCCTTGCTTATCTATCTGTATTCCATGGCTGCTAATATAGACACAGGATCAGGAACAGTAAAAAAGAGAGAGGAAAAAAAGGATTCAGTGCAGGCTGCACATCTCAAGGGGAAAGTTTCTAATATTTCCTAATGTTCCGTTTTATTACCTGAATCCAAAGAACAGTTCCTGATCATATCCATCTAGCTTATCTCATTAAAACAGTCTGATTGAAATTGCTTTCCCTGTGGCTTTGCTCAGTCCATATATTTACTTTGCCTGTGGGGAGCTGTAGTTCAAGGCACCCTACCTTCCTTCTTCCACTGCTTTCTAGAGTTAGTTTATAAGAAGGATTTAAAAATCGGAGATTCTCTTATCTTTCAAGAACTGAAGTTGGCTTTATTATACCACTCACTGAGGCGGCACACACACAAGCATTAACTTTTGCCGACAACAGCTAATGTAAATATGGTTTAAACACCCCCAGCTCTCTTGCATGCCAAGCAGAAAGAGAGAGTGCACATACTATATGCAGATTTTAAATGACAGTGCATAATGTTAACGGGTGTCTGTAAAAACAGCAGACACAGACTAGTAGATGGATGTGCACAGCCTATGCATATTTACTCAGAAGTAAGTCCCACTGGTATAAATTTAGTCTGAAGGCCAATATGTTTGCCTTCAGATTTCTAGGGGACCTTTTTAAAAGTGCAATAAAGTCATTTGAATTTATTTTTTTTTTAAAGGTTTTGGGAGAGCGAGAGAACCAACTTAGCACGGCCATTAGCAGTTTGCCAAACTGAAATACAAAGCACATTTGGAGACATTTGCTCCAAGCGAAAAAAAACTGAAAAAAATTAAGGGAAGCCAGAAGAGTTTTCATAAAACTAGCAGAAATGTGCAGGTCTGTATGCTCTTCAGATTGTCACCAGATGTAGGCCAAATTGAAAACCAACGTGAATTTGAAGACTCTGCAGTTGAGGAGTTAGAGCTGAACAAAATTTCTCAGAATATATTTTTCTCAGAAAAGTTCTGTGATTTTAATTTGTCCCTGAAAAAGAAAGCCACTTTGCAAGCTTTTCTCCAAATATTCTCCATCAGTGTGTGTGTCTCTGTGTGTGTTGCTTGCTGTTCCCCCGACCGAATTGTCTGGAACAACACTAGGTCCTCGGAACTGCGGAGGATGCCGACTGGTGGCCAGACTGCCAATATAGTTGCTGCTGTTGCTGCTGGCACTTGTAAGCAAACAATAACAATAAATAAGCAAACAAACGACCTCGGGGGGGGGGGGAGAAGCTGTGCTACTGCCTCTGCTAATGGTGAGCCTCAAGCCTAAGAAACTGTTGGAGGATTTCTCCTCTCCTTGGAGAAATGTGGTAAAATAATCTCCACAAATCAGGTGGAGAATTTTGAGAGGCCATTTGTGGCTTGCACACAGCTCTAATGAGACAAGAGAGGAATACTGAGAAAAGTTGAAAGCATTCGATAGGTTGAACAAAAATTGTTGATGGGTGGTGAGAGTGGTTCACAGATCCCAAAATAAAAATCCTCTGGTCTGGATTTTTACCTGAAACGTACCAAGAATTAAACATAGGCATTCCTTTGGGAGGAATACTTTCTTGAACTGAGGCATTTCTACAGATGCTCATAGAGTAACATCTTTCACTAACAATTTCCATTTTTTACTTTGAGATTTACCAGCATAAACCTTTTTGTGTGAGTATATAATCAGATTTAGATCTAACAAACTACAACATGGCCCCAGGATTTTAAAATGGCATTATGCAGTGTGGAAAATCCCTCCCAGAAGACTGGATATTTCTTACACAGTTGGCAGTAAAGCAATGAGAGATCAAAGGGACTTCCTATGGGCAAAACCCTTCCCAAATGATTTTGGCCCAAAACATTTCAGCACCAATATGTTCTAATAAGTAGGAAACACACCTCTGGGATGACAATGGATTCATTATAACCCTAAGGAGTCTTCTTTCTTCTAGAAGAGGAACTTTGATAGGAGTATGAAATGAAATGAGACCTAAGAGGAATTTAGGAGAATAGAAACTGAGAGGAAAGAGAAAACCTGCAACCAAGGAAATGGAGAAACAGCTGTCCAGAGGAAAACTGTGAGAAGGAGGGACAGGGAAAGCAAAACATGATGCCAGGCTTTGGAGGATAAAGCCATGGCCTTCTGATTCATCTTTCTCCAGCTCTCAGCTTGCTGCAATGGCTACTTTAGCAAGCGTGTGTCAGACAGGAGGCCTGCAGCTTCATCCAAGCAAATACCCAACAGTAGTTACTACTGGAATAAGCAACAGCCATTAGTTGCTGTTGCAACTAATTAGCAACTCACTGTATGGAGCGGGAAATAACTAGTTACAAAGCCCCTAAATGGTTAATGTATGTAGGGAGTTGGGGTAGTAGTTTTGATTTCACTCTTACCTACTTAATTAGTTGTAACAAGAAGATGCCTGTGAATATTAAGTAAGGGTCCTATTTAAATTTCAGATGTATTCTGTCTCAAATGTGGTCAGATGAAACGAACTTGGCAAGTTACAAGTCTGAGAGACGCGGAAGGCCTAACTGTCAAACAAGCTTGAGGGAAAGATTAGTCCAGTTACTATTCTTCTGGTTATTTATTATATATTAACATTCTTCTTCTTGATTCCTTTCACATTTTGTCAAATAAGTCTTGTTCTTTGTACATTCTATGTGAGGAGGATAAAAATTGGATAGGACTACTTACTTTCATGGGCAAAACTGCTATTGCAAGCTCCTCGTTGCATACATCCATGGGATTGGGCTACCAGATTTCTAGACTTGTTCATCCCAAAGCTTAGGATGGGTAATGAAACTAAATACAAAAGCTCACAAAATCTAGCAAGAGGTATTAATTAAAATTACATTGCACATGCTTGGAAACCATATATAAAGACTCACAAGGCCTTTTTAGCTACCTCTTCCGTCTGCCCTTGTCACACTCCATCCTATTTATTAACCGATGGATTATCCCCCCTTTATCAAAATTTTGTAACTCTTACCCCAGCAACATGCATTATACATTTGATGGCTGGTCCCTTGGCCCTGGGTATTCTAAACCAGCTAGAAACAGAAAGTTGTACAGTGATTCTGTAAGGGTTCAGCTACAGATTTTGGCAAGAGAATTTGGGGAAGAGAGTTGTTGGGTAGCTACCAATGAGTAAAGTATTTTTATCAGCAGAATGCTTATTCTGGAGATTTCAGCTCCAAGTCGAAAGTAAGACCCACTGCCACCAACGGGACTAGCAGAGATGGGTAGTCCAAGAACAGCTCAGACTGAACAACCAGGCTAGAGTTTCGTAGCTTTATAGCAGGAATGGGCAGAACAGAAGGCAGATCTCCAGATGTTTGGGACTCCAGCTTCCAGTAGCCCCTGCCAGCATGGCCAATGTTGGGAGTTGAAGTTGAAAACATATGGAGATCTTCCGCCCACCTCTGCTTTATAGCACTAGGTGGAAATGTCATTGGCTTCCTGTGTTGCCTGATTCCTTTTTTTTTTTTTTTTGAATTTTTTAATTGAATTTTCCAAAACAACATTTGGCTTCTGCCTCATTGTCTGACAAACATTACCAATCCTTATCCAATCTAAGTTTCTTCTATTTTCACAGAAATAATTTCTATCACCTTACCGATATTCAGAAATCAAAGTCAAACGCTGCAGAGTACCATCTTCTTATCATCTCTAGTGATGGCTTAGCAGTGCAACAGAGAGAAGGACTCTGGGCTTGGTTGCATGACACGGGAACCGCAAGTCCCCTGCGGTTCCCGTGTCGTGTGAACGCCGACCGGGGGTGCCCCCACGGGACAGCCGCACGCGGGACGCATGCAAAGTGACCATGGTCGGTAGAGGGGTAAGCCCCTACCACGTGTGGTCACCGTGCCGTGCGAACAGTGGGCGGTCATCCCGTGGGGTCCCCACAGAGGCGGCAGCCCAGAGCGGCCGGAGCGGCCGCCGCTCCAGTCTGTAGGGGCAAACGGCCCCTCTGGGCATCCCTGGGCCCTGCCCCCTAGTGCTGGGAGGCCCACACTGTGGTGCGGGGACTGCGGGGTCTGCCCACGCATGCGGGACGCAGGTCGTCTACGGTGCCCCACCGGACCCCACGGGCGGCCCCGTGGTGCCTCCCCTGCCCGCAGCCTGGGTCATGCGAACTGGCCCAGTATCTCACTCTCCTTAAGCAAGCTGCTATGGTGGTGTAGAAAATAAAGTACTTGGGTCTTCCTGCTGGTGCCCCTGGTTCAAGACCCCGGGTGCCTGACAGGGACTTAATTCTGAATGGCTTAGGATTGCACTTTTGTCACAAAAATATAGATGCCAGTTCCATGGACAGGACAGAAACCAAAGAAGGGGAGGACCCATGCTCAGGCCACATTTTCAAAATGGAGTTAGTAGAGGAGGCAAAGTTTGCCCCCTTTCAAAGTGCCTAACATCAGTGATATTACACCAAGAGAACTCCTTACCAAAGGCAAGTCAAAATCGGTCCCTGAAAAATCGGAGGAAAACTTTAATTGCAGCAGGCAAAGTCTTAGGATGCATCACATCTTTCCAGCTTGCCCATCCACACAGTTTTCTCATAGACAGAACACACATATATATTTAAAGTACTACGTTTCTTCCATGCAGCACCATGAGACCGGATAAGCAAAGGAGCTCTAGGCCAATTAATAATTGAAAATTATTTCTCTTCCACTCGTGGAGGAAATGCTAGGAAACAATTGCTACTGTAGTTCAAGTTTTATGTCTGCCTTCCTGTAGAGCACATCACTGCCTTTAGCAATTTATGACAGATAGAATGGCAAACCAGCCAAACAAGGTGTGACATAATAAGTCAACTCTAGCTATTATTCCCAGAGCTGAGGCTTTGGGTAATGTCTACACCTAACATAGTGATGTGGATGGAATGATAAAATATTCAGTGCATACCTGAAATGTCAAGGATGGTGGCATTTCAACAAGTGAGAGTTGGGAGGCAGAGGAATGAAGGCATATCTTGACTGTGTCATGTCTTTTCAATAGGAAATATGACAGAACAATGTTGCTTTTCCGTATACACCATTTATCTATTCACAATTTGCAGTAAATAAATGTTATACTCTTAAGGAAGGAATAAAAACATATTGTTGCTACAGATAAAGGCTAGCATCCCAAACTTTTTCTTTTCTTTCAGAATCAACGTGGTTTAAATGCTAACAATCGTCAAAGACATCCATTCAAAATCAAGAAACTTTTTCACCCATATTAATCGTCGTCCTCTGAAAGAGGGCTGATATCATCAGAATGCGACCTTCTGCCAGTGATGGCTGCAGAAATATAATTGATATTCCTCACTTGTTCAAAAGTTTCAATGCCACGTATAACTGACTTGGAATAATTATCCACATTGGTCATGCTGATTTATCAGTGAAGTGAAAATACAAAAGGCAATTAAAGAAATTCAATTCCCTTGCTCCATTCCATATGCTAATTTACTGTGTACTTATATCCCTTTGGATGGCTTATTCAGTTCATCAAGTTTCTGGCTATGTCTCCATTATTTTTCTTGTCTCCCCCTGCCCCCCTTACTAGATCACTAGATGTCTCTTCTCTTTTATACTTCTCTTTTGGTTCTTCTTCCTCGTGCAATCAGGTTATTTCCTTTTGACACGAGCAAATCAACCAAGAGTTCAGTGCTGCTTCCAGGTTTATTGGGCCCATAGCAGCAACTATTCTCCTCAGTCACTTGAACACCCCTACTCTGGAAGCACAGAGATGCTCCTGATTTCCACTGCAAATCCCTCCTCTTCCAATCTGTGAATTGTTAAAGCGTACAAAGGGGGCAGGCCCAGCCAGAGCTTTGAGCAAATGGTACCTAAAAGGGCCACCCTATTTGTAGGTAGGGAAGAATTCCACTACATTTCTCCAGGCAGAAGAGAAAGCTTATTGGGGTGGGAAACAACATTCACAGTGGCAGTAGCACAACTTACTTTCCACCCCTAAGGCATTTGTTGTTGTTGTTGTTGTTGCAAGCGACAGGGGGGAGGTTGGTTGCTGCTGCAAGTGGTGACACAGTGTCCTACTCCATCTTGGGATTCCATCATCTGCTCTGGGTTTCAGCTCAAGTAAGGAGGCATGACATGGGACAGGCGACTGGAACAGGAGCAGTTTTACTACCACAGGTGCCTGGGATTTGGAGAGATTTCAGGACCACAAAAAGCAGCCCTGCAGCTACAGTACTGACTCCAGCACTGCCTTAGACCAGCTGCCAGGGTTTTATAGCCAGGCCAGGAGAGTCTTTCTGGAAAATCCACACCCCCAGGTACTGTATCTGGCTGTTAAAGTGCCAACAGCCTTTTCCTGTTGGCTTCTTCTGCGGAGTGACTGTTGGAGGAGCTGGTTGGGGACTGTTCCTCAGGGCCTCCCTGTTCACTAAAGGAGTCCACTCCTCAGAGTCTGGACGTGGTGGCACTTCCTGGGGGTCACGTGGATACAATATGTGATCCAGAGCAATAGACCCAATTCAAAAGGACTGGGGACTGGTTCTGGAACCTCCTTGGAGTCACTGTCATGGGAGGCTTCAGTCCTTGACCATGACAAGCAGCAGCAACTATGTTTGGCAACCTGGCCACCATTTTATATCCTCTGCAATGCTTGCACCTAGCATCACCCCAGGGGATTATGGGGAAAGAATGGCAGCGCAGCCACCTTAAAAAAGGGGGGGGGGAAAGAGAGAAAAAGGTGGAGAATATTTAAAGAGAATTCTGCAAAGTAGCCTTCTAGGGGATGAGGGGAAAAACACACCTCAGATATTTCTCAGGAAAAAAATGTCGTCTCAGAAATTTCAGCTTAGGAGTAGGCCCACATAGGTATATCCCACCACTTCTACTAACACCAGCAACATACCATTGAGTATTTAATGCACCAATATGCTTCAGGCATGAAATCTGTCTCAGAAGCCAAATACAATCTGTCTCAGAAGCCATGCAGTAGATGCCTAGAATAACCTCAATAACTGTTAAGAATATTTTCCAGGAACTTTAGGCCATCACTAATTCTACCCTTGTTTAATTCTTACTGAGCCATGAAGACCCGCTAAGAAAGCATGACCTAGATTCAACAGTACATGGAAAAATCCTTGCAAGGGACACTCTGATGTCTGTATGCTAGTAGTATTAGGGGCATAGCTTTCATAAAATTGACAAGTGAGTGGGGTACACTGGGGCCCCGGGGCCCTAGATGACTCCCACCTACCCCCATGTCCCAGAGACCCCAGTTCTACACCCAGTTCCATATTTTGCAATTATTATTTTTTTCTCACACACAGAATCATGACATATGACTAGCACCTGCTTTAGTGGCAGATAACCCAAGTGACAGGCTGGGATGCCAGGCTAGTCACTCATCACAGTATCCACTCATCTATCCACTCAATATTACATTTTATGCCCACTTGAAAAGCTGGCAGTAGTGACCCGCCTGGCCAGTGCAGTGTTACTGTTCAGTCTTGTTTTTAATACACTGGAAAATGTACATCATCAGTTCCCATTCAGCAAACAGTGTGCATGTGAGTAATCTGATTGAGATTGGATTCATGCATGTGTGAATACAGCTGGCAGCTTCTTCCTGAGGGAAGAAAAACAACTTTGGGGGGACAGAAAAAGGGGCAGGGGAGTGGAGAGGAGAGGCCAGGATCCACAGTATCCTGTGGCCTCTCTTAGAAGCCTGTCTAGAGGAAACAACAACAATGAATGTTGCACTGGGACTCGGGAAACCCGGGTTCAAGTCCCTACTTGGCCATAAAGCTCACTAGGTGGGTGACTTTCGGCCAGTCACTGACTTTCAGACTAACCTACCTCACAGGGTTGTTGTGAGGATAAAAATGGAGAGGATGATGATTATGTAACCCACTTTGGGATCCTTGCAGGAAAAAAGGTGGGATATAAATATAATAAATAAGTGAGGAGGACGGGGAGGCAAAAAATGCCTCTCCTGCTCTGCCAGCTCTCTCCTTGCAGTACATAGGATATTCTGAGTGCTCCAGCATCATTCAGAGCGCTCCTTCAAAGGGCATAGTATTGCATCCTATAATGCTTCACTTCTATTCCTTTTGATCAACAACAATTAGCTGCATCAAATGATGCTGCCTTTCCTCTTGCCACTCCACAAACCTGCTACAATAAACTCCATCCACTTGCAAACTATTGCAAACTGATCACTGCAAACCATGCCCCTCATAACCTGGAATTATTCAGCTTTTGATGCTGTTGGGAAAATCCTTATTTATTCCGGGCAAGCACAGTTCTGGATATATATTTCCCCCTAATCACAAAAGTGTTTTTGATCATGTTAGCTGCCCTGTTGATGAAGTAGAACATTTAATCAAAAACGTAGGAGGCCTCTGAGAAAGATCAAAGGTTTTTTAGACTGTTTAGCAAAGGGAATTTTTTTTCCAGCCTTGGAGCCATGTAGTCCTCAAGCAAGTGTTTAAAAAGGGCCCACCTTTCACTTCTGTAGGCATACCCTATTAGGATTCAACAAGTAGTGCACAGCTATTTCGGCTAGGCGGCAGAGATTCCCTGGCCTGTTACTTCAAGGCTTGCTTGAGGAATCCATGGTCCTCTCAAAATTTAATGAACATTTTCTTGAGGCAGGTTGAAAAATCCATGAATAACAGAGCTTCTGTTCATCCTACAAAAAACTGAAACAGAAATTTTGCAAATTGATTGGGTTCATACTTTTATAAAATCCTAATTCTCCTGGAAAACAGAGTATCTATTTCACTTCCTTTCTCATTGGTAGCCTCCACATACCAAAGTCCTTAAAACCTTGACTTGCAGTCTAAATCCCAACTATCTCAGGGTGCAATCCTATGCATGTTTAGACAGAAAAAAGGCCCACAACTCCCAGCATGTCCCTCCCAGCCAGCATAGGAGTCATAGGCCTTTTTATTCTGTCCAAACATGCATTAGATTGCACCTTCAAAGGACTTTCTTCCACATAATAGACCTGAACTAGAGCTGCTGTACTCGAGAGCAAAAGTATTAAAAGAGGTTTTGCCCAATAGTTTGTGTTTGTATGTAGATTGCCTTCCCATTTAAGATTGGATGAAGATAGCCAGTCTGAGAAGACAAAGACTTGCTAGGGATGGGTGAGAAATTTGTTTCAGTTCATTTTTGATGTGAATTTATCCAATTCACATATCCCAGAAGCGAACACCGACCTGAATGCAATCTGCAGTTTGAAGTCCATACATTTCCAAGTTTACAATGCGATTCGTGCAACAAAAATAGTGTTTGGTAAATGTGTACATTTGAAAAATGCACATGAAAAAATGCATACATTTGAAAAATGCACATGAGAAAATGCATACATTTGAAAAATGCACATGAGAAAATGCATACATTTGAAAAATGCATGCAAACACGCTTTAGTCAGTGAGAGAATGATGCATACATTTCAACACTGCACACAGTTGATGCATGAAGTATGAAATGCAATGGATAGCTATATACAAATACTCACATCAGTCTGGGAGGTATGGATTAGGTCAGCTCATATCGGAATCCACAAACATTGAATTCCTCAAGCATTCCCACTTATGTGATCCTGCAGTCAAAACAAGCCCCACAAATCATGTATTGTAGCCCTTTATGATATCATGAAGAATGGAACTAAGCAGACAGACTCAGGATCTAGTAAGGGAACAGGAAGTGCTTGGACCAGATGTTTGTTTGTAGGGCTCTCACTTTCTGCAGCTTGCCTTGAGCAGGTGGGGCATTGAGCACACCTACAACTGCATTTCCTCTACTCTGAAACCTGCAAGTGAGTTATGTGAATGAAACAAGGTAGGGAGGATATGAACTCATGCCCCCGGAGAGACTGCAGCTTGACCTTCCTCTCTCTCTCTCCTGATTTCACAGTCATAGGCAAGCAGCAAAAACAAGGTTTATTGAACTTTTGGTTGGGTCGCTAACAAAGAATGGGGGAAATGACCTGTCTATTGGTTGTGTCCAATTGAGACATTTCCCCTCCCCCCACAACTCCTTGTGCACCCTCAAAATCTTCTCCAGAAGACTTGGAAACCCTCTGGACTGGAGCAGATTTTTGGGCAATGAAGAAGACTGCAGGGGGTAAGAGAGAGGGAGAATGTTCTTTCTGCTAGTGTAATGTCACATAAAGCCCTATGTTCTTTGCTCTAGGCCGGGTCATGTGTGAAAAAGTTAGCACACACACACACACACCTGTTGTTGTTTTTCCAAGCTGCACACCTGAAGTGAATAATTTTGTTATTATCTATTCAAAATATTTTTATCTCACCTTTCTTGAAGTACCAAAGGCAGCTAAGGAACTGAAAATATAAAATAAAACAATTATCAACAAATGAAACATAAAATGCTTAATAATCCAAAATAAAAACCACAGAAACAGCAAAATCGCATAAAGACAATACATGCAATTACATAGCAGTGTCCAAATTAAAGTTATTGACAAGTAGGTGGCTAAGTGCTATATTTCCAAATTGCCTTGTAGAATAGTAAGGTCTTTATCATTCCAAATGGAGAAAGCCTGGCAGGCTTCCTGAAGAAAGAAATTCAGCAGGCTGGAGACAATGACTGGGTTCAGACAATACAATAACCCACACTCAGCGGTTGAGTATGGGTCGGGTGTGGGTTGTTGTTGAACCATGGGTTGTTGTTGAAATGTGGGTTATTGTGTTGTCTGAACCTAGCTACACTAACAAACCATGGTGAACAACCAACAGTTCACAACCCAACAACAAACCATGGGTTCTCTTCATGAGTTGTTTGTGGTTAACAAGCATGGCTTGTTAGTGTAGCTGGATTAAGACAACACAATAACCTACATTGCAACAACAACCCATGGTCCAACAACAACCCACACTCAACCCTTGAGTGTGGGTTATCGTGTTGTCTGAACCCAGTCAATAACTGAACAGCAGTGGTGGGCCACCATCAACTGTCAGGCTCAGGAATGCTGACAGGTGAAGTCCAAAACATCTGGAGATCTACTTTCTGCCCAGTCCTGCTGAAAAGGCCCTCTCACTCATGGCTAGCCACCTTCCTCAGTGGGCTGCAGTTCATAGAGTAGGATATATCATGATGATCTGAGTGCTCAGGTAGGCTCTTATTGAGAAGTTTATCCTTTGTTCATTTTGGGATCCAAACTCCAGCATAAACCTCAACTGTACCTTCTGACTGCAACACTGGATTTTCCCTGGATTCAACCCCTGACCCAGGGGGTTCCACCGCATGCCATATCAAGTTACCAGAATTGTTGATTTCATAGATTCATAGATCATAGAGTTGGAAGGAGCCTACAAGGCTATCGAGTCCAACCCCCTGCTCAATGCAGGAAACTAGAGGAGGGGTCTCCCATCCAAGTAATAACCAGGCTTGACCCTGCTTAGTTTTCCACACTCAGACAAGCTGAGCCAGCGTGAGCCACAGACCTCAAGAGTTGGCAACCCACTCGCTGGTGGACTATCACACATGGCAGACCATGTTCAGCTTGGTTGGTAGGTCACAAGTTAAGAACATAAGAAGATCCATACTGGACCAGAAGAAGGCCTAACTAGTCCAGTATTCTGTTCTAAGGATGGGTGTTTAGTTTCAGTTTGGTTTTGATAAGAATTTATTTATTTATTTATTTATTGACAAGATATTCCGGTATGGAGATTCTGGAGCAGAGAACAATAAAAATATAAAAACAGATGAAAAGAATAAAACAATATGCTAAAACAGAATCAATAAAAGTGTGACTGGTCAGTCAAGGAAGGCTTCCTGAAATAAAGTTGTTTTCAGGAGGTGCTGAAGACAACACAGTGTTGGTGCCTGCCTGACCTCCAGAGGCAGGGAGTTCCAGAGAAATGGAGCTGCCACACTGAAGGCTTTTCTCTGGTTGGACTCCAAATGGGCCATAGGTCCATGTGAAACCACCAGGGACATGTCTTCTAATGACCTCAGTGACTGGGCAGGTTGGTAAGGGAGAAGGTCCCAAGTTATTTAGGGCTTTTTATGCCAGTCCCAAAACCTTAAACCTGGCCTGGTAGCTAATAGGCAGCCCAAATTGGCAAAGTGACTGGGCAGGTTGGTAAGGGAGAAGGTCCCAAGTTATTTAGGGCTTTTTATGCCAGTCCCAAAACCTTAAACCTGGCCTGGTAGCTAATAGGCAGCCCAAATTGGCAAAGTTCTTCATATCTGGGACAAAAAGAACTTGAGATATTATTTTTAGTATTATTATTTATTATTAATCTAATGTGGGAGAAAGTGAAACTGACAGATTTGTCCATCCAGGCCCAGGGCTTTGCTCTTAAAAGTCTGGCTTTGAGTCCCCATGTTAGTGCTGAATTTGGGTTGTCACTTCTTTATTCTGACAGGCTCCTCATCATTAATAGCTATATGGCAGGCAGGTACACCTCCATGCTGGGAATAGCTATACCTATTGAATGTGGCTGATGCAGATGGTTGAAACTTTCAGTTCAAATCAATTTTTTTAAATCAGAATCTCCCCCAAAAAACTTTGAAAAGTTCTTCATATTCAGGAGAGAAAGAACTTAAGATTTAGAAAATTAAAATATGGGTGAAACCAAAACTGTCAGTTTTCCCCATCCCAGTTCTGTTCACACAGTGGCCAGCCAGATGCCCATGTGAAGCCAACAAGCAGGACATGAGTGCAACAGCATCCTCCTGATCTTCCCAGTAACTTCCCAGTAAGCGGCATTCTGTCCCCAATACTGGCGGTAGTATATGGGTTTCATGGCTATAACCTTTGATAATCTTATCATCCATGAATTTGTCTGATCCCCTTTTAAAGCCATCCAAGTTGGCAGCCATCACAACAATCCTGGTTTAGAATCATTGTGGGAATCTGTCCAATGATGATAAAATTATTCAAGTGAAAGGTGGTGGTGGTGGGATAATGAGACAGACAAAGTACTTTGGTATATACTTGGGCCACATTTAATTAAAACAGATCTGCAAAGGATGGGGACAGTGCGGGCTTCTACTCTCAACAGACAACTAACTTGTAATGATAATCAGGCGAGATATCCAAGTCCTGTTGGGTGCTGCCTGTCCACCTGCCCACCCCCCCAGGTCTATACCAACCCGATCTAGGGAGGCTTTCCCGTGTCACCCACTCCCAGAGCCGCAAAACTCCAAGTGGGCAAGGTGAGTCAGCCTCAAAGGCAATCTGTTTCTCCGCACTGGGGCGCAAAACCCTGAGCATGAAGCCTCTGAAATTGCCAGTCACCTTAAAGGTGCCTATGGATGCTCACCAACCCCTAGCCCCAACTGAAATATGCCCACACCTACCTGCCTGAACATGACCAGATCACCTATGAACCAATTACCCTTTGAAGAACTGCTACCCCTCGCCTCGAACAATATGGAGCAGGTGAAAAACAAGCAGCCCTTGGCCAATCAGGCTGCCTGCCAAAATTCCTAATTGGCCCCCAGAAAGGCGACCAGGTAAACCCACATTGCATTTGCATACAGGGAGAGTGAGAGGGAGCCAGAAGATCCAAAGAGGGCTAGAGTGGGCTCCGCAGGCTAATGTCGCCCTGTAAGCCCCACCCCTCGCCTGACATGATGTGCATGCTTGGCATACTTCTTAAACCCGCCTCTCCCCCCCCCCCCCCACAATATCCTTCCGTGCCCAGGATATGACACTTGTGAAGGCATATTCCTTTCCTCACATTCAAACCACTCAGCAGTGACCTGTTTACTTCTCTTGCCACAGTTCAGACATCACTAGACTGGAATGGCTGGCACAAGCAAACTAAGAGTCAAGCACTCTTTTCAGGACTTTTATGAGATTACCACCATGACACATTCATTTCTCATCCATATGCTGGCACCAGTTCCCATCTACAGCACTTTGAGGAACATTAACATTCCTTTGCATTCCCTCTCCTCTTCTTATGTGAAGATTGGGTATCCAGCTGTTCTCTTAATTAAGCATGCTGCAGGCAAGGATCTGCCTTGACATACCTGATGAGAAAACCGTTGTAACTTTCCAGTGACTAGCTATGGCTTGAAGACAGAGTTTCACAAATTAATATAAGCAGGAATTCACTTCAAGAGAATGCTGTCAATTTCCAATTGAGAGATTTCTTTCGTGTTAATATTTTGCCACCACAAATCATACACGTTTAGTACCGTTGTTTCAAATTTTGCCACCTGACAAATAGTGTTAAGACAAGCAATTTACATCCAAGCACTTCCTGGGAGCAGAATTATTGAAATCTTGACATGCTTGCGTCTGTGGGTCTGTAAAACGCCAGCACTGGAGAATTGCTCATTATTTTCAGAGGAGAGGGGAGTATGTATTTGGGAAACTACATTATCTAGGGGGTTTGTGTATATTTTTGTCAACTGCATAACACTTTTCAGAGCAGAGGAGAGGGAAGAATTCTTTATGCATTCTTACATACCAAATTATTTTAGACAATATAAAAGTGAGTCAACTCAATGGAGCAGAACACATTCTGAATAGAATTTGCCACTGAATTTTGTCTAGAGAGATTTTTTTCAGGCAAATCTAGGTGTTCTTGCTTAAGCAAAAAAGAAAGAGTATTTTGAGGGAAACAAAAAGTATTTTGATGAGGCTAGTGACAATTTCTCAGGAAGATGTGGTTCCCACCAATTCTCACATAGATAGAGCCCATCGAGAATATCAAGTCAAGTTGTCACTCCAGTTGTTCTTTCAGTGTCATTCACTTCTCACCAGCATAGACTATCTTGTTGTGTGTGTGTGTGTGGGGGGGGAATGTCTATAAAATGGGTGGAGCTGATACGCTCCACAGTTAAGTTGCCACCAAATTCATCAAAAGCAACATTTTGTGGGAATGTGGGCGCTCCTCCTACATGAGCAAGCCTTTTGAGGAGTTTCAAAGGAAGGAAAAATAATGTTGATAAGACCAGTGAAATTTCTGAGGCAGGTTCCTTACAAATGACCAGAGAACCAATGTAGTGTATTATTACTATTTCTCATACTAATAATAATTTCTTAATGGTATTAGTCCCATGAAGGATCCTCATCTGTCAAAACTGTCGCCACCATCAGGTATTCCAGCAGGCTGTAGTGATGGAGAAGAGAGGGGAAGCAGGGCTATACCAACAGCCATGCTGAAGGTCTACTCATTCCCCCCCCCCCCACTCCTCCTTTCCCATTCCTTTTTCCTTGTATGTCATGTCTTTTTAAATAATAAGCCTGCAGGCAGGGACTGTATTGTTTTACTGATTATATGTAAGCTGCTCCAGGAGTCTTTTTTTTTTTTTGCTGAAGAGCAGGATAAAATTACTTTTAAAAATAAGTATTATTTCCACTTCTTCCTTCAAAGTTCCTTTGACTCTAAGGATCTGTCAAGGATGTTCTACAAGTCCGGGTTTCCTACATTATGAGAATAATGAAGGAATACTTCATAGTTTGAGGAAATAATGAGTTGTCCAAGGACTATGCTTTATCCCTCTTTATGGTTCTAGTATAGCCTCATTTAAACATTTGTTTTTGAAATTTGTTTATTTGTTGTAGTAGTTCTATACTACATTCTCTGTTGCCAGCACAACATCTAAAGCAGGGCACAACATAACTGAAAGCAATAATATATCACAACTTCCAGATGGAGGGCTCTTAGCTCTACCAATTAGAAGACATTGTGCAACGATTCTGTCTTTTCCTCCTTAATGGGTTATCTAGAGTAAGAAAAAAGTCAGAAGAAGGAGTGGAAAAACACAAGAGGGGTTATGAATGGAAGACAACTTTGTCTGAAAACCCCATAAAATTCTGCAAATGAGGCAGAGTGTTGGTGCAATAAAGCCTCTTCTGGAAGAACCCAAAAATAAAAGACACTTAGGGTGCAATCCAAATTTGTTTATTTGTTGTAGTAGTTCTATACTACATTCTCTGTTGCTGGCAGGGGAATGCTGGAGTTGTAGGACTTTCTTTCTGTCTAAACATGCATAAGACTGCGCCCTTAAACACACTAGAAATGACAATTAAAACATAGCAATTTGGGGGAAAGATACCAAATCCAATCACTTTCATCCATCAGAAAGTGCCTTCCTAAAAAGCAGGTTTTAACCAACTGTTGAAATCCCAGCAAAGAAATAGTTGAATGTAATTCCAAGAGTCTTCATCCCCCCCAAAAAACAAACAAGCAAGCAAGCAAATAAACAAACAAACAAAAAACCTGGAAGAAGGAGACACGCCTCTCCTGGTAGATCACAGGGAATGAATGAAATACTGAAAGGAATGGGCCATATTCAGTTCACTTTTCATTAATTCCAGAATAAATGCCATGAGTTGTTACATGGGGATTAAAATGGGATTCATTTTAGTTATCCCACTTGTACCCATTGCTCACGCATTTGGGGGAGGGGGCTTACCTTTCACTAGTGTCAGCAGCAGGGGAGGCCGGTGACTCCTATGTCAGTGGGCTCCTTAACCATTGCATCTTTTATTTTGAGCTGTATAGGACCTATCCACGGTGCTCCATCGTGGTGAACCTATTTTAGGGATGGAGTTCAGCACCACAGCTAGCTCCTATGAAGCTCAAACAAAAAGATGGAATGGATAAGGAGCACTGATATAGGAGTAATCAGCTTGCCCTGGTCAGCAGCTTCTTTTGCTAGACACCTCCTGGTGGTAACCATTTTATTTTCCCAGGGTAGTATCCACACAACCACTAACATAAATGATGTTCCGCTAGTGTAAACTACTCTAGCACAACACCAATAGAGTTAGCTGGTGCGCTGATTTCTCTGGGAAATTGGCATGCCAGCTAACACTATTGGTGTTGCACTAGAGTAGTTTATGCTAGCACAACGTATTTTACATTTGCGGTTATGCCCCATTGCATACTGCTACCAGAATGGCAGAACCAGATTGGCTCAACAAGGGGCATTCTGATGTTGAGCCAATCAGGTCATTCTGGGAGAATAGAATAGCAAGCACCAAGTGGTAGCTGCTGAAATCAGTTCTGCTACCACTGCTGCAGGCAGCAGCAAAAACAACAGTAAAAGAAAGGGAGCCAGGAAATGGCAATGAAAATGAATGTGATGACATGAATTGGAATTTAACAAATCAATAACAGCGCGAACGTGATTTTAACAAATGCAAACAAAAAAGAGGGAAGTCTTTAATAATGAAAATGAATGGAATTCCAAAAACATCCTTGCAAACTCGAAGATTCCTGCA
The DNA here is from genome assembly GCA_021292165.1 of Shinisaurus crocodilurus. NCBI lineage: Eukaryota > Metazoa > Chordata > Lepidosauria > Squamata > Shinisauridae > Shinisaurus > Shinisaurus crocodilurus. The sequence goes on along the minus strand of CM037880.1, from coordinate 123,669,629 downwards.
GCCCGTCCTTGACAGGAGGTGAGTTGCTGCATTCTGCAACCACATCGGAACAGTCTTCAAAGAGAACCCCACCTAGAGTGCATTGCAGTAGTCAATATATGGTTACCAAAGCACTCATGACATGACTAAGGTCAAATACTTCCCAGAGATAAGGAAAAGCAATCAGCTATTTAACTTAGGGCCAGGAGAACTGCTAGGCTGTGTATCTTGTCCTTGGGGAAGTGTAACCCCCCTTTTTTTGCAGTTTAAATCTGAATATATTCAAGAGTGGACCATTAAACCTAGTGGATCTAACACCCCCTACTCACCAACACTGACATTCAATATAGTCATATTGGGAAAATGTTTCTGCACATCACTGAGCTAAAAGACAATGTAGAGGGCTTCTATGCACATATGTCATTTTCTGTGGCCTCCATTTGGCCATAATGTTTCAGTTTGGCTCAGCTGTTAAAAAAGAAAACCAACCAACCCCCCATTTCACTCTGCCTTGATTTCATTTTCTTCCTTCTCACACTAAAAGAATATCTCGAGTGGATAGGCATCTGCAAGATTATGTCGCTTTAAGCATCATGGTTTTGCATGGCATTGACTAATTCACTTTAAATAGCACACCTGGTTGACAGCCATTTGTGCTCAGAACAGCAAGCATTCCACTTGAATGGGTGAAGTGCTTCTGGAGTGCCATTTAGATGAAGGAGATGGCCATAACAAATAATTGTGCTAAAATTGCTTCTTTGCTAATTGTTCCTCTGATGTTCCCTTACTCCCTCCTTTCAAAAATAAAATTTACATTTTATTTGAGTTTGATATCTTTATGAAATGACTGACTTAAAAGCATTTCCATCCTTATACATTGGTATTGGCAAATCTCCTAACAGAAAAAGAGTGATGGCATCTGAATTCTGGGACAGATATAAGGATGTGTAAAATGATATTCTCCCATCTTATTTTATTTTTTAAAATCATCCTGTTGATTGCTCATCCCTGAACTCTTAGCAACTTGAGCATAGGGCAAGAATGTGACAAGATATGCACAGAAAAGTAAATTTGAAAAAATAGAAGAGAGGCACCTGGGATGAATGGAAAGCCAAATGAGAACGAGTTCTCAAAGGTGCCAGAATGAAACTTAAGCCAACACATTTTGGAGACAATAACTGGGTTCAGACAACATAATAACCCGCACTCAAGGGTTGAGTATGGGATGAGTGTGGGTTGTCATTCAACTGTGGGTTGTTGTGATGTTGTGGGTTATCATGTTATCTGAACCCAGCTGCGCTAACAAGCCATGGCTTGTTAACCATGAACAACCCATGAAGAGAACCCACAGTTTTGAACTGTGGGTTGTTCACCATAGTTTGTTATCTCAGCTGGGTTCAGACAACATGAGAACCCATTTTTTGACAACAACCCATGGTTCAACAATGACCCCCACTCAACCCATACTCAACCCTTGAGTGCGGGTTATCATGTTGTCTGAATGCAGTCAGAGGCTCCTTCGTCAGGGGCAATTGTATAAAATGCAAATGCTGCAAACAAACTCAGCTAGCTTACTAAGGTGGTAGCTATCCTCCATACACCATCAGGTCCTGATGGTGCATGAATGATATGCATGCCAGACAAACCCAGTGCAGCAGCTAGTAAGGTACACATTTTCAGTGAACTAACCATTTTACGAGATGCACCAAATTCCAGTGGCTTTCAGAGACTATAGCATGCTTTGGGTCAGGGCTGCAGAACCTCAGGACCGTGGTCGCAATCTGGCCCTCCTGGGGTTCTGCAGCTGGCTACACCCTCTTCCCCTGCCCCAAGCCCCTTTTGCCACACCAACAATCGTTTGGTGGTTTCCTGGCTTTTGTGCAGGTTTTTTCCTTATTCTAAAATGTTGAAATCATAGAATCATAGAAAAGTAGAGTTGGAAGGGGCCTATACGGCCATCGAATCCAACCCCCTGTGCAATGCAGGAATCCAAGTCAAAGCATCCCTGACAGATGGTTGTCCAGCTGCACCTTGAATGCCTCCAGAGTGGGAGAGCCCACCACCTCCCTAGGTAGTTGGTACCATTGTCTTATTGCTCTAACAGTCAATAATTTTTTCCTGATGTCCAGGTGGAATCTGGCTTCCGGCAACTTGAGCCCATTATTCCATGTTCTGCAAACTGGGATGACCAAGAAGAGATCCTGACCCTCCTCTGTGTGACAACCCTTCAAGTACTGGAAGAGTGCTATCATATCTCCCCTCTTCTGAAGGCTAAACATGCCTAATTCTTTCAGTCTCTCCTCATAGGGCCTTGCTTCCAGTCCCTTTATCATCCTTGTTGCCCTCCTCTGAACTCTCTCCAGTTTGTCTAGTAAGGCATAGTTACTGGCAGTCAGAGCTTTAAGTTGAAATATGCTGGTATTTATTTGGTATTTCAGCTCCACTACTTTTGACTTCGCCCTGTGCATGACTGGGATGCAGCCCTTAAGAGCTCCCCCAAGATGGAAGGAAGAGGAAACATCTGTGTTTTAGGTAGGGATGAATGGTTTAGGGCTTCTCTACACAAGGCATTTAGTGTACACTCATGATTCTTTACTCACGATAGTTTGCAAGGGCTTTACATGACGTTGCTGTCCTCCAGGGTCTCTCCTGCCCTTTCCAAGCATCTCCCTGCTATTTTTTTAGAATGAGGATAATGAGCTATTAGCTAGCTATCATGCTAAAACAAGCACGTGTAATTCAGCAATTGTGCTGTACCACTGTGCCACCTTGTGGTTGTGTAATAGAATAGAAGAAGGCAGAGAAAGAAAACCCCCCCAAAACAAACGATGTGTAAAGGATGCGCTTTTACTCCTGCAAAGAAAATGGAAGAAGAAGCCTCAGTAAAGTGCCTCATGTAGTCAAGGCTTTAGTCTAATTCTAGTAGTGCTGTGCCAAAAAAAAATTCCTACATTTTTTTGACGATTCTTATTTAATTTGATATAAAAGATATTGCTTTCAAAAAGAAATTCAAAGGAGAAGAAAAATTCAGAGAAATTATCATGGTTGTGTTCAGGGTTTTTGTATTTACTTATGAGGTGGCCAAGGAATGTGTGTGAGTGTCCTGTCTTTCATTGTTCAGTCGTATCTCTAGAAGTCTGTACTCTCCTTGGCTTCCCACACTTCAAAGTGAAGACAGGAGAAGACTTCATGAGATGATTCCTCCCATAGGGCTTTTTCAGATCAGGAAGTGCAGGCAGCCTGGCTGGGAGGCTGCAGAGCAATGGAGAGATGTATAATAGAAAGCTAAAGCACACACGTAACAGCCTTGGCCACCTCACAGTGATTAGGTATGCTCAAAAACACCTCCAAAATAAATTCAAAATAAATTATAAGATACCCCGAGAATGAGGCAGGAAATGGAAGTCTCTTTCATGGGAGAGGAAAACTTTCAGGAAATTGGAAGACAGATTTTGGCACAGCACTAGTTCCACCAGTTCCCTGGAGCTAGACACAACAATACCCTCCCTGAACCGGCATTGTGGAGGATGCAAAATTGGGGCTAGGCTGCCAACGCAACTGATGCTGTTGCAACCTGCAGTGGCAGTGCAAGAAACCCAAAAACCCTTAGGAAGAAAGAAAGAAGTTGTGTTACAACCCCTGCCAATAGTGTGCCCTACCTGTGAGAAACCATTGGAGAATTTCTACTCCCCTGGAGAAATTTGGAGAAATTACTCACCCAATCGCTCTGCCCAATGCCCACATAGAGGGTGGAGGATTTTGAGAGGCCATTTGCGCACAAGCTCTAATTTCTAGTCCCTGACAATTTTGCATGTGTTCATTCATAAGTCCATTCTGTCCCATTTGTGCATCAATGTGCAATTTTTGAAATGCATAAAAAGGTGGTGCTGGGGAACTTCTGTTCAACTCCCTGGCCATTGGCCTGTGGAGTCCCTCAGGGTTCTTTTTTGTCCCCCATGCTATTTAACATATACATGAAGCTGTTGGGAGAGGTTGTCCAGAGTTTTGGGGTTCGGTGTCACCAAACCCCAAAGAATCTGGAACTGAGAGCCAGTGTGGCGTAGTGGTGAGAGTGTTGGACTGGGACTCGGGAGATCTGGGTTCTAGTCCCTGCTCAGCCATGAAATTCACTGGGTGACTTTGGGCCAGTCATGGGCTCTCAGCCTAACCTACCTCACAGGTTAGGATAAAATGAGGATAAAATGGAGAGGAGGAGGAGGATTATGTAAGCCGCCTTGGGTTCCTTGCAGGAAAAAAAGGTGGGGTATAAATATAATTAATAAATAAATAAATAAACTAGACACCTCAGTAAAATAGCCTCCTCTAGGAAAGCCCATTGTCCCTCTTTATGTCCCTCCAAATCAATCATGAAGCTTTAGGAGGATTGGAATTGAATTTGGTCCACTTTGGAGGAGCCTTGCATCAATGAAAATATCTTTTGAATCTTTCTGAATCAGCCCACTTCTATACTAGATTTGGCTGAGTACACACCCCAGTTCTAAATTGCACAGGAGACCCTGCAGTACATGACCACCACCCCATGTAAGAAATAATGGAAAACATGGTGACTGTGACAGTGAGGGTGAGAGGAGTGGTGAGACTTTTGGGGTATAGCTAAATATGTGGTTCCACTGCCCCTTTCACCACGGACACCCTATTCATGCGAGTAACAAATGAATGTAGATTCATTCAGACCACATTTCTAGAAGCCTGTTAAAGCAAATTACATTCAGCATACATTCAGCATAAGTAGTAGAAGAAAAAAATGTACTGCCATCATTCTAAGCTAAAAAATTGTTTGAACTCTTTCTTTTGCTTTGTTTCCAGGATTGAATGTATTTGGCCAAGATTATGTTAATTAACTTATACTAATCAACCTGCAGAGGATTTGAACTATTTCAAGGAGCTCTGTTTTGATCGAGTGTCTCGGTGCTTGAAAATGTTGCTTGCATTGCCCTTGTGCCCAAGGACACTGTTTGGGATGCGGAAGAGAAACAATTGACACATTAGATGGCACTGATCATAGTAAAGAAACTGCACAGGGGTAGAGGGATCCACAGTGACGGGCCGGTGGAGAGAAGTGTGTCTCTTAAAATCTAAATAAGAAGATTCTGCTTATATGATTTACTTCCCCAAAACTGTAGGGTTGCCTCCAAGACAGAATATGTCACTGTCCTACAAACTAGAGCGATCCTTTTGGGCAATTGGAGGATGCAAATTTGCATAGTAAGGCAAATACTCTAGCGAAGTCATTGTTTTTAGTCATATACAATCATTTGCAGTCATAGAACATGTGTGAATACTAAGGCATCCACTGGGGGTGCCGGCTGCAGGATCTGCTTTTTCTTCTTTTACTAGAACCATGAGCAGGGGATGCTGTGACTCCTATTTCAGTGGGGCTCCTTTTCTATTACAAGTTTTGCGGCTTTTATTTGGAGCTTCATAGGAGCTATCCATGGTGGCGAACCTATTTTGGGGGTGGAGTTCAGCACCATGGATAGCTCCTATGAAGCTCCAAATAAAAGCTGAAAAACCTGCAATGGAAAAAGAGCCCTGGCGAAATAGGAGTCACCAGCCTCCCTTGACCATAAGGTTCACCAGCTGGAGCCAAGTGCAAAGACATACAGTTAGAATTAAATAATTCAGATACAGCAGAAAGCTTTGGATGCTGTACACTGGGAAATACAGGTACCTTACCTTTAGAAGCACAATGCGCACAAGTCAGCCCTAATCGTTTAATTGGCTGCAATAGATACAGAGCAACCTCTGGGTAACCACAGGGCCAAAAAGTCAATGACCTCATTAGTGGTATCTAACCAAACAGGAAATAATAAGGGAAAACACACTTTCTGTGAGCCTACAATGAATAAAATATATGAAGGCACAGAACAAGTGAGGTTTGCAGTGTGGGTCAGCAACAAACCGGGGGGGGGCGGCTTTTTAATAGCCTCCCATTATGTCCTTCCTCCATCAACGCAAGCCCTCTCGTTCATTTCCCACTTACTCCTCCCCCCACCCACAACTGGAGAAGAGAAGGGTGAAGACATTTCCCCCTCCCTTCTTTACCCCCTTGCATATTTTGATCTCTCTGTCTCCATATCCTCCCTGATACCTGGAACTTCTGTTTCTGGCAAGGGCAGAAAGAGGAAGGAGAACTCTGATTGACCTAAAGTAGGACATGTGGCATGTTTCAGGATGCCATATTTGTTATGAGGACTACCAATTTCTGACCCCTAGATTAAAGGAAAGGGTGAGTCATGTTGGATTTTAGTTTGTCAGCACTGCCTTTCAGTTTGGAATGTAAGTGGTTAAAGGCTCAATCCTATGCAAGTTTAGACAGAAAAAAGGCCTACAGTTCCCAGCATGCCCCAGCCAGCATGGTTGGATGGGGCATGCTAGGAGTCATAAGCCTTTTTTCTATCTAAACTTGCATAGGATTGTGCCCTAAGTAAACTAATTTGTGGGCACATCTGTTGCAGTGTACAGGTGTGATAAGACAGGCAGTGTGGCTTTGACATAAATGTGCTAGCTGCTTATGGACAATAAGGCAGAACGATTACTCACTCATGGCCTTGAGATGATGTTAAGAGAGCTGAGGAGGAAGATATTTGATGTATTTCATCTATATTGTTAGTTATACAAAACTGGTTTGATGACCACATTGATGAATAACAAATCGATCAACTAGGAGACAATCTGGAGATTCGCTAATTGAGAAATTGAGCATATGATTCAAATCAGTGATCTCCGTGAACTGTCCGTTTACACAGGATGGAGGAACATAGTAGTAGTTTGAAGAGAACTATTTAGTCCTCCATCTAAAGCTTGTTATACAAAAGCCAAGGCAGAGTGGCGAGTCTCTGTTGCTATTAAAACATATCCTTATGTTTGGTTTGGCCAGTGCTGACCTTTGATTGTTTTGTTTTAGAGTATTGTTTTTTCAGGCCACTTATGAAGACTATACATTGAAATGTGTTCTGTGCTAGAGATGGGTGAACCTGTCAGTTTTGCTTTCTCCTGCACTGGCATTTTTAAAAACTCAAGTTCTTTATCTCCTGAATATGAAGAACTTTGTGAATCTTGGTAGATTAAAAAATGAACTGAAACAAAACTCTCACCCCTCTGCACCAGCCAAATTCAATCAGAACAGCTATTCCCAGCATGGAGAGGACCATTTTGTACATGCCTGCCATAGAGCTATTACAGATGAGGAGCCTGTCAGGGAAAAAAAGAAATGGAACCCTAATTCAGCACTAACATGGCTGAATACACAGGGATTCAAACCCAGACTTTTAAGAGTTAAGCACTCAATGCTCTTTGTCTAGATGAACAAATCTGTCAGCTTTGGTTTATCCCATACTCATTAAAAAATAAATAAATCTCAAGTTCTTTTTGTCCTGAATATGAACTATGTATATTTTTGGTAAATTCTTGTCAAAACCAAACTGAAACAAAATTTTCACCCATCCATGGTTTGGTCAAATTTGGTAAAGCTTTTAGATATTTTAAGCTATGGTCTTTCATTATTTGTGTCATCATATCTGTCATTGTTATTTATATTTTGTGTTAAAGAATCTTGTACAGAGTTATACATATTTTCTCCTTAACTTTGGTTTTTAGTGACAGCTGCCAAAATTATACCTGCTGAGGACTCATCATCATTCTGGTGTGGTGCTGGTGGTGCGGGCGGGAGACTCTGTCACAGCACCTTGCTGAAATCACCATTGCTGGGAAAGACAGCATGCTCCCGTAGCTTCAAACCTTATACCTACAAGATCAGTACTAGTCCTATTAGGACAATGTTTTCTACATGAAAGATCCCCCAGAAGAAGAAATGTGGAAATGTTGAGCCCTCACAGAAGTGTAAATAGGGCCCAGAGAACAAACATACATATTTCTCCATTATACCTTGTCTTTGAGAAGTATCTTGGACTACTCTCTGTGTGTCACATTTTCTTCGGTATAGATCAACTGGAGTTATTCCTGGTTATTATCCCATTTCCAACATTTAAATGAAAGCATTCACTTGAAAATTGCAGTTCAGACTTCTGAGCAGGGCAACAATTGCCCTGTGATCACCAGTAGAACCAGGTCCTGGCCTTTGTTGCTGCTGAGGGCCAGACAGGAAAGTTACATTCCTACCAGTCGAAATCTTCTGTTTCCCCATGTTTATAAAATATCCTAACAAGATTCTTGTTTTGTCTACAAAACCTCTCTACATATGTAGGTCCCTGTTGAAATGGGACATCACGGGTGAGGCTTAATTCATTAGCTTTAGCTAAGCTCTTTGAGATGCTATGTTGAAAAGCATTCCATCAGGCCAAAATTTATTATTAATTATCATTAGAGCTGGATGGATTTTATTCATGTTTGATGCATTGCCATAGGGATTTACATTTAACAGGAAAGAGAATCAGGAATGTGGATTACAAGGAGATTTTTTTTTTTTTTTTTTACTGCTTCCCCCCCCCCCCCTCCACAAGCTTTGCAACTTTGAGGCCTGGAATAATTTTGCCTCTTAGTAAGATACACAAGCATTGAATCTTTCTGCTGGCTAATGCTGCTCTCTCATGGATCCAGAATCTGAAGTATATGCAACACACGAGGTCAGTTTTGTCCCTACAATCGCATGTCCTCCGATTGCCCACTATTTACCAGGTATAGTCCTCATTTTTTTGGTGCCTTTCTTTGATAGATTCCTGTCTGAATTTTGGCCTCTTCAGGATGCCTTGTTAATAATGAGTTGCTAGCAAATGGAAAATCATTCTTCTGGGCGTAGCTCTCTCCCCAAGATCTCTAGAAGTGAAGTCAGGATGCATCTGGAGTACTATGTCTAGTTCTGGGCATCACATTTTAAGAAGGCATTGACAAATTGGAGGCAACCAAGATAGTCACAGTCAATTCATCTGTATATACTGCATTTTCCACAATACATTGTGCTCAAAGTGGTTCACTTGGGCAGGGGGTATAGTGTAGCAAGGCAGGTGGAAATGGCCAAGCCCTGATGGCAAACACAAAGACTCTCTCCCCTCATGGTCTGGAAACCACGTCTTATGAGGAATGGTTGAAAGCCCTGGTTATGTTTAGCCTGGAGAAGAGAAGATTAAGAGGAGACATCATAGTTGTCTTCAAATATCTGAAGGGCTGACCTGCAGAAGAAGGAGCAGACTTGTTTACTGTTGATCCAGAGAGCAGGTCTAAAACCAATGGGTGGAAATGCCAGAAATTAGAATTTTGACTAAATGTCGTGCGTGAAAGCAAGAGCTCTGTTTCAGTGGAACAGACTGCCTCTGTAGGTGGTGGAATCTCATTCATGGGAGGTATTTAAGCCACCGGTTGGGGATGCTGTTGTTGTGCATTGCAGATCCTGTTTTGAGCAGGGGGTTAGACTAGATGACTTCCTTCCAGCTGTAAAAAAAACCCTACACATTACTTCATTAAATACACACTAATGCATGTGCACACAACTGCCCCCTCTCTTCCTTTCACAAAAAGCATCTGTGGGGACTTCACAAAAAGTACCTGCATGGGTTGGGACATAGTGTGGGCAAGAGGGTATTGACGCTTTCGTCTTGCTGAGAACCACCTCCTGGTGCTGCTATTAGCACCCAAAGGTGCTATTTGAAGCAAATGGCAGCATATGCAATGTGTAGCTTCACTCTGAGCAGGGAATGGGTGCATCTTGACTCTAGTAAATGCTTGTGCATGAACACTAATACTGTAATCCTAAACACACAGAGACTCACTTCTGAATATACAAGTATAGGCTCCTACATGAAGTGATCAGCCTTCCATTTCACATTGTGCAGCTGCTAAAGTATATTTTAAACTATTGACAACATCTTCTAGGGCAATTATATTTTTCCAGCCATAGATACTTTGTTCACAGCATCATCTTATTCACATGTATTCAAAAGTAAGTTTCACTGAGTTCAATGGAGCTTACTCTTATATAAGTGGGTATCGGAGATTGCAGTCTAAATGGACATATAATACTTACAGTAGAGACATGATTGCTTAGGGCACAATCCAGTGCAGATGCCCGTAAGCCTCCAAACTCAGAGGATTACAGGCATCCTGTGCAGGGTGGGAGGAGCATGGAGATGATCTTCACCTCCCCACTCCTCCCGCCCTGCAAGTAAGCTAGATGGCTGATTTCAGTCACTTTAGCAGCAGAGGGGGAGGGAAGGAGGCTGGAGTGCCATCAGGATATGTCATATTATCCTGGTGGCCCCAGTCTCCTCCCTCCCTGCCCCCAAAACCTTACCCCTTGTCCTTGGTTGCTCTTACAACCTTGGAGAAGCAGGTCATGGGGAGGGAGGGGAATCTGAGAGCAGATCCATAGCTCCAAGGTCAGAGCTCTTTTCGAACCTTGGATATGGGAATCCAAAGAATCCTATGGGCCCCTAGACACATAGGGTTGCTCTGCCCCATAAATTGCATGGAGAATAGGCACTGATAAATGATCAATTGGAAGTTCTGTTTTTCACTCCCTCAACATGCTAATGGCAGTTATTGCTTGACACTGAGGATTGGTTCAGACCTTCATATCCATCACATCACTTGATTCCTCAAGGCTTGGTGACTTGCAGTTGCAGAGCGCAGGTAGGGAAAATATCAATGTGCCAATGTGCTCTTCACATTCAAAAACAATATGTTACAGAGACAGATAGGGTAGAACCTTCTCCTGAATTTATATGGGGCTGCTGGGTGTATAGCTTTGCTCTGGAAACTGGCTTAGGGCATTATTATATTTGAAAACTGAGGCTGGGGGGGAGGGGGAAGAGGAGAAATGGAAGGAGCTGCAGAGAGGAAAGGATAACAGGAGAGATCTGGCTAGTAGGACTAGAGATGGAGAGGAGCAGAGAAGAGCCCAGGATAGAGCAACCAGCCATTGCAGACCAATAATAAAAGAGGGGAATCCACAAGTAGATCAGGAAAAGTCCAGAGCACCCACTTACCTCAATCCATGGGACAACAGCAAAGCCCACCACAGACTACCCTTCCTAGCCTCCCTCTGACCAGGTATTGTGGGGGGTCCTAACCTGGCCTTTCTCAGTGAAGGTCCTCCAGAAACCCACAACCTTACTACACCCACCTTCTACCTGTCCCTTATCATTATTATTACATCCATTATTAGAACTATGTGTAGTTTATTTACAGTCTACCGACCACAAAGCTAATAAAACAGTACACATAAAATACATAAAATACATCATCATAATAATTATATACCTGCACCTGTAGACTTACTTGTAGACTTGCCTGCACCTGGTGGAGACCCAGGGTTAGCACTTCCTGGAGCTCAGTTTATCCCCAAGAGAAGCATGAGGTAGAGACTTGGGATGGGCGAATCTGTGAAACTTGAGCTCACCGAAGTTCTCCAGATTCCATCTCAAAGCTCGTTCTGACTCGAGTCCATATCAGATTGTGAGCTTTTGTGTGTGTGTTTTATTTTTGCATGAAAATCTGTACGTATTTTCATGCACATTTTTCCAAATGTACACATCAATTGTGTCATCTTTGAAATGTACACATTCTTGTCCCATTGATTAAAGTGCATATGTGAGCATTTTTCAAAAGTGCTGTTGAATGCATTTGGGGTGTGTGTGTGTGTCTGCAAATCACATTGCAAGCTCTAAAGTGTACGGACTTTGACTGCAGATTGTGTCTGAGTCCATGTTCAGTCCAGAAGGTGCAAAATGGGTAAATCCTGATAAAAAAAATAAACTGAAACAAATTTCTCATACATCCCTAGTAGAGACCCCTGAAAGGGGGAGACAACAGAAAAGCAAGCAACAGGAATTTGTCTTCCCTGAGAGTCTCAAGGGCAAACTTCTTTATATACGTATGAGCAGTGACATATTGAGGGATAGACAAATCTGTCACTGTTGCTTTCTCGCAGTTTCTCACTTTTCCAATCTTATGTTTGGTTTGTCCTGAACTTAGACATATTTATTTATTTATTTATTTATTTTAGATTCTCATGAAAATTTCTACACATTTGTGTGCACATTTCTCCTAATTCATGCATTGATGAGAACACAATTTTGCCTAATAGAAACATTTGCTGCAAGCAATGTTCCTAATACAATGTATTTTGACCATTACTTTCCCTAACATATGCATATTTATACACATTTTTAATTAGAAAACTCTACTGCAAAATTCAGAGAACTGTGACTTTTGAGGGATCACTGAGTTTCAGCTTGCATATTGGTTCAAATGTGTGAAATTAGATAAATTTGCATTTAATCGTAAACCAAATAAATTTCTTCCCCATTCCTAGACATAACTGACAAAGAGTTTTAAAAGCATAAGGGAAATATACTTACATGTCTGTCCCTTCATGGACGTGAAGGAGGAAGGTGGGTTTGATATAATTGAGAAATGTTGCATTATGTAATAGATTCATTTTTTAATTCTCTAATTAGAATGTAAACTTAAGCAAAGTGATCATTGACATTAAGATTTTCTCCCCAAGTTGTGGAGTGCTTCCTTTTTACAAGAGCATAGTGTACTTTCCCACCCACCCTAATACCAATTCAACATAATTGGTTGCTCTCAGAGACAGCAGAGCTATTTGAGTGTGTTTTAAGTGGTAAGTTGTCTCATAAAAATATAATATATTTAGGAAATTGGTTCCAAAAATATGCTTTTAGTTGAGGGAAAGAGGAAACAGGAGGCAAAATACAAAAGACAGTTATTGAATAAAGGAATAAATGCAGAATCAGACTAAGTGATTGTATGCTTGCAGCCAAAGATGAGACTATTTTTCAAGTCAGTATGGGTCAAATTACACTTAAAAAAAAAAAAAAAAGTCTGCTTAAACTGGCCACAATAATTGTGTGGCCTTGAACACCTTAACATCAGCCATTTCATCAGGCTGTAGAGCAGAGAGAGAGAAGAGAAGCAGAGCTATTACACAACATCTGCTGAGAGACTAGCTGCCTTTCACTCTTCCCAAAGGTCTCCATCCCAGCTCGTCATGATAAGAATTGTAACTTTAACAACTGGTACCTGCGCTTTCTTTTTTCCTCCTCCCTCCCCATCCCTTTCTCCTTCTGTCTCATGTCTTTTAGATGGTAAGCCTGAGGCCATGGACTGTCTTACTTCTTATATTAATAAGCCACTCGGGGAGCCTTTGGGGCTAAAAAGTAGGGTAAACATGCTTCAAACAAACATGTCATCTGGATTGTGACCCAGCTCAAGTTTCTTGCTGAAAACTGGCACATCCCTGGTGCTGTTTGTGCACAAATGTGCTGCTCAAAGCTGCTTTCGGAGCAAACAGCAGTGGGGAGGAGAGGCAGTTTGCAGCAGATAACTGGTGTCAGGCCATGATCCAGATTGGAAACACATTCTGGATCGGGGGACCACAGCTGCTTTCCCTTCAAAGTATAAGTGGCCAGTTTCAGCGCACTGGAAATGTGCAGCACGAATAATGGAACATGAAGTTTGGCCCTAAGTGATGTTCAGCCTTCCTTAACCCTGCAAGTCTTGGCAAGATCACTTCTCATCTCTGCCCAATTCTCCTTCCCCATTGGCTTGCCTCTCTCATTCACTTCTCTCCATCTGGCTTCTGTCTCTTCGTCTTCGGGTGGCTGCTTATGAATTGCCAAAAAAGAGGAAAGGCATCAGCAAAAAAGAAAAAAGGACAAAAGAGGATAACAATTTGCATAACATTTGCATACAATAACTTATATGTATAGATCCAAATTTAGAAATAATTATTACAATTTCAGTAGAAATACAGTACATCTCACCAGTGGAAGACTCTGGCCAGGGGGCCTGTGTGCCTGCCTGTTCAGTTTGCTCTTCCAGTGCTCACTGTTGATGGGCAACAACAGTTCTTATGGTCCATTACCTTTAAAATGAAATTGGACAGGACAGCCCTTCAAACAGAGAACACCTTCAAACAGAGGACCATCCACTGTAAAAGAGTACATGTGGCCACCCTCCTTTACCTTTTGTCTTCAGACCTCTTCCAGATCCTGCCCTCATTGCTTAAGCCCTGATGAGTTTGCCAGCCTTCTCAGTCCCCTGCCTCTCCCTTTCTTAAGTAGGGATGCCAGAGGATTTTGTTTGGCCTTCAGCTTCAAGAAAACCAACCTGATTTGCACTTTCCGGAGTGAGGCACAGATCAGAACACAGGTATCCTTCATCAATCCCTATTCTTAAGGCCCCTTTCCTTCTTCCTTCTACCTTGTGTCAATGGTACAATAGTAGCCTCCCCTCAAAAAAATCCCTTCTTCATTTTGGCCCACTCCTGTGTGGAATCAGGGCAGATTATCCAATGACTGCCATAAGCTTCCAGGGGCAGGGCAGTTTTGATGATGACTACCATAAAATCCCTTGCTCTCTTACAATATCTGTTAAGAATGTCAGAAGAGCCGTGGTGGATCAGACCAAGGGTCCATCTAGTCCAGCATTCTGTTCACACAGTGGCCAACCAGCTGCCCACGAGAAACCCATGATTAGAGCATGAGTGCAACATCACCCTCCTGCACATGTTCCACAGCAACTGGTGTACATAGACATACAGCCTCTGATACTGGAGGCAGCATATAGCCATCAGGACTAGTAGCCATTGATAACCTTGTCTTCCATGAATTTGTCCAATACCCTTTTAAAGTCATCCAAAAATTGGTGGCCATCACTACATCTTGTGGAAGTGAATTCCATAGTTTAACTATGCGCTGGGTGAAGAAGTACTTCCTTTTGTCTGTCCTGAATCTCCCATTAATCAGCTTCATGGGATAACCCTGGGTTCTTGTATTATGAGAGATAGAGAAAATGTCTCCCTATCCACTTTCTCCACACCATGCATAATTTTGTACACCTCTATCATATCTCCCCTCACTTGCCTTTTTCTAAACTAAGCAATCCCAGATGTTGTAACCTTTCCTCATAGAGAAGTTGCTCCAGCCCCTTGATCATTTTAGTTGCCCTTTTCTGCACTTTTTCCAACTCTACAATGTCCTATTTTAGGTTTGGTGACCAACCACTCATGTGGTTGTATGAGTTGGCCTCCATGAGGTAAAGAACCCTATAGTTCTTTCCTGTGCTGATTACACATATCATATGATCACTTATTGGTTTAAAATTGCATCATGTTACCAGAGAGGGAGACTTTTGCCATATATATGTCACAATTGCCAAATGAATGAACTGGCAATATGAGTTGATCCTATTTCAAACCAAGTTAACCAGGGGTGGGCAACTTGTGGCCCTCCAGATGTTTTGGACTATAACTCCCATCATCCCTCACCACTGACTATTCTGGCTAGGGCTGATGGGAGTTGTAGGCCAAAATATCTGGAGACTCACAGTCACAAGTTGCCCACCCTTGAAATCAAAGGAAACACTCTGGGTTGGATCCAGATTTATGCTGGATCAACTGCACTGATGTTGGTGGACTTTCCCGCTCCCTCTTTCCCATGGCAGCTCCTCCAGCCCCCTGAAAATGCTACACAGAGAATAAAGAGATCCTACTGAATGGTGTGAGCTGTGGTGTGTGTGGGGGGGAGGAGGATCCCCAAAAATTTAGTGGAGGGACCTTCCATGAGCAGTTCCCTTCTTCTTGTGGAAGGCTAATCCAACCCTCTCTCTTGTCAAACCTGAGAACTGTGCATAGCAGGTCCTTCTCTTGAAACAGCAGCATATTAATAGAAGGCACTGATGCCCTTTAGTCAGTTTTCCAGGGGCATTAAAATGATGAATAATAAATAATGGTGTTTGAGTTTAGCAGCATCTGGTGATTAAAGCAGGAAGTATTCCATGTGGATGGACTCTATCTATGGCAGGCTTCAACAACTGGCAACCAAGGGCTGATTCCAGCTTCCAGGGGATTTCCAGCTAGACTGCAGAGGAGCCCCTGATCCCAAGGAGCATCTCCTAATTATTATGCACCTCAGTCCCCTTCTCTTGTATGATCTCAGATTGCAAGGGTCTCTTTAACATTCTCCTCCTTTAAATTCAATCCAGCCAGACAGGCTTTGCTTGTGAGCTTTCCAGAGGCATCTGGTTGGCCTCTGGTGGGCACATGATACTGGGCAAGATGGACCTTTGGTTTGATCTAGTGGGGATCTTCTTATATTCAATTATTAACCAACCTACTGGTTTAAGACCCAAGTTAGTTATCTCATCTTGGCTCAGACTCCACACAGCCAGGAAATTGGAAGCGAAGGCTGTGCCGTACGTACAGATGTGCCATGTGTTCAGTGATGATGTTGTTCAATGTCACAAATTGTGCTTGCTTACCCTCCATGCACCCACATTTTCCTCATTATTTCAGGCCAAAATCCAGATGGGGAGGATGAAGTGCCTCGGACCAGCAAAGCTGACCCACATTGTCCTGGCCCTGTATTGCCTTATGAAGCATTTGAGCCATACTGTATTGTTACATGAACATGAATCCTCATATGAGTTGATCCATGCCTGCTTGTTGCTTACATCAGTAGCTAGCATGATGGGTTAAACAGTCAGGTCTTTTCTGATGCAGTATGGTCATGCCTCTTTAATTCAGTGAAAACCTGGAAATGTGCAGAATCCCCCTAGATTTGAGAAATATTGCTGTTATTTCTGAAACTCGTTTTTGCTTCCATTGAAATTCATCAGCAGTTTCACCTGAAGGGATGCCCCCAAATTTACTTCAAATTCTGCTTGATGCAAATTTTGGTGGAAACTCTACCCTGACATGAAATACAAGTGTCTGTTTGTTTTTGGGTTATTGTTTTTTTGTTTTTTTTTTAAAACCCTCTAGCATTCTGGCTCAGATGTCTCTTTAGCATCAGTGCCAATACACCAGGAACAGATTTGCCCCTAGATGCATGCAGCCAACTGTGTTTGACTTGAATATTCAGAAAGCTGCACTGGGTTGTAACTCAGAAGCAAAACATTTACAAATACTTGCGTTATTCCACAGGGAAAATCTGCATAGATTTGTCACTGTTTTGACATTAAACAGTTTTGAAATGCAGAGCATTTTTGGGTACCTTTTAAAGCATTCAGTTGTAAACTGCAGTAGATTAATCTGAGGTATTTATGTAATTTGTTAGAAGTTGTGTAAATTACAGGCTCCAAGAAATGCATACTTTATGTTCCTTCAGTAGGTTTTGTCAGATACATTATTGGAGCGCTTCTCCTTTGCCTTATATAAGCTTCTCTTGGGTATAGATACTGAAATGCTCAAATGCCTTCCTACAGCTTTCTCCTGAAGCAAATAATATATTTACACTTTCATTCTAGTAAATAATGTCATGGATTTGTGAAAGCAAACTCGCTTCCAGTGCACCTTATCTCTGAGACAGGGAATGAGAATGGGTCACACATTTGCTTTTGAATGTATTTTGGGCACTATTTTAACCCTTTGAACAGTCCATTTGGCTAGGCAGGCACACGCAAAAGGCAGGGGAGGCTGGTGATTCCTATGTCAGTGGGGCTCCTTATAGATTCATAGATTCATAGATCATAGAGTTGGAAGGAGCCTACAAGGCTATCAAGTACAACCCCCTGCTCAATGCAGGAAACTAGAGGAGGGGTCTCCCATCCAAGTAATAACCAGGCCTGACCCTGCTTAGCTTTCCACGCTCAGACAAGCTGAGCCAGCATGGTATGGAACCTTCATATCCATTACAGCTTTTATTTTGAGCTTTATAGGAGATGGTGGTGAACCTATTTTGGGGTTGAAGTTCAGAACCATGGATAGTTCCTATAAAGCTCAAAATAAAAGCTTTATTTTGCATGGAAAGCTAAAAGGAATTAGCACAAGTGCAATGGCAAGCTAGCACTGGCTAGTGCAAACATAAACTAAAAGAAGCTACTGCTTCCGGACGACTCAGCAGAGGCCATGGAAGGGAGCTCCGCTGACCTGTCCCATTCCGGAAGTTGTAGCTTCATCTAGTGTCCTGGGTTGCACTAGCAAGTGCTAGTTTCCCATTGTGCTAGCAGTCATTCCTGCTAGTGCAACAGGTTTAGAGCTAATGAACTGCCCACACTGGAAAGTGCTCACGGTTTAATATCAACTTTGAACTAAACATACCATAAAAGAAGGAATACCCCCATCTTCAAGGCTATTATCATGTGTTTTCCAACATGTCTAGCTCTATTAAAAGACTGCTAAAAAAATCCCTTGCTGCTCCTAAAGTCTAGAATTCCTGGTTAGAACATTTAGATAATCCCACCACTCTTCCTTCAAAACACACCTCTTTTGTGATACCTTTGACATAGCTCCTTTATCCTTGTTTCCTAGGAACACAGAGACCTAATATATGTAAATATGTTTTCTGCCATTTTGTTGCAATTTCCACTTGAAAATAAATAATAAAGATGTGAGGCCAAGGGTCCCCAACCTTATTGGGCCAGTGGGCACATTTAGAATTTTGAGAAAATGTCAAGGGTGCCATCAAAAGATGGCTGTCATGGGGAGTGCCCATTCAAAAAACATCTGCTGTGTTGGGCATGGCTAGTCATAAAACACCTACTTCATAGAAAGGCAAACTGGTGAGGCTAAAAGACAGTAACTTGCCCAAGAACATGAATACAAGGCAGGAGTGGGGTTTGAACCCTAAAACACAAAGCCACACTTTTGAACCTATACTTTTCTGCTCCACCAGAAAACAGTTTCATAGAAACGGAAATCAGAGGGGCTAAAAGACAAGTAACTTGCCCAATATCCTGAATACAAGGCAAGGATGGGTTCTGAACCCCAACACACAAAATCACTCATTGGAAATCATAGTTCTCTCTTTCACCCCACACTCCCAGCACACAAGATCTACTCACTCCAACCCACCCCTTGAGGTTCTCTGAATTCCACTTTGAAGCCTCATATTGGTTCCAGTGAGAGGGGAAATCACTGATGCAATTTTCCCCTGTTCCCAGGAACGGTGCAGGGCTGTTTGGCGCCCTATGCCAAATTATATTTAGCGCCCCCCCTCTCGTGCCGTGGGGGGGGCTCCGGAGCAAAGCAGCCCTGCTCTGCAACCCCTCCTGCGCCGCCGCCGCCGCCACCGCCATCACCTACCTTCCCCCCGCCCCCGCTGCTGGCTGCTGCTGCTGCTGCTGCTGCCGCCGCCTCCTCCTCCGACGCGACGGGACCCCCGCGCTTTTTTTTTTTGCCGGGGAAACCAGGGCAACAGGGCTGTTTAAGCCTTGTTGCCCTGGTTCCTCCCACCAAAACACGCCGGCGGGGCTCCGGAAATGATGGGAAGGTAGGTAGGTGGTGGGCGGGCGCGCGCGCAGGGGGGGAGGTGCAGCGGCGGCAGCAGCAGCAGCGGCCGGCAGGTGAGCGGGGAGGCGCAGCGGAGGCGGCAGGTGGGGCAGGAGCGCGCCGGAGGCGAGGAAGGGGCGCAGAAACGCTGCGCCCTCTTCCGCCACGCGCCCTAGGCAGCCGCCTGGGTCTGCCTAGCGGTAGCGCCAGCCCTGCCTGTTCCAGATACATGTTTGAGGAATGAGGGGGCTTTGTATATGGTAGATCCAAAGTGTCTCCTGATCCACCCCTAGTAAGCCCTTAAAACACCACACTGTTTTGCCCTTAGCACTATCAGAGAAGTGACAGCAGGACACTTCCTGGTCAAGGGGTGATAGTCACAGCAGACCTCCCTCTCAGTCAACAAACTGCCCTCTCTACCAAAAGAGGGTGAAGTCTGCAGTATCCTAACAGCCCCTCCCAGGAACCATAGGATTGTACCCTAAGTCTTTGTACATTAACCCTAGTCTTGACCAGAATAACCATCCTTCAGTCCTTCAGTATTTTAATATATTTCACTTTGTGTTCAACTTTAAATAAATACCTATTTTAAAACTCATCTTCCTAAAATATCAGAAAGAAAAGAATATACTATATTCACCAATTAGGAAACAGGGGAGTAAAAATCTTTTTTTCACTCCCTTTCCAGCCAAGATTAATAGTATGCCTTTATTCATTAACTGGAAACCTCATTTACATACGAACAGTACATTTCTTTCCTTAGGAAACTGTAATCATTAAAAAAGAATACCTCATTAGCCACACTGATTGATTTCTTTTGACAATAACTCATCACAAATTAACCAAAATATATAAGAAAAATAATGTTTTAAAGTGTGTATTAATTTCACTTATCTCCTCCGACTAGCCATGGTCTTTCAAATGCAAATCATGAACGATATGCAATTTCCGATGTTAAACTATATCCTGTATGCATGCTAACGTTATCCTAGAAAATAGGTCCTAGCCAAATGAAACTATTTCATTACCATATGCCATGACACTTAAAACAACTATGTGAAAAAGCCAGAGCCTAGCTAGAGTATGTGCTGTAAGGATGAAGTCTAAACTAGAGCTGTGCAAATGGCTAATCAAAATTATCCAGCCTATTTGTAGGCAGAGAAATTGGGGGGACAATTTATCTCCAGGGGAAGGAGAAATTCTCAAACAGTTTCTCAGAGGGGGAACTCACCAGGCCCGTAGCTAGTCCAAAAGTCCTGGGTGGGGACAAAAAAGTAGGGGGACAGTTCATCTGGTTTGCAGGCCTTTTACAGACAAAATTGTAAGCTGTTTTTTAATTATTTTTTATAAAAAAATAGGGGGGGCAGAGAAAATTGGGGGGCGGGAGGACCCCACCCAGCCTACCTCTGGCTACAGGCCTGGAACTCACCATTAGCCATGGTTGTAACAATGCTTCTTTCTTTAAGGATTTTGTGCAAGTGGCAACAGAAGCAAATGTGTTGGCAGCCTGGTCAACATGTTTCATTCTTCACCATGCCCCATACCTATTATTATTCAAGGGCATTGTGTATGGGGGGGGGGAGGGGGCACCACAAAAATGGTGGAGAAAATTTGGTGGTAGCCTAGAGTCCAGTGTGTGTGTTTTCTTTCCATTACACATCATCTCTCCATTGCTTTGCAGCCTCTGAGGCTGCCTGCACTTCTTGATCTGAAAAAGCCCTATGGGAGGAATTACCTCAGGATGTCTTCTCCTGAGCTTTAATTGAAGTTTGGGAAACTGGCTACAGGCTGCCAGAGAGATGAGTGGACAATGAAAGACAGGCCACTCACACACACTCCTTTTTTTTTTTTTTTTTAATAATTTTAATTTTTAATTTTTCACATCTTACAGCTACTAATGAATACAACAACAACAACAAAATACAACATAACATTGCGCACCCCCCCACCTCTTGGGACCAAGTTATATTTCTCCCCCCCAATTTTTTTTTATTATATATACAAGATATATTATTCTATATTCCAAAAATATAACGAATCTTGACAAGGTTTGTTCCCCTTTCCCTTCACCAACACATAATCCAAAAATTTACCCCAAATGTTCACAAAGGTGTCTTTCTCCAATTGTCCTTTTTGACACTTAATATTACAAATTAATTTATCATTTAGTGCGATATCCCATACCTCTTTATACCATTCTGTAATTGAAAACACATGTTGAACCTTCCAATTCCTAGCTATCATTAATTTTGCTGCTGTTAACAAATTCACAATCAATTATTTTATATTTTTTAAACAAACTAACTTTTCTGTAATTGTTAACAATGCTAATTTTGGGCAGACTTCTAATTCCATTCCAATTATTTCTGATATTTCTGCAAATACTTCCTGCCAAAATTCCAGAACATTTTTACAGCTCCATCACATGTGGGCATACGTACCTTTTACATTACATCCTCTCCAACACAATGTGGAGCAATTTTTATCTATCCGATTTAATCTTACTGGAGTTAAAATACCATCTCCATACCACTTTATAAAAGTTCTCTTTTATCCTAGTTGACATAACTCTTACAATACGTCTATCCCAAATATTTTTCCAACTTTGTTTCGATATTTCCTCATCAAATTCATTATCCCATAACACTTTAAGAGAATCTTTATGCGCTTCTTCTTTTTGTAACATCGTATATAAAACCTTTGTTGTATCTCTTGTTGAAACATTACCTTCTATAGCTTCTCTAGTCAAAACTGTCTTTTCAAAATTGGTTAGTTCTCTTTCGCTGTCAATTCTTGTCCTCCACTTCTTTAACCACAATTCCAATTACATTGAATTTAACCATGATATTCTCTCTCTTCCTACTATTTCTATTATATGTTCTCTAGTTTTCAATTTTTCCACCCAATCCATTAACTTAATCACCTTTTTTCTCCTTAATATAGCTTCTATATGTCTTACATTTTCTGGAAAGTCCTCCATGATCACTACCGGAGTTAACGGGGATACCTCTGGTGTAAAAATTTTCCTCGTACTATTCCAACTCTCTAACATACTCCTCAAAAAGGGATTTTCTAGTTCTTTTATAATATTATTTATATTTTTCTTAAATAATATATTCACCATCCTGTTTCCTAATTCTCGTGATTCTAATTCCAACCACATTTTGTCTTTCCCTGCTATAATGTCCAAAATATGTCTTACTTGGTTGGCTAAATAATACCACTTTATATTAGGAAGACCTAAACCACCTATTTTTTGCGCTTTTTACCAACTATATTTATTAATCCTTGATCTTTTCCTTCCATTACAATATTCATTAATAATTGATTGCCAATCTTTAATTTCTTTTTCTGTAATCTTTACTGGTAACATCCTAAACAAAAAGTTTATTTTAGGCAATATCTTCATTTTTACCAACGCAATTCTACCAAACCAAGAAAGTCCAATTTTTTTATACTCCTCTATTTTATTTTTAACCTTTGTCTTTAACTTTCTAAAATTTTGTTCTCCTACTTTATCAATATCTTGTGTAATTTCTATTCCTAAATATTTAATTACGTTTGTAATTTTAATGTTATATTTTTTCTTTAACATTTCACTCTCCTCTTTTTTACTATAATTAAACAATAAAATCTTGGATTTACCCCAATTCATCTGAAGCCCAGTTATTTCTCCAAATTCTTTCAAGTGATTCTCCAACCTATCCATTGTTTCAATAGGATTTTTAATTGTTAATAAAGTATCATCTGCAAATAGATTTATTTTAATTTGATCTCCAACCCCCATCCCTATAAATATTTCTATCTTCTCTTACTACATTTGCTAATATTTCCATCACTAATGCAAACAAAATAGGGGAAAGGGGACATCCTTGTCTAGTTCCTCGGTCTAAGGAAATTTGTTCTGTAATACCATCATTTACCACTACATTTGTAATATTATGGGCATATAATTGATTAATTACTCCTTTAAATCTTGCTCCAAACCCCATATTTTTTATTATCATTTTTAACGTAGGCCATTCCACGCAATCAAAAGCCTTGAAAATATCTAATGCTAATACACCCGCTTTAACATTATTTTTCTTTATACTATATATTATATTTAATACTCTTCTAGTTAAGTCGGCCATTTGTCGACCTGCAATAAATCCACATTGGTCCACCCCTACATATTTACTCATAAACCTATTCATTCGTCTCGCTAGTATTGCAGTAAATAATTTTGCATCTTGATTTATTAACGAAATGGGTCTATATGAATCTGGTTCTGTTAAATCCTTTCCTGGTTTTGGAATTACTATAATCATAGATTGTTTCCATGAGGGGGGAATTCTCCCCCTTCCATTATATTATTATATAATAACTTCAACCTTGGAATTAACATATGTTTAAAAACCTTGTAATATTCCACCCCTAATCCATCTACTCCTGGGGTCTTGCCCTCTTTTAATTTATTTATAGCAAAATCTATCTCCAAATCTGAGAATGGTTGCTCCATCGTCTCTCTATCTTCTTCTTGTATTCTCATTTTCATATGTTTTTCAATATATTCTTTAATCCTATCTTCCTCACCTATTCCTGCTTTATATAATTCTGAATAAAATTCTTGAAATTTTTTAAATTTTTCCTTCATCAAATTATGTCCTTTCCCTTTTTTATCCTTTATTATTCCAACTATATTCCCCCCCCCGTTTTTTTGTGTGTGGATCTAGCTAACATTTTAGAATTCTTGTTACTATTTTCAAAGTAAGCTCTTTTCATATAAATCAAATTTCTCTGTGTCCTTTCAATATCTTTGTTTTCTAACTCTTTCCTCTTAGCTTGTAGTTCTGCATAAATCTGCTTTCCCCTTTCCTTTAAAAATTTAGCTTCTAACTCCCTTATCTCCTCTTCAAGCTTTTTATTAAATGCCTCCTGTTGTTTCCTTAATATACATCCTTCTCTTATACTAATACCCCTCATAACAGCTTTCATTGTGTCCTAAACTACTGCGTCGCTACAAACTCCTGTATCATTAATCTCCCAAATCTCTCTTAATTCCTTCTCTATCTTGTCTCTTATATGTTTGTACTGGAAAATATTACCGCTCAGCCTCCATCTTTTAGTTTCTTTATAATCCTTATTTATCTTAACATCCATATTATGTATTGCATGATCCGACACTTTTATAATACCAATTTCTGTGTTCATTACTCTTGAAATCAGATTTTTAGAAACAAATATATAGTCAATCCTAGAAAAATTCTTTGTGACAGGTGAATAATATCTATAACTTCTTTCATCTCCTTTTACACCCCTCCATACATCTACCATTCCCTCTTTGTTAATTACTGTATTTAATGCCGTTATATTATTTTTCCTCTCTTCTACCGTGGGATTAGATCTATCTATCTTTTTGTCCATCACCATGTTGAAATCACCAGCTATAATAACTAACTCGTTTTGTTTTCACACACACACTCCTAAGCCACCTCAAACCATGAGCATTTCTCTGAAATTTCTTCTCCTTTGAATTTCTTTTCGAAAGCAATTTCTCTTTTATCAAACTGAATGAGAATGGTTGGAAAAAATGTTGGAGAAATTTTTAGCACAGCACTAGTCTAAACATATCTTTAAGCAAAGAGCATGCATCAGTTAACAACCATGTTCAGAGTTATGGGCATCAAGCTAAACATGCATGGAATGCTCTACCCAGAGAGATCCACCTAGCACCTATTTGGTTGTTCTTTTTGGGCCAGGAAGGCTTTTTCTATTTTCCCATGGCTTTCGCAGAGCAATCCTATACATGTCTACACAAAAGTACATCTCATTGAGTCCAATAGGGCTTACTCTCAAGGAACTTGGTGCAGACCAAGACAAAAAAATTAACCCTGTGGATTGTAACTGGCTTTTGAGATCTTGTTGTCTTTTTGTTCTTGTGTTCATTGTGATTGTCTATTTATTTATTTATTATTTATTTATTATTAACATTTATTTATCGCCCATCTGGCCGGCAACCGGCCACCCTGGGCGATGTACACAGAATAAAATACATAAATGCAATAAAATACATTTAAACAATATAAAAATTTTAAAATCTTAACCCACCCCATATTCCCGCCTGAACAACCAGGTTTTTAATGAGCGACGGAAGCTCATCAGAGAGGGGGCATGGCGGAGGTCACTCGGGAGAGAGTTCCACAGTACGGGGGCCGCCACAGAAAAGGCCCTCTTCCTCGTCCCCACCAGTCTAGCTGCTCTGGCTGAAGGGACAAGGAGAAGGCCATCCGTGGCAGATCTTGTTGAGCGGCCCACTTGGTGTTGCTGCTCCTTGAGATAAACTGGACCAGAGCCGTATAGGGTTTTAAAGGTCAAAACCAACACCTTGAATTCGGCTCGGCAAGCAACTGGTAGCCAGTGCAAATCCTTCAGCACTGGCGTGATGTGATCCCGCCGGCGGCTGCCTTTAACCAGGCGAGCCGCCGCGTTCTGTACCAGCTGTAGCTTCCGAACCGTCTTCAAGGGTAACCCCACGTAGAGCGCATTACAGTAGTCTAGGCGAGAGGAGACCAAGGCATGAACCACTGATGGGAGCAGGTGATTAGGAAGGTAGGGGCGCAGCTGCCGTATCAGATGGAGTTGATACAGCGCTGCCCGGCTCACAGCTGCCACCTGAGCCTCCATGGACAGCTGGGAGTCTAGAATGACCCCCAAGCTGCGGACCTGGTCCTTCAGGGGTAGATGTACCCCATTCAGCACCAGGTCAACATCCCCTAACCTCCCCTTGTCCCCCACCAGCAGTACCTCGGTCTTGTCGGGGTTCAGCTTCAGCATGTTCCTTCCCATCCAGCCAGCCACTGCCTCCAGGCACTTGGACAGGGTCTCAACGGCCAACCTCGGTGAGGACTTGAAACAGAGGTAGAGCTGTGTGTCATCCGCATATTGATGACACCGCACCCCAAACCTCCTGATGATAGCTCCCAGCGGCTTGAGGTAGATGTTGAATAACATCGGGGAGAGGATGGAACCCTGCGGCACTCCACAAGTGAGCAGCCGAGGGTCCGAAGCCTCCTCCCCGAGAACTACCCTCTGGTACCTTCCAGAGAGGAAGGACCGGAACCACTGCAATACAGTGCCTCCCAAGCCCAACCCCTCCAGGCGGTCCAGGAGGATACCGTGGTCAACAGTATCAAAAGCCGCTGAGAGATCGAGGAGGACTAGAAAGGAGCATTCGCCCCTATCCAAAGCCCTCCTCATATCATCCACCAAGGCGACCAAGGCCGTCTCCGTCCCATGTCCAGACCTGAAGCCCGACTGGCACGGATCTAAATAATCGGCTTCATCCAAGTGTGCCTTCAACTGAGCACCCACCACCCGCTAGATCCACATTCTTTGTATTTTAATTGTTTTTGTATTTTCTTCTGATCTAAACCATGCTGGGATTTTTAAAATGTTATAATTGGTATAAAAATGACTAAAATAAATAAATAGAAAACTGGGAAAACTGTCAAGAAATGTGTAGTCCATGCATGTTACGGTGGACTCAACAGATGAGGAAGTAGGAAGCAAGCAGTGGGCTCTGGAACCACACTGAGGCTGGAAAAAGGAGCATGAGAAAACACAGGAAATTAAGGTGAGTCGGATAGTTAGAAAGACAAAATTGGACAGAACACGTATTTACAGTAAATCTGTGCATTACCAGTCACCAGACCTGGACTTGACTAGCTTCAGCAAGGTGGCTGTATCATGTACCTTCAGACCATAGGATCATGGAGTTGTAAGGGACCTGAAAGGTTTCATAGATTCATAGGTTATAGAGTTGGAAGGGGCCTACAAGGCCATCGAGTCCAACCAGGTCACCCATTCCAACCCCTGCCAATGGAGGAAATCTGCTACTACAGCATACCTGTTTTGTGTCCATCCAGTCTCTGCTTTAAAAACCTCCATGTCCGAAGTAAAAAAAAAGGCCAATTAGTTTCTGGGGAAAGCTATACAGAAACATAGGCCTCGGCAGCAAGTAGCACACCTTGCCTCAACATTGGAAGAATGTTCTGAGTTCCCATATGCTATCACTGCATTCAAAAGGAGAATGAGGGAGACAGATCCTACTAGATGGCTTGTGAAGGTGAAGAGACCTGCACAATTTGTGGTCCACCAAGCCACACAAAAGCCGATCAGTCATGTATGGCAGTCTACCAGGTGCTCAGCGAATACTTTGTCTCTGCTGCCTCCCCAAAACTTCAAAAATGGGAAAGTTGTAAAACATCCGGTGGTGACAATACATGTTTGATGGACTGTTTTTGGCTTGATGCATCACAGTTTGTGCAGACCAAGATCAAAGCTGCTGATACCAGGTTGGATCCAGATTTATGCTGGAGCAGCTGTGCCTGTGGAAGTGGATTTCCCTGCCCTCTCCTTCCTCCAAACCTCTGAAAATGCTACACAGAGAGTCAGAAGACCACTGAATGGGGTGAGCTATGGGGGGGCATGGGGCAATCCCCCAAAATCGGCCAGAGGGCCCTTCCTCTCACAGAAGGCAGATCCTGGATACAACCCAATGTCTTTGCTCTGGTTGAAGGTATTTGAAACCTGAAAGGATGCATTCAGCTGTCTGTAGCAGCAGACATTCTCTCAAATCTGTTTCATTTCATTGCAATCAAACACTGTAAAATGGAAAATGCCTAAATCATGTTTACAGTACACTGTTGTTTGGACCTGATGAGAAGAAATTGAGCTTTGCATTAACTTGCTGTGGAAATTAGCACATACATTAGACCTCAATCAGATCTTCTTGTGATTGGGTGATTAATACAGGTTTCTGTATAAGATTGTTTATGTACTGCATGACTCAGAATCTCTGGAAGTAACATAATACACCTGAATATCAGGGTTGTATAAATGTTAATTGCTATAGGGAGAGAAAAAGAGTAAAGATAATCCTTAGAATGGATGCCAGATTTTCTCTTAGCCCGTACAACAATGTTCTGATGGTACATTATCAACCATGAAGTCTGAATTCTCAACACAATGCCTCAGTCTAGTGCCCTGTGTGGGCTCAAATTGGTGCATCAGCCTCTTGCATGAGTGGATTCCCCAGTCACTTCAAACAGTTAGGACAACTTTCAACATTCCATTGAATTCAATGGGAAATTGTTCTGGGTTGTGTAACCCCATCTTTGCACCAGACACTTACTGGGGTGCTCTGGAATGCATAACCACAAGCAAGTAAACAAGTAATTTGGCCAACTGGAGAGCCCCCTTCCCATATTACTCAGGGACAGCACTCAGAGAAAAGCATTTTGGAAGGGAATATGGGGTCATCCTTTTAGCCCTGCCTTTAAAATCCTGCAGCTCCTCTGGCCTCCTCCTCACTATCTACATGGACTTCTAAGGCAGGGAAGCCTTTGTGTCAGGGCTGGCCCTTCCACGAGGTGGAGTGAATCCCCCACCTCAAGCAGTGGAGTGGGAGGAGCAGTGAATTGCACCCCCCCAGCCCCACCAGGAAAGCCTGCCATTGCTGCCTCCAGCAGGTGCTCCAGAGAGTCCACCAGTTACTCTCTCCGCTGTGGCATTTGTCATAGCAGGAGATCAGAGCTGGCAGGGCTCTCTAGAACAGCCACCTGCCCTCTGTTTCACAACTTGCACCATTGATTCCAATGGGTCTACTCTAAGCATGATTAAGTCTGAATACAACCCATGGCTACAAGAAGCAGTCATGACAAATGGCAACTATTCTAACCAGTAGAGGATGTTTGCGGCCACTGGGAAAAAAATGTAGCTGTGATCCCAAAAGTGTCTGTGTAAATTGGCCCTAGCACTATTAAACCAATTTTGAAAAGGCAAACTATATTAATGCAAAGATCCCTGCTGTCCTTAGACCATTGCCCAAGTGAAGGGGTCTTGCATCATTTCCAGAAGATCACTCAGGTTTATATATACTGATAGACCTCTGGAACTTCTGCTTTCAACAGATGGGGCAAGTAAGGACAGTGCATCATAAACAGAACAAAGGCTGTGAAATCAGTTTCTTGACTGAACAGAAGACAAACCATTAAGAGCAGTTTAAAGATCTCTTCTGATGAATATGCACATCTGTTCTTTATCAAAAGTTTGTCTTGCTTTCTGAATTTCTTGCAAATACATGTACTCTTTGCTCCATATATATATATATATATATATATATATAATTTTCCAGATTCCAACTGAAGCACCATTGTGGGTCCTTGTGATTGACACATTGATTCATTTCCAGCAAGGGTCCTCTAATTAACATGACCTTTTGATAGGGTTGGAGATATGGGATGAGACAAGTGCTCTCCAGAGAACTATTAATAACTTCTGAGCAATTGCTAATGTGAGAGAGGTTCCTTCTGTGTGGCTTTTTATTTTAAAGAAATAAAAGTTTAGAAACTAATTGAGGAACCACACTAAGAAAAATATATATGGAAACAAAAGGAGAGCATTAAGAGGAACTGATATGTTAATTAATCCCCCCAAAGGCAAACATTCCACATTAGATAAATTGTACATTTTGGATAGCAGTTAATCACTCTAATAAAATGCAAGGATGAAATCTTAAGCCTATATGGACCTTACAAAACACACACAAAACAGAGATCCAATTTCATCTGTCTTAAGATGACTTAACATTGTTTTGCATACCATAACAGGTGGTTTTGTTTCATCATGTCAGATGGTATTTGTACCACGAGAATTCTAATTTCCCTCACCATCTGGTCCCACCACCACCACTGTGGATTTATAACCAAATTCAGAGATAACAACATTATGTTAATGGGATTTGACACTTACTTTGCTAACTGGGCAGCCAACTTGCTGCGGTACCTAATAGTCAGCGCAGGTTCACTACAATGTGTGTAGTCACCGCTGACAGATTTCATATCAGTTGTGCTTTCAGAAGAAGATGGCATCAAACTTGGAACAAACCAATCTTTATCTCAGGAAAATGGAAAAGATAGTTTAATCTCACCATGCCCTAGTGATCATAACTGTATTTTTTATTCTCAGAAATGACACAAATTCTGGAATACGTGAAAATACTTCAGTGGTGGTACGTGGCAACTAGAGATTACAAAGCCGTAGACTACAGGCTTGAACAGGGCTGGCCCTACCATTAGGTAGAGTGAAACAGTAGATTTTTGGCATCATGGAAAAACAGCAGATCATTCGTTATTACTTTATTTTTACTGCCAGCGAGGGGAAGAGGTGCTTGTGGGATTTTCTGCCTCAGGTACCAAAATAACTTGGTTGGTCTTGCGTATGACTGTGGACCTTGACTTGGGGAAGGGAGAACCATTTCATACTCTGTCTCAGGTAGCAAATTGTCCTGGGCCAGCCATGGGCTTGAAGGCAAACTGTTTGATGGAAAAGTTAGTACAAAGAGCTCTAAGGTAGGCATTAGCTCTAGCTTAAATCTTTGTATTAGTATTACTCTCCCATCCAATGCAGGAGTTGCACAATGACCCTGTCCCCACACCTTATTTCCACATGTTGTGGATAGCCGGCAGACACAGGTAAGACAGCAGCGGTAATTTAGCTGTGACAGAGCGAACAGGCATTCTGGATATCAAATATTTCCATTGATTTGCTATTAACAAGCTACACAGCCTAGAGATGGGTGAATCTGTCATTTTTGTTTTCTCCCAGTTTCTCATTTTTCCAATCTTAAACTCAGTACATCCTGAACTTTGAAAAAAAAAATCCAATCTTAAATTTGGTTTGTCCCAAATTTGAGATTGTTTCTTTAAGAGGATTGCATGAAAGATGTACACATTCTTGTGTGCATCTCTTTCTACTAATACATGTATTTCTGTATGCAGTTTTGCCTAATATACACATTTTTGCAGGCAAAGAATGTTCCTAACACAATGCATTTTTGAATGTTTTCACTAATGTATACATTTTTGTGTGCACTATTCCCAAATATTTTGCATGCATTTTTTTATTGGAAAACCCCACTGCAAAATTTGGAGAATTATTAGTTCAAAAGTGTGAAGTTAGGTGACTTCATATTAAAATGCAAACCAAACAGATGCCTCCCCCATCCGTAGTACAGACATGTCATAGCCTATATTAAGAGATTTCAGAATCTTCCGTTCCCTAAACCAGAGTATGAGCTGCTCTGCTTTTCTTTTCTTGAGTCACATTTATTACATTTGCAACCTGCACTTCCTCCAGGAAGCTCAGTTTGGTGTTCATCATCCCATTTACCACTTGCAAAATGCAGGTCCCACTCAAACTTTTCTAAATACGAACAGAACTTGGACAGGAAAGTGGGACAGAATCTTCCTGTGAAGCTTGCATTGAGTAACGAGGATGGATGCAAAAATGCATATTTAGAGTCAGGTATGGTTAAAGAAATTATACACTGAAGTAGAGATGGAAATATCAATACACTATTTTGCAATTCATTAATGAATAAAAACCTTCTGCATTCCCCAGACATTACATTCTTAAATGGCTTTGAATAACCATCATTATCAGCTACCAGTTCAGGATCTCCAGTGGATGGTTTTGGTTTGAAATGATTTGGCACATGCCCTGTATGTGCCATTCAAAACAAACAAACAAGCAAACACCTATAAAAATAGGACCCATTCTTATAGCTTAAGAAGGCAGTACAAATGGCAATGACATTTCAGCATAACGTGTCATTTTCCTTCCCAGTTGGCTGTTTGAGTCTCTGTGTATAAGTGCTATGAGGGATTTCATACACCATGTTATACTGCTTGGTAAATTTAACAGATGCAAATCAACTTTCCAAAATGTCACAGGGGAAGAAAGGTCAAAGTTGGCAGAAGAAGTCAAAAAGCAAAATCGTGCACATGAGGATTCTTATAAATGTATTATATCTGAATGTCTAAAACCATGTCCTTCCATAAGAAGTGTTCAATTATCCTGTTTTCAGTGAGAATGGGCGAAAAAATGCAACGGAAACTAAAAAAACCCCTGTACCCTTCCTTTGGGTTTAAGGTATTTTTGCACACATATAATTTCTTGGCAGTCCAAATCAAGCTGACCTGAGCAACAAGAGTTGAATGTTCCCACCATTCTCTGCCCATTACAGGATATCTTGGGCTTCCTTTGACAAGTCTTCTGATTGGTAATCAGTCACACAAGAGGTCAACCTCCTTTCCTGGACATTCAGCTGTCAATCAGGATTGGAAAGCCAGAATCAAAAGTGATATAGCCTACTAAGGAAATATTCTAAAGATGTAAGAATTACTGCATCTTAAAAAAAAATAAAACTGAATAAAGTCAGGATGATAATCAGTATAATAACAATCAGAATAATGAAAAGGTGTCCCTGAGAGAGAATTGTATCAAAATTAGGCCTGTGCTGAAATCTGTCCTCCTATTTCCTGAAAGTTTTCTTCCTCTGCAAAAGAGGGTTCTGTTTTTCTGCCTTATTCTCAGAGCACTTCCTTTTAGTGGTGTTTTGAGCTTGCCTTATCATTGCAAGGTGGCCGACTGTGATGTGTGTGTTCTTCTTTTCTATTACACTTCTCTCCATCACTCTACAGTCTCCCTGACTGCCCACGCTTCCCGATCTTTAAAGCCCTATTGAGGAGGAATTGCCTCCCCGTGTTGCCTCATGATGTCTTCTCCTGGGCTTTAATTGAAGGAAGGGAAGCTGGAGAGGCTGCAGACTGCAGGATAAAGGATTGTTCATAGATACCCCATGGTCACTTCATAACTAAGGTAAGCACCCCACTCAGAAGATTTTTTTTCTCCTTTGAATTTTGTTGCTGTTCTTGCTGAAAACAACTTCTTTTCTCTCAGTTTGGATGAGAATAGTTGAAAAAATGTGGAAGATTTTTTTTTGGGAGGGGGCACAGCACTAATTGAAATTAGATGCAATAGTACTTGATACCTTATTGCATACATACACAGAGAGAGAGAGACACAGATGAATAGTTCAGAGAGCTGTTGGTAATGGAAACAAGAATGTAGTGACTGTTTGCATTGCTGGTGGAATTGTTAGGGGGCAAGGTAATTGGGTTTTTTAGTTAAAATAACCCGTCAAAGAATTTTAAATATCAACCTTCCTTTAAATCCCTGAGTATCTCTATCAACATTTTTTAAAGATGTGGTGCCAAAACAGCAGGAAACTTTCCTTTCCCATATGAAAGTAGTAACAAGAATAATACTGTTTTGTATTTTGTATTTGTAATTTACAAAATACTGGAAAAAAGATGGGCCTTGACTAAGAGAGTGGTGCACTATGCTTTGGGACTGTATAATTGAATAGAATAATTGTGTGACTTATATGAGTGATGCAACGTAAAACAAATATAAACAGACATGAGGAAGAATAGAAGTATTTTCAATTTTTCAAATCATGGTCAAATGACTAATGACTAATCAATAAAGAATATTGTGGCGTAACCCCACAATTCAGTTCTGGAAGTCAAAACATTGTGCTATACCCAGAAATCCTTTCCCCCTTTTATAAATACAGTCATGCCTTGGATTGAGAGCATAATTCGTTCCAGAAACGTGCTTGTAATCCAAAACACTCTTATATCAAAATGAAATCCCCCCAAAGAAATTTGTACAGAGATTTTTAATTTAAGCTGTACTACAGTACTTGTATTGCAAGACATTGCTTGTATATCAAGTAAAAAATAAATAAATAACTATTTAAAAATTTGCTTGTCTTGCAAAACGCTCTCAAACCAAGTTACTTGCGATCCAAGGTATTACTGTAGTGGGTTAAATCTAGACCTCGCCATGCTTAGACTATACCCATTGAAATCAATCAGATTTAAATTACACATGACTAACTTTTCCCTTTGATTTCAATGGGTCTACTCTAAACATGACTAAGTATGGATCCAATCTAGTCATGAATAAGTCATAAGTCTCATTGAAGAGTGGTTTTAAATCTCAATCTTCCTTGAGATCCCTGAGTATTTCTATTAATATATTTTTTAAAAAGATGTGGTTCCCAAACAGATGGGGGGGGGGATCCTTTTCTATATGACAGTAGCAACAAGAATATTTGCAAAAAATACTGGATATTATTGATGTTGTTAATATGAATTGAGAAAAAAATGATGTATTATCTATAATATAATCATTTATTGATCTTTGACCTATTTTATCCTACCCCTTACCTCAGTTGGATTTTATCAAATTTTATTTTATGTACTGTAGTTTTGATATGGTCAAATGACTAATCAATAAAGAATATTGTGGCGTAACCCCACAATTCAGTTCCCTGGTGTATGTCTGCATTAGTATGTTTAATGTGTCTACAATGTTGAACCGAGTGGGTGTGGTTTATGATGTCTTGGAAAGGGTGGGGGGGAGTATATAAGGAGTGTTTGAGTGATGTCAGTTTTAGTTTAAGTGGTTAGAGTGTGTGAGGAGTGTTAGAGAGTTTGGGAGTTAGGTTAGGTGGGTTATTTGTGTCTTGTCAGGAGTTTTAAGAGGAATCAGTGATTGTATGAGGAGTGAGAGTATTTGGAGTTATAGGGACTTAGGTTAATTATCAAGTGTCAATCTTACTCGGTCACGAGTGATCGCCTGATGATGATGACAGGTGTAGGCAGGTTTTAAGTTATTTTCTGGAACTAAGATTTTGAGAATTAAAATAAACTTACTTTTATTTTGTTTGCTACCCAAATCCTACGTGTCAGCTTGGCGTTATTAACCTGCATTACTTTTAAATCTATACACACACACCTTTGTACCCCACAGCATCATAAATTTAAAAATAGATCCTTAATAACCAGTATTAATCTTTTCCCTCATTAGTAGGGGAAAGGTTTCATTTGACCCTCCCCTCAGGTTTTTAAGTGTTGATGCTTAGCCTGAGAAGGGTTTATGCGCCTGGTCCTAAAGTGAAAAGGGCCGTGTCGTCGCAAATATCTATCTATCTATCTATCTATCTATCTATACTCATTGGCAATTTAATTTATACAATATTTAATATTTAATCATTTAATGAATGTTGAAATGTAATGGATTTTAGAAGGATAGATGGATGGTGAAAATACTATTAACCTTGTATTTATTTTTCTCCAAATGTTTTATATATTTGTAATGTTTATTTCTGAATGGTTTTATCTTGTAAGCTGCCCTGAGAGGGTTTTCTATCCTAAGAAGCAAATAACTACTACTATTACTACTATTACTATTATTATTATTGACCTCACTTCAAAACTCCCAATAGGTATTGTGTTGGTAGTTCAGAGACCAACAATTATTGTGATTTGGTTTGAGCTTCTAATGCTGCCAGCATAAAGTAGTGGAAGAAATGAAAAGTATTGTGCATGTGTGTGAGTAGTATAATGAGAATCTTGAGCGTATTTCTACTTAAGCAGGAAACAGCAGCGTCTTCCCCTGATACCTCTCCATATAAGTACCTATTCAGACAGGAGTCACTGAAGACATCTTGAGCCATTTCTCATTTACAATGAAACCAATACAAGTCTCATGTTAAAGTACCTCATTTGAGCAGCAAGGAATTGGAGACAGTTAACTCCATTTTGGGGGGGAAGCATTACTTAATTTAAATTGTTATAGCCTGGCACCACTTAAAGGAGGAAATGAAGTTCTACCCATGCTTGGTTAGTGAATGCATGCTGAAGTTCTCTATCCACTTACTCAAATGAGAAACAAAGTTAATTAAGGAGTCACAGCTGAACAAAAGGCTGGGGTTTTCGTTGGAACCATTATACATAGACATTAGACCCAGTGTAGGCAACCTTTCTGGGTTGTGTAGGCACATTTGGCAATTTGAGAAACTGTCCTGGGCACCAGCAAGAAATGGTTGCCATGGGTGGCATGGCAAAGGATAAGATACCTGCACAAAAGACAGTTCAAGGCAGAGGTGGGGGCTGAGCCCTAACACACTAAACAACTCCATTGAACCCACAATTTTCAGCGCCATAGGGAGCTGCCTTATATCAAGTCAGTCCATTAGTCCACCTAGATTAGAACTGCCTCCACTGAATGGCAATAGCTCTCCCAGGCTACAGGAAAGAGTGCTTCCCAGCCCAACCTGGAGATGCCAGGGGTTGGGTTTTGATGCATGCAAAGCATTGTCCAAGGTGTACACATCCATCCCATTATTTCCTCAGATTAACTCGTAACATGTTTGACCAGAAACAAGTGATACAAAAGAAAATGTATGATGGAACAATATTTCTATCATACCACATACAGCTCTTAGGCTGCACTCCTATAGTCACACTTACCAGGTAGTAAATCCAATTGAACTCAATGGTGTTTACTTTAGAGTAGGCATGTATAGGGTAGCACCGTTAAAATGTTTTTTCTTTCTCTTTTTTCCAGCCTAGCCTGAATTGCTGTGAGATTAATGAAAAAGCAGAGATTTGAATAAGGATCACATGCAGAATTGTATCTGCTACGCCACACACTGGTTCCTTCCACTTACCGTTCTACAATCTTCTGTGACTGAAGGAATTACAAAGCAATTTTGACAAAGTGAGGAAAGACTTTGGCCCTTGTAAATTCTTTAGTGAATAATGGTGACATCAGCAACAGAAAGAATAAAAAAGGAATGTAAATGGAAACTCTTATCTCATCACTAGATCTTTGTGTATTATGTGGAGTAATGAGTTTTCAGCATATAGTAGCCATAGTATCGCCATGTAGCTCTGCTACAGTACTTTAATCAAAAACTGAATACCCACAAGATCAGATGATGCGAGTGATCAAGGCCACATATTTTGGAAGAATAGAACAACAACATTTAATTTACCATTGTCTGGAATGCTGGATCTACATGTTAATGGGAGTCCCATCATATGCCATACTGTTAAGCATGGAAACAGTAAAGTTGCTTTATGCACAAGGGTATAATTGGGCAAATCTTCATACATCTCCACATGGCACAGATCCTAGCTGGCCTAAGCCCTTCTTGCCCCTAAAAAAGCATTTTGCACTGAGGTCCCATGGACACAGATAAAGCTACCCTCTCTGCCTTTACCTATTACATTAGGAGTGATCTACGTGCTACACAAAATGCACAGCGAGCAGCTCTTCTTTGATTCTTCTTAAATTAATTGCAGGTGTGTGTGAGAGGAACCTTATCCATTCACTAGGGTGGCCATGGGTCATACTTTACAGAGGACAGTCCTCTAATTGAGGTTGTTCTCTATTTGAAAGGTGATCCTGTCCAAGTCTGGTATAAATTGTAAGAAGGCAGGGAAGCAGGAGCCTGGAAGTTGCTCAACAACAGTTAGCACCTGAACAGTGGACTGACCAGGCACGCACACAGGTCACCTTGGCTTGCCCAGCTATCATAGATTTCATAGATCATAGAGTTGGAAGGAGCCTACAAGTCCATTGAGTCCAACCCCCTGCTCAACGCAGGAAACTAGAGGAGGGGTCTCCCATCCAAGTAATAACCAGGCCTGACCCTGCTTAGCTTTCCACACTCAGACAAGCTGAGAGTTATAGTAATTATCTCTACACAGGTTTCTATAGATATATGTTAGCATATGCACATTTTATGCAAATCAATGCCCTCTTTTGTCCTCTCTTTTGGAGATGTGTAAGTGGCCACCCTACCATGATTGAATTGGAATCTTCCCCCCACCAAATCCAGCTAGGAAACTTAGGAAAAATGTCTCCATTGTCATCATTTGGAACTTTTTGTCCTAGCCGTATGAGTGGGTGGGGGGGAGGAGATTTCCATTCCAATTGACCCTCTGGGGGCACTTATCCATTTGCCCCTCTGGGGACACTTATTTACTGCTATCTGGATCTGATAACTGTTGAGATTCAATCCCACAGAGCAGGGATGTTGAACCTCCTTCAACGCAAGGACTGAATTCCATTTTGGAGAACCTCCAGGGGCAACATTGCAGTTTTGAATAGCTGGGGCCAGAGGCAAAAGAGGTGGGGCCAAGTGCAGCTCTTATGCCAGCAACTAAGTCTTAGGAGAAGCATTTCAACCTTTTCGAACTGGGGGGTGGGGGTGGACTGCACAAAAGCCGGGAAACCACCCAAAGATTGGTGTTTGGAGGAAAGGGGTGTGTCACTCTGGAGAACCCTAGAGGGCCAGATTGGGATCCCAGGAGGTTTGAATTTGGCCCTCAAGCCTGACGTTCTACACCCCTGCTATAGAGTGCTATACTTCCATTGGCCAAGTGCTATATATTTCTAAACAAGTGAATAAGAAATTAAGATGGAGTGCTCAGAGCATCAGATCCCATGACCTTATATTGCTCTTCTTGCATGCAGATAATACTGGCACAAAGGTTGACAATCAAACTGCAGGGAGACGATCCACATTCACTTTAATAGGAATACTCTGGTATCAATATGTTAGGGAAAACATTTTTATGTTATTTTAATTCAATTTAAGGAAGGGGAAAAAACCTCTCCAATGCAAAGCTCCTGAGGTTGACAAGGAAAACATATTCATTGTTCTCAGCTTTTCCCATGAATTAATTTAAACAAATATTTGATAAAAGCTCTCTAGCAAATGAAATCTTGCATGAAAACCAGTACAAGATTATTTTATCTTGGAACACAGTTTCCTCAATTCCAGAAATTCAATAGACTGAGCAGGAAAAGAAAGTGATTAAAATGCTCAGTATCAGAACATTTGAAAACTTTGATAAGACAGGTAGGCATAGTTTGGTAGATTTTTTTTTTTAAGGGACGAACCATTTGCTCTAACAAATTTGCATGAGGATTCGTTAAGTTCTAAATGAATTAGCATTGATTCAGTAGGACAATGTTTGAATCCTGGGGGGGGGGGGGGATCATCTGACTCTTTTGTGTTTCCTAACTTGGGATCTTGGTTTACAACATGATCCTATAAAAGTCTATTCAAAAATAAGCCCCATTGAGTTCAATGGGATGTACTCCCAGGTACTGTCTGTATGTGAATTTAGGATTGATGCATGACTGGACATATGACATAGAATAAAGATCTCCATTTAGGGAAGGGTAGTGGGCAGGGTTCCCCTCTGTGTTTCAGACCACATGTGATCATTAGTCTGATTGAGTTACTAGCTACTTGTCTAAAATGAAGAATTCAAAGTCACTTCCCAAAAATAAAACCAAAGGTAAAAAACCACAACAAAATACCATTATAAAAAGAACAAGGCATTCAATGAATATCCTGAATAAAGTCGCAACAAAAATCATATTCAAAATCACTCCTAGAACCACCATCAGAGTAGCCATAACATCTAAATAATTACCCCACTGGAAATGCCCTGTTCAGTAACAGCCATTCCACCAACAGCAGCAACAACATTTCAGGTCTGGAGAGTGGACATTTTCCATAATTGCCCCCCCCCCCCCCGAGCCTTCATCAGCATCACCCTGCAACCAGGAAGTGCCAGGAGCTGTAGATTGTCCAGCTGCCCATGTGAGGAATGCCCCATGCCCCCATCGTAACAGGGACAGGACAACAACATCTGGTGTTACTTGGCCCTGTTTACCAGGTAGCATGCACTGTGGAGGGGGATAGTCCCTTCTGTGGTCTCCATGGAACCATAGAAGAGCAGCAGCTGAAAAACAGCCACACCAGCAGCAACATCTAAAGTCTGGGGAGTGGGCATTTTCTATCATTGTTCCCCCTGCAAACAGGAAGTGCCAGGAACTGTAGATTGTCCAGTTGCCCATGTGAGGGATGCCCCATTGTATCAGGGACAGCAACATCTGGTGTTACTTGGCCCTGGTTGCTATGTAGCATGCATTGTGGAAGGGAGTATTCCCCCCTGTGGTCTTCACGGAACCATCAAAGCATCCCCCAGGGCATACATACATCGTCAGAGCCTTTTAAAGAATCTTATTATTTGTTGTTATTTATTTATTTATTATTCTATTTATTATTACATTTATATCCCACCTTTTTCTTCATCTTGCAAGGAACCCAAGGCAACTTACATGGGTCCTCCTCGTCTCCATTTTATCCTCACAACAGCCTTGTGAGGTAGGTGAGGATGAGAGTCAGTGACTGGCCCAAAGACACCTAGTGAGCTTTTTGACTGAATGGGGACTAGAACCCGGATATCCAGAACAGAGATGCATGGACATTGCAATATCCATTCTGTCTATGCTTCACGGATTGTCAGGTACCTTTTGTTCCATTGTCCACACATTGACAGAATTGGATTTTATGTAAATTCGCAGTTGAGCCAATTTGCCCTCCTGAAAATGCTCAAATCCTTCCAACATATGGTTGGGTAGCCCCACTGACGCCCGCCTGGCACCAACATTACTATCTTTTCGGTGCCAGGTTAAAACTGCCCTCTATGCTGAGGCATTTAATAGCTGCAAATAGCACATGGTGTGGTGGTTATGTCATCTTTTTATCCAGTCTATTTTTTTACATCTGTCTTAGCTACCTAAGTAATTTTAAAAGTGTTTTAAAATATTTCTGTAAATTCTTTGATGTTTTTATTGTTTGTATTTATATATATATATATATATATATATATATACTGTATTTTATTGTAAAATTGTATTTTTATTGTATAATTGTGTTTTATTATGTAATTTTTATAATTGTTGTAAACCACCCAGAGAGCTTCGGCTATTGGGCGATATAGAAATGGAAATAATAATAATAATAATAATAATAATAATAATAATAAGAAGAAGAAGAAGAAGAAGAAGAAGAAGAAGAAGAAGAAGAAGATTTTCGTGCTTTAGCCTATGGGTGAAATGCAAATTTCTGGTTGATGTTTCCACACACACACACACACACACACGTATTTTCCTATGACTAAATTTGCATAAAATTACAGAAAGTTAAAAAAGAGAAAAAAGAAGTCAGTGTGTCCGTGGAATCTGTGTGACTCAGGAGAAGCTGGTCTGCTGTGGAATCTGTGGGTCAGATTCTTAGAAATTTGAACTCATTTGATTGCATGTGGATTTCTCCAACATCCTTACTCCAGAGTAAGGCTTTCAGTGTGTATTCATTTTCACTTCTTGCAAGCTGCCTTGGGAGCCAGTCATCGGGGAGAAAGGAGGCAGATGAGTACTATAAATAAATGAATACATAAATAAATCCCAGTTTCACTCCCCCAGGTAACTGAACGAGAGTAAAAGAGGGGGTCTGGTGCAAGGAAACCTCTGAAGACTTTAAAGAATGGAGAGGAACAGAGGGGAGAAGGTGCTTTCTGAGTTATGCAGGGCACAAGCCATCTAGGACCTTGGTCATCAGCATTTCGAACTGAGCCTGGAAACAAATAAGGATATGAATGGATGAATCAGTCTGTTTCTGGTCTGTGTCAGTTTTGCATGTGTTCATTCATAATTTCATACCGGTTCTAGCCCATTTCTGCATTAATCTGTTATTATTTTTTTAAAAAAAAAAAAAAATCTGCACAAAAAAATGTATTTTTTTAAACACACATTTTTGTGCAAAAAAATGTATTTCGAAACATATTTCCTCTCAAAGTAGGCATAAATGTATTTTATCTTAAAATACATTTGAAATATGCTTCTTTTGTATTTATTTATAGCACTTTTATCCTGCCCTTTAGCCAAAAAGGCCCCCAAGGCAGCTTACAAAGATATGTCTTAAGACAGTCCCTGCTTGCAATCTAAAAAAATGACACAAAAGGAAAGGGGATTGGGAGGGAGGAGGAAAAATAAAAAGCAAATCTAGGCACTAGATGCATAGTTGCAAGGTTTAGCAGGTTATGGACACAGCAGAAGGGCGATGCCCTCGTATAGATCTAGGCACAATGCAGGGGTGCCTGACTGCTGTTTCCTCTCCCTCTGATGAACTTAGCAGCAACAGTTAGTAGCAAGAGGGAGTGGCACGTTTTGGTATCATTTGTTTTATCTGAGCCTAGAACTGCATCACAAAATTCAGAGAACTGCAACATCCAAAGGAGAACTGCATTCGGATCCACACATTAGCCTGCCCTGGGAGGTGAGAATCATAGATTTCATAGATTTCATAGATCATAGAGTTGGAAGGAGCCTACAAGGCTATCAAGTCCAACCCCCTGCTCAATGCAGGAAACTAGAGGAGGGGTCTCCCATCATCATCATCAGGCGATCACTCGTGACCGAGTAAGATTGTCTTCCGGGATAAAATGAGGAAATTCTAAAGAAGATTGTGTAGACTCTAGCGATGGGTCCGTAAGTGACTGTGGAGGCCAATTCTAGATCCACAGTGAGGACACAGGTTACCAGATAGAAGATGGTCCTGTAAAGGATTCATTTGACGTGCTTTTCGCTTAGCACGTTTCTCCCTTTCACCTTGCACTCGG
Organism: Shinisaurus crocodilurus; assembly: GCA_021292165.1. Classification (NCBI taxonomy): domain Eukaryota; kingdom Metazoa; phylum Chordata; class Lepidosauria; order Squamata; family Shinisauridae; genus Shinisaurus; species Shinisaurus crocodilurus. Next base: position 123,627,212 of record CM037880.1, on the reverse strand, counting down.
GCTTCTTCAAAGTCCATGGAACCTTTGTGAAAGGCCAACCTCGATTTAGATCGTTCATGGGCCAGAGCTTCCCAGTTTTCGATGTTTATATTGCATTTTTTTAGATTAGCCTTATGAACATCTTTAAACCTCTTATATTGACCACCGATATTCCGCTTTCCATCCTTGAGTTGGGAGTAAAGTAACTGCTTTGGGAGACGGCAGTCAGGCATTCGAACAACATGACCGGTCCACTGAAGTTGGCGTTGAAGGATCATTTTTTCAATGCTAGTAGTCTTTGCTTCTTCCAGTGCACTGACATTTGTTCGCCTATCTTCCCAAGTAATTTGCAGGATTTTCCGGAGGCAACGTTGATGAAACCTTTCAAGGAGGTGGAAGTGACGTTTATAGATAGTCCATGTTTCGCAGGCATACAATAAAGTTGGTAATACAATGGCTTCATAAACCAGTGTTTTGTTCTTCTTACAAATATCCCGATCCTCGAACACTCTATGTTTCATTCGAGAAAATGCGGCACTTGCGGAGCTCAGACGATGCTGGATTTCACTGTCGATGTTAGCTGTAACAGAAAGATAGCTGCCAAGATAGAGAAAATGATCGACATTTTCCAGTATTGTCCCGCCAAGCTGGATAGATGGCATCACCAAAGGATTGGCTTGCACTTGCTGATGAAGCACTTTGGTTTTTTTGATGTTAAGTGAGAGACCAAGTTTTTCGTATGCTTCTGCAAAAGCATTTAGGATAGTTTGGAGATCATCCTCTGAATGTGCGGAGACCACATTATCATCAGCATACTGAAGTTCTACAACGGAGGTTGTAATTACCTTACTTTTTGCTTTCAGCCTGCTGAGATTAAAAAGCTTTCCATCTGTTCGATATATAATTCCCACACCGGTGGGAAGTTTCCCCTTGACAAGATGTAAAACCATGGCGATGAAAATGGCAAATAATGTTGGGGCGATAACACATCCCTGTTTAACACCTGATCCCACTTTAAATGGAGCACCATGAGAGCCGTTGTTGTCCAAAACCGTTGCCGTCATGTTGTCATGGAGAAGTCGCAAGATATTCACAAATTTATTGGGGCATCCAATTTTCATAAGGATAGTCCAGAGAGCTGTACGGTCTACAGTATCAAAGTCCTTAGCCAAATCGATAAATGCCATATAAAGGGGTTGATTTTGCTCTCGGCATTTTTCTTGGAGCTGACGTGCAGTAAAAATCATGTCTACTGTCCCTCTAGAGGGGCGGAAACCATATTGAGTTTCAGGGAGGATCTCTTCTGAAATAGATAGAAGACGGTTTGCGAGAATCCTAGCAAATATTTTACCTGCGGTTGCTAAGAGAGAAATGCCCCGATAGTTTCCACAGTCTGTTCTATCACCCTTCTTAAAGAGGGTGATAATTATGGCATCCCTGAAGTCTTCTGGGATCTCTTCTCTTATCCAGATTTTTTCGATGAGTTTATGAAGATGTTGTACAAGTTCGGGGGCCCCTTCTTTAAAGATTTCAGCAGGAATCCCATCTGGTCCACTAGCTTTGTTGTTCTTCATTTGATTAATGGCTTTTTTTACTTCATCCAAAGTGGGGAGTATTGCAAGTTCCTCTTTAATTTGTTTTTGCGGGATTTGCAAAAAATCTCATTATCCACCTTAGATTTACGATTTAAAAGGTCATAATAATGCTCTTTCCAACGCAGTGCAATAGACTCTTTGTCTTTTAAGAGTTTGGTGCCATCTTTTGATTGTAAAGGGTTTGTACCATAGGTTTTTGGTCCATAAATGGCCCTTGTGGCCTTAAAAAAGCAATAACCAGGCTTGACCCTGCTTAGCTTTCCACACTCAGACAAGCTGAGCCAGCGTAAGCCACAGGCCTGTATCAATTTGGCTCACTTCAAAATGCAGACTGAACAAAAATCTTTATGCATCCCTAAGTAAGAAACCAAGGCAGGATGACCAAAAATGGGATGATCTGGACCTGCTTGCTGAGACCCTCCCTCCCTCCCTTCCTTTACTGAGATGCCCCCTTTCAGAGCAAAGTCTTCCCAAGGCAGCTTACAAAATATAATTAAAAGCATAGAACACTTAACACAAAATACAACACACACACACACACTCATAAACCAATAACAAGAATGAAAACTGCAGCAGTTAAAAGCAATTTAAAATGCAACTTGCAGCATTTTTAATAGAATGGCATTTGAAATAAATAAGCGTTTAAGGTCTGTGATCTAGAGGCCTATCACTTGTCTCTCTGGGTATTACATATAGAAGAAGCAACCACAAGTAGCGTTGTTACAGTGCACTGTTGTTCTCAGGGCATCCTCCTCATCAAAATTTGTTAGTCAACTGAGGGTAAAATAAAAAACAAACAAACAGAAAGATCAGCTTAGCTTGGTACCATTAAAAATCTAGTGTTTAAAACATTGTTCAAAAAGTTAGCAACCAATAGCATTACTTTGGTATTAGAGCCATTCAAACAGAAAGCAAGAAGGAATCCAACAGAGTGTCCAGAAAATAACACTAAGAGAGGATACAGCAATAGTTCCCTAGCTCCTTTATAGAAAACTGTAATCAAACAATACATGAGAAATAGTCTCGATCTCCCCAGAATTGCTACACTGGTGTGTATGTGTGTGTGTGTGTTGGGGTGTGTTGGGGTGGGGTGGGGGTTCCAATTTCATCTTGAACATATCCAAGATTAAGATCTTTCTCTGAATCTCATTCCCCTAAAATTGCTCCTCCAAAATTTGAAACTGAACCCCACTTGAATTTATTCAGTTCTATTTTCCTCTGTTGTCTGCAACACAAGTGCACAAACTTTTTGGTCCTGAAGCTCATATTGGGTGGCACTAGGGGGGTGAACATGGGAAATGACTTTGGGAAATGACAGGTATTTATTTATTTATTTTATTATTTATTTATTATATTTATACCCCACCTTTTTTCCTGCAAGGAACCCAAGCCGGCTTACATAATCCTCCTCCTCCTCTCTATTTTATCCTCACAACAACCCTGTGAGGTAGGTTAGGCTGAGAGTCAGTGACTGGCCCAAAGTCACCTAGTGAGTTTCATGGCTGAGCGGGGACTAGAACCTCCCGAGTCCCAGTCCAACACTCTAACCACTACACCACACTAGCTTTCATGTGGCACTTACTACATGATGATGTGGCCAAATGGTCCTCATCTTTTTTCTTCTCTCTATTAGACAAGGGCAGACTGGCTGCTGGTCAGTTTAGCGAACTCGTGAAAAAAAATGGTGCTGGGAACTTCAATATATGATTATGCATTTTGTTCTCAGTGACATTGTATGGAAAAAGGATGGCTGTCCCCACAGGTCCATGAGGGCAACAATCTTTTCCCCCATGCAGTGTCACTGGGAACCATGCTATGTCTGGGATGGGCCAATCTGTCAATGCCAGTTTCTCCCACTTTCTCATTTTTCCAATCTTACATTTGTTTCATCCTGAATGTTGAGAATTTTTCCAATCTTAAATTTGGTTCATCCCAAATTTGAGAAAAAAGCTTCTCGTGAAAATTCATACTTATTTTTGAGCACATTTCTCCTACTACATGCATTTTTTTGTATGCAATTTTGCCTAATATACACATTTTGTGAAGCAGTTTTCCTAATATAATGCATTTTAATGCTATTTTCATGAATATATGCATTTTTTCTGAGCTCTTTCCCCTAATATACAAATGTTTAGATGCATTTTTTTAAAAAATTGGAAAAATACACTGCAAAATTGGGAGAAGTGAGAATTTCAAAGGATTACTGAGTTTCAGTTTGTGTCTTGGTTCAAAGTGCGAATCATTTGTATTAAAATGTGAACTAACTGAATGAATATCTCCCCATCCTTAGCTATGTCACCAAGCAGCAACATTTTCAGTGTCATTCTTAAAGAGGTTTTAAAACTGACTGACAATTAGCTGCTGAATGCAATGGCTTGAGGTTGTTCAAAGTGAAAGAAAGAAAGAGAAAGAAAGAAAGAAAGAAAGCCTTCTTCCATATGAGCCTGCCAGGTCCTTAAGATCTTCTGAAAAGGCCCTTCTTTCGAGAATGCCAACATCAGAGGCACGTTTGGTGGTGATGTGAGAGAGAGAGCCTTTTCATTGGCCACTCCCAGGCTGTGGAGCTCCGTCCAAAGGGAGGCTAAGTTTGCTGCTCCCTCTCTGCTGTCTTTCTGATGGTAGGCAAAGACCATTTTATTCAAGAAGGCCTTTGGCCTGTAAGTGGGTCTGTGGGTTAGGTGATGTTTTTATTCTGTAATTGTTATGTTGTTATTGTATTTTACAGCGTGATCCAACGTGGCTGCCTGTAACCCTCTGACCACGGAGGATTATGGGAATCCTATCAAGGGCAGGAGGAGCATGGAGGAGAAGGTCATTTCTCCCACCCTGCAGAAGACTTAGATGGCTGATTTTGGCTGTCTAAGCCTTTTGCCCCTGCTCGTGAGCAGGACAGGCCGAGGTGCCCCTATCCCAGCAGAGCCTGACTCCTCCCCTCCCTGCCCCCCCTCCCCATCTACAAACATCCAGCTCTGAGGTTGGTCTTCTGACCTCAGAAACACAGTTGGTGTGTCCTTTCTTCACCAGCTGCAAGGGTGGAGGGAGGGCATTCTGAGGTCAGAGCCTGTTTCCAAGGTCGGAGTGGGGACTCCGACCTCTCCTATGGCTGGCTAGGTAGCATCCGGTGGCCACAGGATTGCACCCTTAATGTGTTTTATTATTTTAAGCTCTTTAAATTGTTTTTGTAAGCCACCTTGAGTGCCATTTTTTGGTAGAAAGGCAGGGTATAAATCAAATAAATAAATAAATAAATAAGAAAGAAAGAAAGAAAGAGTCCCCCTTGTCAAATACTAAGCACCCTTCATTTTGAGCTACCCCCGCCCTCAAATGCCTGCCTGCCTCCCTCTCTTGATCTTCGGATGAGTTTTTGCTCTCCCTAAGACCAAAGAATGAGAAATTCTGCAGAGGCAGACATTAGGATCATCCTTAAAATGTACCTCCTGATGCTATAGTGCAAATGCCTCGAAGCTTCACTGCAAGCGCTTTCTTAAACATGCTGTTTGGAGACAGGCCAGGAAGACTTTAAGGCCTTCAGGAAAAAAAGGTTTTCAGTTTTACAGAAATTGACATTAGAACATCTCTAGGTCAAGCATCACTTGCATTAGCTGTACCTGACAAGTTACTCTGGTTGGAGCTAACTTTGCATGCATAATTAATCCATCAGAGCATTTCCACCCCCACCCCTTACAGGATTTTACTTAGATGCTAAAAGGGAGAATTTATTCATGTGTCCTGGTTAACATCCGGGGAATTGCTATAAAGCTAAGATTACGTTAACGAGCTACAAATCCTCTAAAACCTCCATGATTGTCACTTACGTATTCTACATTTGGAAAAGCTTGCTGTGACACTCAATATTTTCCATAAGGGCAAAAACCATTAAATCTTTACAGAAGGGCCATTGCTTCTTTTTCTTTTCTTTTCTTTCTTTCTCCCCCCCCCTTTTTTTTTACCAAGTTTGACAGGGTCAGGGAGTTTAACACACAGACCGTTCTTCACAGAGATCTGGAGAAGAAATCTCCTTGGAATTGCCCTGGAACTTAGGTAAACTCTTAGAAGGAATTCTGCATAAAAGCCATTGAATGCAAGGGGAAACTAAGAAGTCTGAAGACTTTCCTTATATGTGTTGGTAGGTTAGTTCCTTCCTGCTTCATCCCATCTTCTGTGTATAAAAGTGTTTGATATCCAAAATACATATCTTCGTATGCAGAGCATTTTCCATCCCTATGGCTTTTAGGCTGCAATCTTATAACCACTTACCTAGGAGTAAGCACCACTGAACTCAATGGAACTTGCCTCTGAGGAGACATGTATAGGTTTGCACTGTTACAGAGCAATCCTATGAGAGTGCCCACAACCCTCCGAACCATCCTGTGCAGGGTGGGAGGAGCATGGTGGATAGGATATCCGCTGCACTCCCCTCATCCTCAGAAACATCCAGATGGCTGATTTTCCCTCTTCTTGAAAGGAGGAGAGCCTGAGGTGCTGACTGGATTCCTCAGAATCTGGCAGACCCTCGCTCCTCCCCTCCCCCTCCCCACCCCACCCCCAGGAATGCCCCCTCATCATGGGGGAACTGAAGATGAAAGACTCTCTTCAGTTTCCTGCCAGTGCAGAAAAACCGTGCTGGCTATGAGGTGGGGTGGGTGGGTGGGCGCTCTGCGGTGTTGCAACCTCAGAAAAGATTTCTGAGGTCACAGAGGCTTCCACCCCAATCCTATGTCCCCTCCAGACAAGGTTGGAGGGACATAGGATTGCGCCCTTAGTTGGTCAACTAGAATGGAGGATTCCAAGGTTACAAGAAGTCTAATATATGACAGTAAAGAACCAGTATCCGGAATACTGGAAAATATTGTACATTAGGACAGGAGTGGGTTGAATTGAGTCCTGACTGGTCTACAATTATTATTTTTTAACTAGAACCGCCATTGCCCACCAATGGGTTTTAAATTTACAAGGCAGGATACACTGAGATTCAATGTGGTGTAGTTGATAGAATATTGGACTTGGACTAGAGAGTCACAGGTTCAAATCCCTACTTAGCCATAAAGCTCACTGGGGCAGCCACTAACTCTTAGCCTAACCTTGCTAAGATGGTTGTTGTGAGGATAAAAGGATGGTCAGGGTGGGGAAACACCTGTGCCATCCTGAATACCATGGAAGAGGAGTCTGATAAATTACGTGATAAATGAGATGAATAATACTCAGGATTACTTAACCTCTTAGATAGAACTAATCCATTTTAGCTACTCTGAATATGCAGTCTTGCTTTAAAAGAAAAAAAAATGAATGCAAGAAATGCTTTTGAAGAAGGACTGCCAACCGGTCCTTTATTCAAGACCAGAGATCAAGGTGCAAGACTGCCAGCCTTAGCTCTGCCATCTTGACACTGATTCTCTCAGGGCCTTGCCCTTGTCTATACTCTGGATTTAGCGTTGAACCACAGAGGAACCACACACACCATGTAAGGTAAAACCAGGAAAGTTTATTTCAGGTAAACAGATTACAACAAAAGGTGGGAAATGAGGGAAGGGGAAAAGGTGGGGAAGACACTTTGGTATACACAGTAGAGCTACAAAATAACATAGCTAGTTCCTTCACTATATCACTACCCAGGCCTTCTCTTTACCTGGGGGTTGTTTGGTCCTCTTCAGGGCTTGCCTCAGCACAGCCCTCTTCCCGCCAAAGCGTGCAGACCACAACACAGGTTGATGGTCCCCTTGAGGGCTTGCCTCAGCAACAGCCCTAATTAATCGAGTTCACCGAGAGCTACTCGGGGCTGGATCCTGAGGTCAGACCGAAGTCCTGGACCTCCGCGCAGCTTGCTGCCCATGATCAACAACGAACCCCAAAAGCCTCAGCAGCCGTATAGATTCTCCCCCCCCCCCTTTTCAGTCTTTAGCCAATCATGATGAACTTCATCTGGCTAGGCAGGGTGGTGGTGGTTCTTTCCTCATGACTAGGGGGCTTGAGAACATTTGCATATGAATATCTGAGGCACAGGGGCACCAAAAGGGCATCAAAGGGACAGGGGAGACTCTGTGGCATCAGGGCCCCATCAGATAACCTATGTACATTTGCATGACTTTCCCAGCCCGCAGCTGGGATTATCATGTTTACAGGTGTGGAGGTGTGCGTGTGTGTGTGTGTGTGTGGTGCAGGAAACTCTGAGGCTTTTTCCTTCACAATGCTTTTTCAAACAAATCATTCAAGATTTTTTTTTGCAACCCCCCCCCCCCCCCGGAAACCAAGAGGAGGTTGTTGGTCCAGCAGAAACTGGCCAGTGGTCCACCAGTGGACTACAATATACAGTACCTCCTGCCCAAATCTTTGTTCTGATCGTCTCTTCTAGGGGAGTGTGAAGTCATGTTTTAGGGAACCTAGCTCAGCACTTCTAATAGGGAGGTAAACAATGAGATACTTCAGCCCTGATACTCACCCCTCCCCTGAGTATGGAGCAATTGGTATTTGTGGCAGATGAAACATGCACACATGGCCACCATGGGCAGAGCATGTAGTAACATGATGCTGATGTTGGGGTGGGGCTTGCTGGGCTAAATAAGCTGACCCTGCCTCTCAACCATCACACATGTTATTTCACTTGCATCCACCAATGCACCCTCAGGGTGCTGCAGTATGGTGATGCCGGTCACACTGGGGCTTAGTAGATTCCCCCCCCCCAAAAAAACCCTCCAAACTGGGGTGGGGGATTGGCTTTTTCACCTAATATGTACTGTAACACTAGGGGCAATTGGCCTTTACGTGGCTGGTGCTGTTAAATATGTGAGGATTGGTCACAAGAACTGTGGACACTATGGTAGGGCAGATAGTGACTGAGTTAATGATGAGCAGGTGGAAGCATGTTAAAAGTGAGAGGGGATTCTTGGGATTTTCCACCTAGGGCCGTGGTACCTGGGACAGGGAAGAGGCATAGAAACCATGCATGGTGTGGAGAAAGTCAATAGGGATACTTTTCTCTCTCTCCCATAATACTAGAATCCAGAGTCATCCCATGAAGCTGAGCAATAGGAGAGATAAAAGGAAATATTTTTTTCATACAGCACATAGCTAAATTTGCTATCACAAGGTGTAATGACGGCCATCAAAGTGGATGGCATTAAAAGGGACTTAGACAAATTCATGGAGGATAAAGCTATCAATGGCTACCAGTCATGATGGCTATCTGTTCAGTATCAGAGACCTATGTATATCAGTTGCCGGGGTACATGGGTGGGAGGGTGCTGTTGCACTCATATCCTGCTTGTGGGATCCAGTGAGCAGCTGATTGGCCACTGTGTGAACAGAATGCTGGGCTAGATGGACCCTTGGTCTGATCCAGCATGGCTCTTCTTATGTTCTTATGAGACAGTATGCCTGTGTCCAGTAGCTGGAGGGTGCTGTTGCACTCATGTCCTACTTGTAGGCTTTGCACAGGCAGGTTGTTGGCCACTGTGAGAACAGAATGCTGGTCTGAATGGGCCTTTGGTCTGATTAAGCAAGGCTCTTCTTATGTTCTTATGAAAAAGAACCTCTTTGGGGACTGAATCACATGGCTTTATGATTCAGTCCACTGAGACTCAGAACAGCACCCCTCAAAACCTAAAAGTGTGGCCAGAGGGCAGGGTCGGTTGTTGCCCTTAGTAGTTAAGAGTAAGAAGGCATGGTACTGCTCTCTCTTCTGTGTTACATCAATAAAGCTGTGTGGCCCCGGTTGAACCCATCACTTTGTATCTGCCTCTTTATTTCTTGGTATGGTCACAAAAGGAAAATAAGGTGGAAAGGTGGTCCAACTGGAACCCTGATGTAAGAGGGTTTTTCGAGAAAATAGGCCTAACATATAGATCTCAAAAGGTTCAGATCCAATCTCTCATATGCAAACAGTGCCATGCCTTTCACCCAAAAAAACCTGACAAAATCTTAGCAGTTCTCCAGAGCTTGCCTTCAACACCAAGGCTTCAAGCACTTCAGCCCTTGCTTGCTTTGCAAAGTGTAACATGCCTGTGGCTTACGCTGGCTCAGCTTGTCTGAGTGTGGAAAGCTAAGCAGGGTCAAGCCTGGTTATTACTTGGATGGGAGACCCCTCCTCTAGTTTCCAGCATTGAGCAGGGGGCTGGACTCGATAGCTTTTTAGGCTCCTTCTTCCAACTCTATGAGGTAGCTGCTCTTTTTACAACCATTTCAAAGTAGTTGGTAGCCCATCTCTAACCAAGGTTATAGATATTTTATCAAAGGTAGGCATGAATCTATCAATGGAGGTGGGGGGTATCTGTACCCCACCTTTAGTGTAATCTCTAGCCACCTGGAGCATTTTATTGGATGGCTCCATATAAATCCCTAAAGTAAAATAAATAACATCATGATAGATGGTCACTATCTTCAAGTAATAGCAATAAATTTACTCCACATATATAACCTGAAGAAAGATCTCTCTACAATATTCTCCTCTCTCCCCATGCCCAACAACCCTTCCCTAGTATAACCCTACCTTGAAGCACCAGCCAGTGCTGGCTCCAGCTTTTGATGGGCCCTTGGATAAGATGCTATTGCTGCTATCCATTTGCTTCCCCTCTTCCTCTGGGCCCAATCCACACCACCTAGAGCAGGGGTGGGGAACCTCAGGCCTGGGGGGCCAAACCAGGCCTGCCTGGGGTCTCAGTCTGGCTCTCTGGGCTTCCCCAGATGGCCACACCTTCTTCCCCTGTCCCCACCTGCTTTCCGACAACCACCAATAATTTGGTGGTTTCCCATGAAGGTATGGTCTGTTGATTCCAGAGATTTTGTCAGGCAATATATCCATGAAGAATTTTCTGTGCCACTGTATTAATTACTTGATCGAGGTCTAATTTATGTGCTAATTTCTTCAGCAAGTTAATGCAGAGCTCAATTCCTACTCATCAGCTCCAAGCAACAGCGTACAGTAAACATGATTTAGGGATGTTTCATTTCAAGGTATTTGATTGCAGCAGTGGAAAGGAAACAGAATTGAAAGAATATATCTTGCTATAGAGCATTTAATGGATCTATTAAAGGTTTCAAATACCTTTGAGCTTACAGAGGATATCCAGAGCTCTTATCTTGGATTGCTTCCATACTAGCTTAAAAAAAATAAATAGATCTGTGTGATGTTATGTTATTGGGGGTAATTTAAAGTGTATATATGGTAAATATATTAATGTGTTCTTGTATTGAGTCTTACGTTTATAAGATGTATTCCTGTTGGATCTATGTGTGTTAAGTTAGGTAAGTCTGGGGTGAGTGATAAATAATGGGCAGGAATAATGATGTATTTGCATATTTGAGATGACTGGATGAGAGAGTGAAAAGGGGTGTGTGTGAAGGCTGTGTTATATAAGAGTGAAAAGGGGTGTGTGTGAAGGCTGTGTTATATAAGAGTGAAAAGGGGTGTGTGTGTGAAGGCTGTGTTATATAAGCTGTGGGCGATGCTATTTAGGTAGGAGAGAGGGGAGTGTGAGTGAGTGATGGAAAATGTGAAGGGTTCTGGGGAGTGCTGTAGTGCTGTTTGGGAGTCTGTGGAGCTGACTGGAGAGAGTTGAGAGATTGTATTAGGATTGTTAGGAGATTAGCTGGTGAGTGCAAGGATTGATATTTGGGGAACAGTTGGTGAGGGTGGATTGGTAATAGAATAAGATAGTAAATTAATTAACATTGACTGAAACTTACATATGAAACTTATATCAAGAAACTGTTGTATTTTCAAATAAACTTTTTATTTTCAAATAAACTGGACCTGGAAGATCTTAACAACTTTAGGCCGGTGGCAAATGTTCCTTTCCTGGGCAAGGTCCTTGAGCAGGTGGTGGCCAACCAGTTCCAGGCACTCTTGGATGGGACTGATTATCTGGATCCATTTCAGTCGGGGTTCAGGCTGGGCTTTGGCATGGAAACTGCTTTGGTCACTTTGTACGATGACCTATGTTGAAAGAGAGACAGGGGGAGTGTGGCCCTGTTGATACTCCTGGATCTCTCTGTGGCTTTCGATACCATCGACCATGGTATCCTTCTGGGGCGGCTGTCTGAGGTGGGAGTGGGGGGGGACTGCATTGCAGTGGTTCTGCTCCTACTTGGATGGTCGGCTCCAGAAGGTGGTGCTTGGGGAATACTGCTCGGCCCCATGGACTCTCCAGTATGGAGTTTGACAGGGGTCGGTCTTATCCCCCATGCTATTCATGATCTACATGAAACCTCTGCACGGGGTCATCTGGAGTTTTGGAGTGCGTTGCCATCAGTACGCTGATGACACGCAGCTCTATTTCTCCTTTTCATCCTCAGCAGGTGAGGCTGTGGATGTGCTGAAGTGGTGCCTGGCTCTGACAGTGGACTGGATGAGGGCTAACAAACTGAGGCTCAATCCAGACAAGACTGAGATGCTGTTAGTGGGTGGTTCCTCTGACCAGATAGAGGGTGTTCAACCTTTTCTGGATGGGGTTACACTCCCCTTGAAGGAGCAGGTTCGTAGGTTGGGTGTTCTCCTTCAGCCATCTTTGTCACCTGAGCCTCAGGTTGCCTCAGTGGCATGGAGTGCCTTCTACCAGCTATGTCTCTACATCTTAAACAACCCTGTTGCCCTGGTTTCCCCACAAATAACGTAGCGCAGGGGTCCAGCGCACCAGCGCAGGGTCCCGTCGCGTCATTTCTGGCGTGTTGGAAGTGACTCAATGGGACCAGTGTGGGCGGCACCGGAAGCTCGAGCGGCACATAGAACAGCTCCGTGCCGCTCAGAAGATCGAGGCAGGGGGGCCACCGCTGCAGAGAGGCGAGGTTGCGGCGAGGCACCCCCCCCGAAAGGTTCATGTTTCACCACTAGTCTGGCTTTCTTCCTACATTTTGTGGTAGACTATTATTTGGTGCTGTTGGAGCTTTTCTCTCTGTTGTGGTGCATGTGATTAAAGTGAGCTTAAAATGCGAAACTTGCACATGCTCAGAGTATTTTTTTAAAAAATCAGGCTTGCCAAGCAGCTAGATTTCTTTCTTTCTTTCTTTCTTTCTTTCTTTCTTTCTTTCTTTCTTTCTTTCCCTTTTAACATTTCAAGAATCTAGAAGCAGTTGTTCAGCATGATAGATGGGGCTGAGAGGAGAAGAGAAATTTTAGTTTTGCATGTCACATCTGAATTAGTACACATGGCTATCTAAAGTGCCCTCTCCAATGAGACCATTAAGGGTGCAATCCTATGCATGTTTAGACAGAAAAAAAGTCCTACAACTTTTTAGACAGAAAGAAGTCCTACAGCATGGCTGCCTGGAGAATGCTGGGAGTTGTAGGACTTATTTCTATTTAAACATGCATAGGATTGCACCTTAAATCCAGTGTCATAAATTAATCCGATCCAGAGATAAGCTGTAGTCATTATCACAGTCCAAGGTTAGAAGCCACAATATGTATCCGAAATCTAGCAAACACAAACCAGTTTAGGAGCAGGTTGAAGAGTCGTCAAGTCAAAATTCACAAGTCTCCGTCCGGGAGCTGGCAAGAGCGTCTGGCTACGGCTGATTGCAACAACAATTGCTTCCAGCATCTGAAGTGTGTTTGGGGCCTGTCTTTTAAGCCAGTGCTGATTGGCAAGGCAGCACAGCTGGGCCAGGCTGCAGATGACACATGCCTGGCCCCTCCCCCAACACACTCCACCTCAGTTGCCCTGCTGTGTCCTCCTTCTCCATCCCAACTGGAGGCACAACATCCAGGGTCTAAAACGACTGGACACCTGTGAGAGATTATGAGGCACAGCACCCTTGGTATAATATTGTAAATGGGTATGCTGTCTTTCCATGCTCACCTTCCATTCAACAGAAAACACAGCTTTCCATAAACATACACACATTGAGAAATTGAAATTGCCCATTTATTACATGCTATCCAGAAATCAAGCAGGTTTCTCTGACAGGAAAAAACCCAACAAACCCTGAAAATGTAGCATGTTAAGTTATGGAACAGCCTGTGGTATAAAAATAATGTTTTAATTTAAAAATCTCATTCCGTATATAGATATGCACATGAATGCAATAATGTTCGAGAGTAGAAAGCTGCATATTTTGTTCTGTTGTGCTAAAACTCTGCCTGATTTTGTCTTTGTTATTACACTTATATTAAAATGTGTGTAGTGTAGAAAGATACCACTTGGATCAGAAAGATACTGCTAGGATTTAAATTAGAAATGTTCTGTGAAAGTAAACCAGCTTTCTACCATGGATATTTGTAGGGTATAAAACATGCAAGCTTTCCTGATAGATTGCTAGATAAAATTATAATGCCTCAATCCAGCTAGGGGGCACATTTACTGGAAAGTAGTAGTTTACACAGAGAGAATATGGAACTGCACACCAAAATGGGTGTTATGCACACAATTCTCCAGGCCAATCCAACTACCATGGATGTGCACACATAGCTCTTCTTTGAAAGCTGATATTCCACATCTAAGAAGAAAATTGAGTTGACATGGTGATGTTGGGGAAACAATATTATTTTCTTTACATGTGTGAAATAAAGCACAGGGGTTGAATTAAAAGTAAAGAAATTTGATTGTTGTAGTTTTCTCCGAAATAGACCCTGTTCTCTGTAGCTCTGTTTGGGTGTTTGAACTTGAAGCAATGCTAATTGTTTGAGAGGAAGAGAAGAGACACTCTCACTTGTCACATCCCTGTTGTAACCTCTTCGCTGTATCCCCACCATCCAATCTGTTGCGGGGAGCCGGCTCTATGTATGTAGGCTCCACATGAAATTAGAACCCAGCAAGGATGCAACAGATTATCTCCTCATGGCCAGACTGGGCTTGTGGCAAATAGTGACAATAACAGAATCTGCCTCAACTGGATTCTGTGTCTGATTCTGCCTCAGATTTTATCGCTAGCTGCCGAACTAGGGATGTATGCGAAATTTGTTTCATTTTGTTTTTGATCAAGATTTACCCAGTTTGTACTTTCTAGACTGAACATGGACTCAGACGAAATCTGCAGTCGATATCCATACATTTTGTAGCTTGCAATTTAATTTGCGGACCAAAAATAATGCATTCGACAGCATGCATACATTTGGCAAATGTGCATGAAAAAAATGTGTACTTTTGAAAAATGCAGAGAAACACACTTTAATCAATGAAAAAAGAATGCATACATTCCAAAGATGTGCACAATTGATGCGTACATTTGGAAAAATGCAGAAAAATATGCAAGGATTTTCATGCAAAAAGAAAAACATCAACAAAGTTTGCAATCTGATATGGACACAAGCTGGAACAAGCTTTGAGATGGAATTTGGAGAACTTCAGTGAGCTTGAGATTTGCTGATTCACACATCCCTACGAGCACCATATTTTGGCAGAAAGACAGGATATTAAATATATGAATACATTTTGCAGTTCCATACTTCTGTTATGGTTTCCAGATCAGACCTTGGTGAGGCAGAACCTAGTTGGATTCTGAAGAACTAATAGGTATGTTTATCATTATGCCCAAGCAGGACAAAGTGGTCATTTTAAATCGGGGATGTCAAACTGCAGGTCTGTGGGGAAAATCTGACCCAACTCAGATCCCAATTTGGCCCTCTGGAGTTCCCCAGAAGGCCACATTCCCTTCCCTTGGCCCCACCCTTTCCCCATCCACTGATAGTTTCATGGTTTCCCGGCTTTTGCTCAGTTTTTCCCCCATTCTAAAAGGTTCACCTCCCTGTTTGGGGGCATTTTGGAGGGGGAGGGGCTGGAAAGGCTTCAGGGTAGCTCATATTCTGGCCTCTGCAGTGTCCTCCCCTCCCCACTCAATGAAACACCCTCTTTCCCCCTCGCCAAGGTTGCTTTCCTGACCTTGGAGAGCAGCCGGTGTGGTTCTTTCCACACCAGCAGCAAGGGGGAGGGGGTAGAGCACTGATTCCAAGCTCTGAGGTCAGAGCAGTGTCTCTGACTTCGGATCTGGAAAACCAAAATATCCTATGGCCCCTCAGATGCTGTCTAGGGCCATAGGATTGCTCCCTAAAGGTATTACAGAAAAAAGGATTTTGAAATTGTACTTAAGGTCTACATAGCTACCTTTGCAGTTTTGCTTCAAACGTGTTGTTGAAGATTGTGAAGACATGTCCTATATATAGCTGTTGTTGTTCTGTAATGTTTACTTTGTGTGGCTTCTGAGAGGCAACAATGTATCTGAGTAGGCCTGAGGCCCTTTTTTTGTTACTGTCAAAGTCCTCTGTAGTAGTTGCTTAATGAAGTTCTGAAGCAGGAGAGGGAGACAGTTATTGAATATTGTTATATGAGGTCTGGCTCAGGTAAATTAAATTCTGATTGGGGATTCTGATTGGCTGGGAATGAATGCTAGCTAGGTGGAAAAGAGTGCTTGCTTAATGACAGTTAAGGAGTTGACAGGCAATCAGGGGGTTGGTGGAGAAAGTCTGCTGTTGGTGAGTAGTGCTATAGAAAGACTAGGAGAAAGCTGAGGAGAAAGTGAATAGCTAGGGTCTGATTATTAAGCGATTCCTTCTTTGTGGGACAACTATATGTGGCTGGTGAAGATCAGGAGGAGGGAGCAAGTGGCTGTGTTATGCCAGGAGGCTGCCCTAAGATATTGCCAGAAGAAGGTTACACAAGCAGGTAGGTAGTAAAAACCCAGAGCTGGACCTGGCTGTGAGTGTAGTTGCCTGGGGTGGAGGTTTAGGGAATTTGGCCTGGGGCAGAAGAAGTCAATAAGACACTTGTAGCAGCAACAGTGTCTCTTGAGTCCTTAAGCAGTCTTTGAAAACCTCAAAGTAAATATTCCCTTATGTGTAAAATATTCCTTTAATAAATTAACTTATTTAATAAATTAACTTGTCTCTAGTGTTGGTGCCCATCACATGCCTCTTATACCAGCTACTAGGAGGTTTTAAAGCCTTCTCAGAGAATTGTTGGCTGCAGAAAAGGGTCAGCTTGGGAAACTCTGAGTTATAGTGGCAGAGAGTTCCTCAGGCCCTAAAATATAAGCATTTGCTAAAAACAAGAAACCCCATAGGTAGAATTGCCCAGTGGGAGAGCAGTTTCTCCATAGATGGTGGCAATGCAGGGGAGAAAAAATTCCTAATAATAATATGCACCTGTTTTGGGTCCTCTTTACCTGTTGAGCAGGAACAAGAATTAACAAAACAAAACAAAGCTACAATTCCAAAAGTTAAACAGAAAAGTGTTGCTTCTAACCAGTGCTTTTTTTCTGGAGAAAAAGGTACCGGAACTCTTGGATTACATTTCCTCGGGAGTAGATGGCGATTAAATTGTAATGCAATTAATAGAAGAAAAGGTGCTGGAACTCAGTTCCGGTGAGTTCCACCAGAAAAAAAGCCCTGCTTCTAACCCAAACTTCTACCATCTGGTGACCTCCAGATATTTTGGACTACAACGTGCATCATCCCTAATCATTGACCATGCTGGTCGGGACTGATCGAAGTGTTAATCTAGAACAACTAGAGGGCACCAAACTGGAGAATGCTGTTCTATGCAATTCCTTACTCTGCACTGAAGAGTTCCAGGCATACTCAGAGCCTGCATCACTGACCATGAGAAATTTCTGAAATATAGTACTTCATTTCTGACAACTTGTTTACCAGGAGGAATAAAACATGACCTACTGTTGCCAGAGTTCCTTTGAATGATGGAGGATTGGACATGCTCCAAAGCCTTCATTACAGAGAGCTGAAAACTCTTTGCAAGTCCTCTCAGCTGCTCCTTTCCTCCCCGCCCCCTAACACACACTTTCCCTCACAACTTGGTAAGTTTGGGAAAGTGTGGAATGTGGGGAAAACTGGCAGGCAAGTGGAGGAGCTCCACCAGGCAGGGTCTTTCTGAGTTTTTTCAAAAGCCTCTTCTGAATCACAATTAACAAGCTTTACCTGTCTCTTAAAATAAACTGCCTTGGGAGGGGCAAAGGCTGTGTAAGCTTAAACGTACCCAAAAGCAATGACCCAGCCACTAAGGCTGTAATCTTAAACACACTAATTCAGAGGTAAGCTGCATTGACTTCAGAGACTTACTACTGAGTAGGGAAGGGAGAACCAGGAATGCTCACGCTTGCTGAAATTCTCTGAACTTTACTTCAAAGCTCAATTTGGCTTGCTCTTGTTCATGTTTGCTATCTGTTGTTTTTTTTTGTTCATTCAAATGGGGAAAGCGTGCATTTTTTGAAAGTGCACACTTCCCCCCGCCCATTGACTAAAGCATGAAAATGTGAATTTTTGCACAACTTTAACTTAAAGTTGTGCATTTTTAAGCTGTACATTTTAAAAAGTGCACATTTTGCCAATGTGAGTTTGGGAATTTGTGAACATTTTCAGAGAACATGCACGTTCATGTTTGAGATTGCAAATGGGGTATTTTTGAGTGATTTGTGAACTGAAACAAAATTTTCTTACATCCCTAGCATGCATAGGATTGCTCTGCACATCCCTTTGCCCCTCCTGCTACTGAAAACTTAAGTGGCAGCCCTATTTTGCTGCAATGTCTCTCTTCTTGTTTGTTTTCTAAAGGGCTTTTTAGCTACTTTTTTGCTGTGGTTACCAATAGTTGTCTTGGGGTAGGGTATAAATATAAGTAATTACATAGTGATCCTAAACACTATGCATGAGTTCAATGGGATTTATTTCCAAGCACGTCCATAGCATTACAGCACCAAGTACCAACTTCGCAGTACCATTTTTATTTTTATGAAGTGCTGACCTGGAATCATTATCCCCCCACCAAAAAAAGGAGATAAAAGAAAAGAGATCAGTGTAATAATGGCACATTTTTCATCACAAATGGCTAACTAATATACTAATGTGATACATCTAAGAGAGCTAAAAGAGAGTTGCCAGTACAGGACAATGAGGGGGGCGGATATTATTGCTTTTCTGGATACCAATATTTTTCCGATCGCTAGCCTTGCCTGTTATTGCTACTTCAGAAGATTGTGGTATTGTTCTCATTAGTCTAAACAGAGCTGTAGGGGAAACATCAGCTTTCAATTTTTACTTGCCATCCAGCATAGCCTGTTCCGGTATGTAAGCAACTTTTTAATTATAACAATGCATGTGAGATGGTGGTGATGGATAGATAATTGTTCTCTTATTTTGAATCCCATAGCAGAATACATACTAACAATAAAGGGTTTTGTTCACTTCTGATGGACTTTCTCTAAGATGGAGTCCTTTAATTCTGCAGTGCTTTCAAGAATAAATTCATTTCAGTTTGTTTCAGGCCAGAATTTGATCAGTCCACAACATGAAACTTGAACACAGGCTCAAGGTTCACACATTTTCAAGCTTGCAATGTGGTTTGCAGATAAAAGAAAAATGTGTTTGATAATGTGTATATGTGAAAAGTATGCATGAATGAAGTGTCTACTTTTGAAAAAAAAATGCGCACAAAAATCGCATACCACTGGAAACTATGCACACCAAAATACACACATAATGTTGTATGAACAACAAAAGCATGCAATCCAATAAGGATGTAAGTCGGGATGAGCTTTGAGGTGGAAATGGGAGAACCTTGATGAGTTCAAGATTTACAGATTTTCGCATCCCTATAAAAATTGTCAGAACAGCTCTAAGAATGATGCTGATGGACCCATGTCTGTCTAGCTCCATTCCACATTCTGTCATAGCACTTAGTGATTAAAGGTTTTCCTGCATTCATCTGTGGATCATCTCCACTCACATTGTATTTCCTGAATCCATCTATGAGCTGGTGGTTCACAGAGGGGTCCATAAAAAAGGCTCAATATTTCCAGAAGCCTCTGAGTGCCTGTGGCAGTTAGAAGTACTGGCAGCTGCTACTATCACTGCTGGAGAGCTCCCTTCTGGCCCTCTTAGAACTGCCACAATCAGTTGCCTGGCTTCCATCAGCAGAGGGGAACAAGAAAGTCACAGTGAAAAGAAGTCCTTTGTTTCCCTCTGTCAAAGGTAGCCAGGTGCTGCTGAAGGGTGAGTGGGCAACTTGTCTGGGCATTGAGAGGGCATGGAAAAGCACTCTCTGCTATAAAACCTGTTGGAACTGAGAAGCTGGAGGGGTTTTTACAGTCACTGAGAGGCTTCTGATCACATGTTGCTATAGGAACCACCCTGATGGTAATTCAACCCGAGATAAATACTAGATTTTGCACTTCATAAAAGTCTCCAGTTTGAGCATTGTGACTGATTCATTTTCTTTTGCATTTGCTCAATATCAATGAAGTGGCTAATTGAATGTTTAACGGGTAGGGGATAGACTTAGGCAAGGCTCTAATTCAGAGAAAGTTAGTGGAACTTATGTCCCATTGAAATCAATGGAGCACATTAGTTCCAACTAACTTGCCTGATTGATTTAAAGTGCCACTAACTTAAATGTCACTAACTTTCTCTGGCCAAGGAGATTTTAAAAGGATAAGAGAAAAATGTACATGAATATTTAGGAGTTATACAGCAGTTTCCCCAAAGCACTTCATACACATTGACTGGGTTCAGACAACATGATAACCCACACTCAAGGGTTGAGTATGGGTTGAGGGTGGTTTGTTGATGAACCATGGGTTGTTGTTGAAATGTGTGTTGTCTGAACCCAGCCACAGTAACAAACCATGGTTTGATAACCATGAACAGCCTATAGTTCATAACCCAACAACAAACCATGGGTTCTCTTCATGGGTTGTTCGTGGTTAACAAACCATGGTTTGTTAGTGTGGCTGAGTTTAGACAACAAGACAACCCACAGTTCAACTACAACCCACACTCAATCCATACTCAACCCTTGAGTGTAGCTTATCATGTTGTCTGAATCCAGCGATTATCATAGTAATCTTTACAATGGCCCTGCAAGGTAGGCCAGCACCGGTATGGTCATATTGCAGATTCAGAAGGCAGACTTGGCCTGACAGCTGGCAGTTGCTTTGCCTAAGGCCACCTTGTTGGTTAGAACATAGGAATTTGCCTTATACTGAGTTAAACTATTGGTCCATCCACCTCAGTATTATCTACACCAGTGGTGCAGAAACTCAGGCCAGAGGGCCAAATCCAACCCTCTGGGGTTCATGCCTCATTTCCCCCAACTGCCAGCCATTTGGTGGTTTCTCAGCTTTTGTGTGGTCTTTTCCCCCATTCTAAAAGGTTGAAATATCTATTCTAATGCTTAGTTATTGGCAGTAAGAGCTTGAAGCTAGAATATGTTGGTATTTGGGGTATTTTTGGCCCACCTGTTTTACCTTTTGCCTCATGCACAATTGGAAGTAGCCCCCAAGAGCTTCTCCAAAATGGTATTTAGCCCTCATGCTGAAAGAGGTTCAACACCCCTGGTTTATATTGACTGGTAGAAGCTCTCAAAGGTTTTCAGACAAGTGTCTTTCCCATGCATAGTATGTTCTCTACTACTGAGGGCCAAAGCAGACATAGATGTAGCTAGAGCTATATTTTCTTCTTTTTTTCATTTTACTCTAGTATAAGTGCAGGGGCCTGATCCAGATTAGGACCCTAGCATGGGGATAGCGGGACTTTAACCCTTGCCCCTGCTATGGGTCCAATCTCAAGTGGAGCCTTCACACCTACAATTTCTACTGTGAAATATTAATCAATTTGCTTTTATGGATCACTATTTTCAATAGAAATCACAGGGGAGGTGATCTGGATTGGACCCATATTGTGTGTGGAGGCAATGGTTAAAGCCCAGCAGTGGCTGGTGGCTCCAATGTCAGTGGGGTGGTGTATCCACTCCGGTTTTCAATCAGAACTTCAAAGGAACTCTCCGTGGTGCTAAACCTATTTTGGGGATATGGTTCAGCACCATGAATATCCCCACTGACATTGGAGCCAGCAGCCTCCACTGTTAAAGCCGCTTTACTGTTTACAGAACAGATGTCAGGTAATGCTCCAAAGAAAAGCAAGTGTGTCCATGTACAAGTAGTAGAAGAAAGGGTGCTTCCCCCCAAATTTGGGAAGTGGGGAATTGTCCCTTTGGCCTATGTTTTGGGGCAAGAGGCCATGTTTCCCTCCTGGAAAAGCGCATATCCCTTTCTTGAAGAAGAAGAAGAAGAAGAAGAAGAAGAAGAAGAAGAAGAAGAAGAAGAAGAAGAAGAAGAGCATAGTCAACATCTATGTCTGTTTCCATAAAGGTTGAACCTTAAAGACTTAGGTTGGGAGCCTCTTGACCTGAAATAAGGGCAACTACCAGCACACTCCCTATATACAGATTCTGACTCTATAGTCTAACACAGTGTTCTCCAACCTTGTGTCCCCAGATGTTTTTGGCCTACAACTCCCAGCTATGCTGGCTGGGGCATGCTGGGAGTTGTAGGCCAAAAACATCTGGGGACACAAGGTTGGAGAACAGTGGTCCAACACAATGGGGCATTTTTCTGGATTAAAACTGGAGGCTCTCGTGCTCAAAAAGAGAAAGCTTTTCTTGAATGGTTCTTAGAACAATGGACAGGCATCATCCTAGCAGTTGTGGTGGGACACAGGTGACTTTATTTTAGATCTTGTCCAACTTTGCCCTCTCCTTTGTCAACTCAGTCAGGGCCCAGGCATGGGACTATGCTTTCTGCATAATAGTGATACTTCTGGGATTCCCCTGTGTTTGTCATCAATAGTGTGGGATGCAACAGGGAATCCTAAAATGTCCTTACTCCTCATTTAGGAAGATGTCACTCACTGCCCATATGCTAGCAGAGAAGGGTGGAGATCATCAATGGTGCATTAGGGCCTTGCTCCAAGGGGTGCACAGTGCTGGATTCACCCAACATGGTGGTTTTACATTTTCAATTTCAACCATCCTGATAATACACTAATATGTCCCATTCCATAGTTCGAAATTAATTGGTCTAGCACAGACTTCTCCAGCTTGGTGGTCTCCAGATATTTTGGACCTGAACTCCTGGTATTCCTGAGCATTGGCCATGCTGGTTGGGGCTGATGAGAGTTGAGGTCCAAAACACCCAGATGGGAATCAGGTTGGGAAAGGCTAGTCTAGCATTAATGACCCAATCCACACACTTATTAGTTACTAAACAATATAATAAATTTCTTTTTTTATCCCAAAGTCACTCATATAGATACCCCTTCTTTTGTTCTAGAGTGGAACATCAAGCATAGCAGGATTGCGGTTATTACTGTCAAAAACGAAGACTAAAAGGCTTGCATGGTTAGATGCTTCCCATTCCTAAAGAAGAGTGCTACAACAATAATGAAAACCCCCAAGTGACACAATTTGCATCCTTGTGATGTTTACATTTTCAAAGCCCTTGCTTTAATTCTTCTTCGCTCCCTTCTGCTTTAACTGTGACTTGTAATTCCCTGAAGGTCTGAAGTGGAGAATGGAGAATGTAGGTGTGTAAATAGACTTAGGGTTTGAAGTCACACGTGGTACAGGGAATTTGCATAATTTGCAACTGCACAGTCTATCAACTCTAGACGTCTTCCGAGTTGGAATGGTTTTAATTACAGCTTCTAACTTCCCTTTTTGGATATCACTCCTCAGTAAAAACTTCAAAATGAAGCAGAGGCAGAAGTGAAATGGGAAAGCTTACGGTTCACTTTCTTTCTTAAAAGATATAACTACTTTCCAATCAAAAAGGAGATGCCAGTTATAGGATAACCGGCATCGGGAGGGCTAGATATTTAGGCTATGATGACCTGTGATAAATTCATTCAATTAACAACAAAACCCTTTTCAATTTAAAATGTGTGTTAAAGAGTTTTTAATGTTCACTCAAGCTCCAAAATGCCTGGGCCACACCCTTAACAGCTCCAAAATGCCAGGAAATTGGAGCTGTCAAGGGCCAGGGCCTTAGCAGACCTATCATTTAGGCAATATGCATATGGTATGGTATCCTAGGCTGTGAACAGTTCCAGCTTCACCACTACCTTGGGGCTGGATGGATGGCAGTGACAGAGCAGTGGACCTCAGTTCCGGATTTGTCTGTTTGCTGGAATCCATGCAGCTGAAGCTACCATTCCATGTTACAAGTACCCAAACAGCAATCAATACCATCCACATAGAATGACAGAGTTGGAAGGGACCTCGAAGAATACTTTGCAGGAAAATAATATAGAATAAAACATCCATCACTTAGCAAATTCTGCCTGAAATAGGGAGGCTGAGTTGTGATCCCTCCATTGCCAGTGTCTGCAATTAACTTGAGGAAAGGTGAACTCAAGCAAATCACAGTGGTAAAGAATTTAGCCATTTCCAAAGACAGATTAGATATAAATATAAAATTATATCAGTCATTGCCAGCTGATGATGCCAAACTCCACCTCCACCTGCCAGCATTTTGTGATCGGCTCTGCCGCTGCACTGCCATTTTCAGTTTTCTCAAGGGGGCCCTAGGGTAGAAACTTTGAGAACCCCTGGTTTAGAGTGTGGCGCTAATAACATCAAGTTTCACACTTCGATGCTTGTACAGGCCAACAGTTTTCAATGTAAGGATGTAAGGAAGCCATTTCTGCTGCTAAATTTACAGGTCCCAGAAGATACGTGAGGAAATAAGCCATTGTAATAGGCCCCGGATGACCCTAAAAAGCTGCGCTTGCCAGCAAAGAGGAGATTGAATAGAGGCAGTGAGGTGTTGTTTCTTTGCTGCTCTCACTGCCCCTAAATATACCTGCCTATAGGCACATACCAGGGATCGATTGCATCCACTAGGAGTTTTTCACAGAAGACAAAGCCAACCGACTCATTTCTCATCCAAATAGTCTCAAATAAAATAAATTATTTAATTAATTTGTATGCCAACCCAGATCATTCCAAATCAGTAGTTGTTCTTAAATTGCTGCTAATTTGAAATCTCTCACTGTCCCTTATCCACTTTTCTTTCCCCCTCCCCACTTCTTTCTCTTCCCCTCCTCTTGGAAAATTGCCCCCACCACATGCAATGAAGCTTAAAAGAAACGCTTCCAATGGCTGCAATGGAAGGGTTTTTCTTTTCCTAAGCTTAATTGCCATGCAGGAGGGAGGGTGGGGGACATGCAGAGAGGAGAGAGTTAATTCTTCTCAAATGGGATCCACTTGGAAATCCTCCCTGCTTACCAATTCAGCTCAGGAAGAAAAAAAAAGAACACCTCTCATTGGCACCAGTGGGTGGGGTGTGTGTTTTATAAGCTTAATTGCCATGTAGGCAGATTGGGGGGGGGGGCAGGGTTCAGCATGTGGGTAGGATTAACCCTTCCCTTCTCTGCTGCAATCCCCCTTGAAAATTGCCCCCTGCATAGCAATTAAGCTAAGAAAAGAAATATTCCATTGGCATCAATGGAGACTCAGAGCTCTGGGGAAAAGGTCTGGGGCCCAGGGCAATAGATTCAGGGCTGAGGCCCCACTCAGGCCTAGCAATGCCCTTGCCTGAGGGACCCCATAGGCCAGAGGCCATGGGACAAAGCAGCAGTCCCCCAGCAGTGCACCACCTTCTAGGAGTGCTCAGCCAGGTAATTTATTTATTTATTTATTTATTTATTTATTATATTTATCAATCGCCCATCTGGCCGGTCACCCGGCCACCCTGGGCGATGTACAATTAAAATACAATAAAACACAATAAAATATAATAATTAAAACAATATAAAAAATTCTCATTAAAAACCTAACCCACCCCATATTCCCGCCTGAACAGCCATGTTTTTAATGCACGGCGGAAGCTCATCACGGAGGGGGCATGGCGAAGGTCACTAGGGAGGGAGTTCCATAATGTGGGGGCCGCCACAGAGAAGGCCCTCTTCCTAGTCCCCACCAGCCTGGCTGCTCTGGCTGATGGGATAAGGAGAAGGCCGTCCGTGGCAGACCTTGTTGAGCGGCCTACTTGATGTTGCTGGAGGCGCTCCTTGAGATAAGCTGGGCCGGAGCCGTGTAGGGTTTTACAGGTCAAAACCAACACCTTGAATTCGGCTCGGCAAGCAACTGGTAGCCAGTGCAACTCTTTAAGCACTGGCGTGATGTGATCACGCCGGCGGCTGCCCTTAATCAGGCGAGCCGCCGCGTTCTGTACCAGCTGAAGCTTCCGGACCATCTTCAAGGGTAACCCCACGTAGAGCGCATTACAGTAGTCTAGGCGAGAGGAGACCAAGGCATGAACCACTGATGGGAGCAGGTGATTAGGAAGGTAGGGGCGCAGCTGCCGTATCAGATGGAGTTGATACAGCGCCACCCGGCTCACAGCTGCCACCTGAGCCTCCATGGACAGCGGGGAGTCTAGAATGACCCCCAAGCTGCGAACCTGGTCCTTCAGGGGTAGATGTACCCCATTCAGCACCAGGTCAACATCCCCTAACCTTCCCTTGTCCCCCACCAGAAGTACCTCGGTCTTGTCGGGGTTCAGTTTCAGCATGTTCCTTCCCATCCACTGACTCCAGGCACTTGGACAGGGTCTCAATGGCCAACCTCGGTGAGGACTTAAAACAGAGGTAGAGCTGCGTGTCATCCGCATACTGATGACACTGCACCCCAAACCTCCTGATGATAGCTCCCAGCGGCTTGAGGTAGATGTTGAATAACATCGGGGAGAGGATGGAACCCTGCGGCACTCCACAAGTGAGCAGCCGAGGGTCCGAAGCCTCCTCCCCGAGAACTACCCTCTGATACCTTCCAGAGAGGAAGGACCGGAACCACTGCAATACAGTGCCTCCCAAGCCCAACCCCTCCAGATGGTCCAGGAGGATACCGTGGTCAACGATATCAAAAGCCGCTGAGAGATCGAGGAGGACTAGAAAGGAGCATTCGCCCCTATCCAAAGCCCTCCTCATATCATCCACCAAGGCCGTCTCCGTCCCATGTCCAGACCTGAAGCCCAACTGGCACGGATCCAAATAATCGGCTTCATCCAAGTGTGCCTTCAACTGAGCACCCACCACCCGCTCGATCACCTTGCCCAGAAATGGTAAATTGGAGACTGGGCGAAAGTTGTTTAAATCCTTGGGATCCAAGGAGGGCTTCTTTAGAAGCGGTCTTATTACTGCCTCCTTGAGGGCTGATGGCATCACTCCCTCCTCGAGGGAGGCATTCACCACCGCCTTGATCCCCTCACCCAGTCTCTCCCTGCAGCTCATGATGAGCCAGGATGGGCAAGGGTCAAGCAAGCAGGTGGTCGGCCTCACAGATGAAAGCACCTTGTCCACTTCATCAGAAGGAAGAAGCCGAAACCGATCCCACAAAACCGGTCTGCCATTGGCCTCCTCCCGCTCACTCCCTGTGTCCACGACGTACGATATCCCACTCCTAATCCGATCGATTTTATCTGCGAAGTGCTTCGCTAAAGCCTCACAGGAGGCTTTTGACTGTTCCAGTGGGTCCGGAGCGACTGGACCGACCAGACTCCGGACCACTTGGAACAGCCTCCTGGGGCAGCACTCTGCAGACGCAATGGAGGCAGCATAGAAATTCTTTTTTGCTGCCTTCACCGCCACCCGGTAGGCTGAAGATGCAGCTCTAACCCGTGTTCGATCGTCTTCGGAGCGGGAATTTCGCCATCGGCGCTTTAGCCTTCTCACCTCTTGTTTCAGAGCTCGCAGCGACGGAGTGAACCATGGCGCCGCGCGAGCTCTGTTTAGGCGAAGAGGGCACTTCGGGGCAACTCGGTCTAATGCCCTGGTGATTGCAGCATTCCAGTCATTCACCAGGGTCTCGACCGAGCTACCGTTTGTGTGCTCCAATTCCCCAAGCGCGTTCAGGAATCCATCCGGATCCATAAGACGCCTGGGGCGGACCATTCTAATAGGTCCCTCACCCCTGCAGAGGGGTTGTGGCACCGAGAAATCCAACCCCACCAGATAGTGATCTGACCATGACAAGGGCGTGGTGGATATACCCCCGATCTCCAGATCATTTCCCCCCTCTCCGGAAACAAAAACCAAGTCCAGTGCATGACCGGCTACATGGGTAGGTCCAGTTAATACAGGGTGCAGCTCCCAGGAAGCCATGGTCTCCATAAAGTCCCGAGGTGCCCCAGTGAGGGGCACCTCGGGACCCGAATGCACGTTGAAGTCCCCCAGCACCACTAGCCTGGGGGACAACACACGCACATCGGAGACCACCTCCAGCACCTCGGCCAGGGAGTCTGTCGTGCAGCGGGGTGGACGGTACACGAGCAGAATCCCCAGGCTGCCCTTTGGACCCAACCTCCAGTACATGCACTCAATAAACTTGGTCTCCCGGAGAGGGAGTCTGGTGAGGACCAAGGACTCCCGGTAGATAACAGCCACTCCCCCTCCCCATCCCCCAACCCTTGGCTGCTGGGCATACGAGAAACCAGCCGGACACAAGGCCGCCAGAGTTGGAGCAGCGGCCTCATCCAGCCAGGTTTCCGTAACACATGCCAGGTCCGCACCCTCATCCATGATCAAGTCATGGATGAGAGATGTTTTTTGGGTAACGGACCTGGCATTGCACAACAGCAAACGCAGGGTGGGGGGAGGAGCAACACATCCCCCAGTTATCCCTTGGCTCTGGGCAGGCCCGGAACAAGGGATAGATATTAAGCATCGATCCCTTATTCCCCTTACTTGGCGTGGCCTGCCCCTAGCGCTCTGCCAGCGCCTGCCGCTCAACGTTGGTACCGTTTGCCCCCCAGAACTCCCCCCACTCGCTTCCGCCAGTCAGGCGGGAGACCCACCCCTAAAATCAACCCCTAAAAAGCCCCAACCCTTCAAAAAGGAAGGGCCTCTTTAAAACTCCCAGCCCCACCTATATCCCCAACAGCAGGGGGACAGGCCCTTGCCCTCGTGCCACCCCCAAAGTGGCTCCCCCAAAGGGGCCTGGTCTTTCTGGCCCCACAATCAAGCAGCTGCAGGTGGGGCAAGGCGGCTCCCGGCTGAGCCCGGGCCTGCAGGGGGCAGGCAGCAGTCCCACAGGTGCGGTGGGGTGGGGTGGCCTCGCACAGGCGGCGGCAGCAGCAGCAGAGCTGGACCCACCTGCCTGGCTTGCTCTTCTCCCCGGCAGTGGCGGTGAGGAGATGCCCAGGTCAGCTGGGGCCTGGTCTTTATAGTCCCCTTCCAAGCAGCTGCAGGTGGGGCAAGGCAGCTCCCGGCTGAGCCCGGGCCTGCAGGGGGCAGGCAGCGGTCCCACAGGTGCGGTGGGGTGGGCTGGCCTCGCACAGGCGGCGGCAGCAGCAGCAGAGCTGGACCCACCTGCCTGGCTTGCTCTTCTCCCCGGCAGTGGTGGTGAGGAGATGCCCGGGTCAGCTGGGGCCTGGTCTTTATAGTCCCCTTCCAAGCAGCTGCAGGTGGGGCAAGGCAGCTCCCAGCTGAGCCTGGGCCTGCAGGGGGCAGGCAGCAGTCCCACAGGTGCGGTGGGGTGGGCTGGCCTCGCACAGGCGGCGGCAGCAGCAGCAGAGCTGGACCCACCTGCCTGGCTTGCTCTTCTCCCCGGCAGTGGTGGTAAGTCAGAACCCCTGCAACACAGTGTCATTAAGGGTGCAATCCCATGCATGTTTGAACAGAAAAAAGTCCTACAACTCCCAGCATTCCCCAGCCAGCATGGCTAGCTGGGGGAATGCTGGGAGTTTTAGGATTTTTTCCATCTAAATATGCATGGGATTGTGCCCTAAGTAGTCCCATACTGGCCAAATGCTCCAGAAGGGTATCATGGTCAATAGTATGGAATATTGCTGTGGCCCAGCATAACCAAAAGGTATATGCTCCCCCTGCCTAGTTCCTGGTGTAGATCATCCACCAAGGCAGTTTCAGTCCCCAAACCCCAGGGATTAAAGAAAGGAAGAATGCCTCCATTGACTCCAATGGAAACTTTTTTCTTTTTTTAATCCTCACATGGGGTTGGGGTGGAATTTTGGGTAGTTCGGGGAAGGTTTAATCTGCCTCTCCCAGTGTGCATTGGTTCTGATCCAAACTGGGGCCACAAAGTTACTCTAAAGTAAAGAAAATCAAGGTAAGGCTCAGCTACATGCTACACAATGAACACACAGAGCGTATAGTTTGACCCTCAGATGGAAGGAATCAGCGTATAACAGAGAAGCACACTGCAATACGGTTGGCGAGTAACCTTCACTCAAAATAATATACGAGTCACTATGTAGATTCAGGAACAGGAAATACAGCTATCTTGAAGCACAAAACTTGGCTACTGCCCGCTTTTTTTCTTCCTAACCTAAAGCAACGTCCTTCTTCCACTCTTAACAAAATCCCCCAAAGCTGAGGAATATATTCCTCAGTCTACAAACACTGACTCAACCTCTTCCTTTACCTAAGCCAGCACATGCCTCTCAACTTTACTGCCCTCTACTGGTCATAACCTACTTCGTTGCCTTGTTTACAAGCTGATTCCCACATGCTTTTTCTTTTTGTACACTGCAGTATTATACATCATGTACAACACTATCCTGTGCATGTTTACATGGAAGCAAACCCCTGCTGGGAATGGGTTTTCCTTCCATATAAGTGTGGCGTAGTGGTGAGAGTGTTGGACTGGGACTCGGGAGAACTGGGTTCTAGTCCCCGCTCGGCCATGAAACCCACTGGGTAACTTTGGGCCAGTCACTGACTCTCAGCCTAACCTACCTCACAGGGTTGTTGTGAGGATAAAATGGAGAAGAGGAGGAGGAATAGATTTTGTAAGCCGCCTTGGGTTCCTCGCAGGAAAAAAGGTGCGGTATAAATATAATAAATAAATAAAATAAATAAATAAGTGTGCATTAGATTTCAGCCTTACAGTGCAATCCTCTCCATGTTTACACAGAAGACCCACTGTATTTAATGGGGCTTACTCCCAGGTAAGTGTACAGAAGGTTGCACTGTTAGCCTTCTCATTAGTGAAAATAAACCAAGGAATGAGATGGGCCTAAAACAGTGGGGCAAGAGAACACTATACCAATGGTGGGGAACCTCACTCCCAGTGGCCAAATCCAGCCCTCTGGGGTTCCTCAGATGGCCCCACCTGCTTTCCCCCAAAACAGTAGAGGCTGGTGGCTCCAGTGTCAGTGGGGCCGTGCGTCCACTCTGGGATTCAGCCTGAACTTTTAAGGAGCTATCCATGGTGCTGACTGCTGAGCCCTGTGCCCCAAAATAGCTTTACCACCATAGATAGCTCCTTTAAAGTTCAGACTGATACCGAGAGTGGATACACTGCCCCACTGACATTGGAGCCCCCAGCCATGGCTGCTCCAACCACCAAATGTTTGGTGGTTTCCCAGCTTTACCAGTTCTTGTTTTTGTTTGTTTATTTCCATTCTAAAAGGTTAAAATGCCTCTCCCAGGGTTTAGTTAATGCCGTAAGAGCTGGTATACAATATGCTGGTTATTTATTTATATTTTTGGCCTTGCCCCCTTTACCTTTGTCCACCCCACCCCACCCCCTAGAATGTGGGCCCCAACAGCTTCTCTAAAATTGAACTCAGCCCTCGGACTGCTGTACACAAATGATTAAAAAGGCAATTTCAGAATATAGCAGGTTTCCCTTCTTCAAAGAAAACTATGAATGACAGAGGAGATAAAATGGATGGCCCTTGACAGCTTTCTTAATGAGGTGCTATTGGCATGGGGTGAAGCTGGGGAGAACTGGTGAAAAAACAACAACACATGTATGGCTCACAGGTGACTGTAACATCTCCTTGCCCTCTGCAAAAAGGATGGGCCAGTAATCACACCTCTCTCTGATTAGAATAGCTTGAAGATATTGCTTGATATGTTGGTGGCAGAACTGGGCAACAGCTACAAGGGTGGGGAAGAAGCATTGGGATTTTTCCATGGAGAGAAGGCATGACAGCGGAGGAAGGAGTGGGACAGATAAAAAGCAATGGGCCACTGAAAGAGAGAGTGTTCAACATAGCAATTCTGTTAACTGTAGCCACAGTGATAAAAGTGCAGAAAGGCAAGTTAATGAGCTAATTAATGGGTACTGTGCTAATGATGATGGAAATGTGTAGCTCTCAAGGAAGGAAGTGAAACTGTGTTAAATCTTCTGGTTTTCACATTTTCATTTGTTATTATCAGAAAGACAGAAGAACCCAAAAGGGCACTTTCAGGTGCCCCTTCCCATCCATTAATGGAGAAGAAGGAAGGGAAATTGGGCTGTAGGAAGCAAGGGAACACCAGCTAATATATTCATATTAGACCTAACAGCTAAGCAAAGGCAGAACTTGTTGAACTTATACATAATGATGAGCATGTCTAAAGCATGGATTCAAGGCCACAGAGAAGCACTTTTTCTAGCACTGGAACAGTGGTTAATTATACTGAGATGTCACAGGCTTACATTCAGCTTTGAGCAGAAAATGGGTTGCCAACTATCCATTATTGTACAGGTCCAACC
The DNA here is from genome assembly GCA_021292165.1 of Shinisaurus crocodilurus. NCBI lineage: Eukaryota > Metazoa > Chordata > Lepidosauria > Squamata > Shinisauridae > Shinisaurus > Shinisaurus crocodilurus. Next base: position 123,595,423 of record CM037880.1, on the reverse strand, counting down.
AGTGAAACCACATTCAGCTTAGGGTATCCACTTATGAATCACAAAGAGAGAGAGAGAGAGAGAGAGAGAGAGAGAGCATCACCAAAAAAGAGGACACCAATTGGCATAAAATTTGCATAGGCTAATGTGTATGTATAGATGCAAATTTAGAAATAGTTATTAAAATTTAAATAGAAATACAGGACATCTCACACTAGTGTGGAAGACTGTGACCAGGTGAACTGCGTGCCTCGTTCAGTCTGCAGTCCAGGTGCCGTCAATGGGCAATTTCAAGGCCCAGCTCTTCTTTCCTTATCTTTATACTAGACTGGACAGCCCTTCAGAGGACACCTTCAAAATAGAGGACTGTCATCTGTAAAAGAGGACACGTGGCTAACCCAAATTCAGGTCGGTAACTGTGGTCATAGGAAGCTGTCTTCTAGTGACTCAGACAATTGATCCATCTAGAGCATTGTCTACACTGACTGGTGTGGCTCACCAGGTTGTCAGAAAGGAATCTTTCGAAGCCCTATCTGGAAATACTGGGGATTGAACCGGGAACATTTTGCAAGCAAAGCAACTGCTCTGCCTCTGAGTTACGGCCTTTCCCGAAATGCTGGTGCACCTAATAGCCATGCCCACAACGGTTGTTTGCCATTGACTAGTCAGACTCCACCTCTGACCTCAGATTGCTTCAGGGTCTGCTCAGGACCCACCAGAATCCAGGAGACTCTGACCCCCAAGCTGCTGAGTTCAACTCCTGGCCAACCTTGGTTCTAGCCATCTCCTCTCTCTGTCCAGCTTTTCCACTTGGTCCAGCTCAGGGGCTGACCCCTGAGCTGGACCAAGTGGAAAAGCTGGACAGAGAGAGCAGATGGCTAGAACCAAGGCTGGCCAGGAGTTGAACTCAGCACCTTTGAGATGAATCTTTGACCATTTGATTCTTGACACTCCCACAAAGATGGCCAACCTTTCATCAACAAATTCATCTTATCATGTGTTGCAGTTTAGTAGCAGTCTGCATTCCAAAATGATGCTAGTGTGCTTAATATGGAAGAGTCATGGAGGCTCAGATCCTAGTAACAATAGCTTCTGAAACAAGCTCATATAACCTATACTGAATACTATCAAGGACTGGCTGTATCACAGGGGTGTGGGATCTCATACCTGGGGGGGGCAAATCCGGCATTTCTGGAGTCCCAATCTGGCCCTTTGGGGTTCCCCAGAAGGCCATGCCCCTTTCTCTTGGACCCACCCCCTTTCCCACGATCATCAATCATTTGATGGTTTCCTGGTTTTTGTGCATTTTTCCCCATTCTAAAAGGTTGAAATATATCCACAGTGGATCATAATTAAGCACCTGTCAAAGCAACCTGGCCACGTAAGCATCATTAGAAGTATTTTTTCCCCTCCATTGGTGAGGAAGACTGATTAATTGGATAGGTAGATACAATTCTGTTTTCTGACACATCCACCTATAAACAAGAAACATAAGGGAAGTTTAACTTCAGCTTCTGGCTGAGTCCTGGCTCACAAACATCATTGCATCTCTCCTCACAAAAATGGCATCTTTTAAAATAGTGTTTGGCTGATTAAAAAGAAGAGATGTCCTGCCTGAAGGCTATACCTCTTGACCTGAAAAGCCATGCCCTTAACCTGTGGGGTCTGGCTCTGGTGAATGCATTCAGTAAGCACATGCTCAGAGGTACTGCTATCTCCTGCCACAATGCAGGTGAAGACAAAAATTGGTTTCAACTAATGTTTCATATTGGAAACTCTTGATACAGGGTGAGACACCAAATAAGCCCTGGGCCAAATTAAGCACTGAGTCTGGTGCTTGATGCCAAATATGTTGTGGTGACAAAAATAATAACTGGAGGATATTTTTTTATCTGCTCCTCCTGACTCAGGTTTATTCTCTCTCTCTCTCTCTCTCTCTCTCTCTCTATATATATATATATATATATATATATATATATATATAAGCCTCTACTTGGGTATCATATGGTACTGAATACTCATGGACTATGTTTACTATAGTGTAGTGGGTTACAAGTTGTGCAGGCCTTGGGATTGCCAATTATTTTGCTGACCTCTGCTCTTGTCCCTATAACAGCAGCTCGATCTACATACAATGGTGCTTGTTTCTATGGTGTAAAAAAAGATTCAGCTGCTGATTGCTGCAGACCAAGCTTCTGTTGAAGTCAGATGAGCTGGTGAGGGTGTGTTGTTGTTGTTTTCCTGCTCAGTTGACAAGCCTTGTAGGCTTGCATTAAGAAAGGCTGATGGCTTGATCTAGGTCAAGGGTGGGCAACTTGTAGGCCTCCAGATGTTTTGGCCTACAACTAGGGGTGGGCGACCCACCCAGCACTTGACTCGTGGTGGGACTTCTGGGTCCCCAGCTCTACATTGTTTACGTAGAAAATAGCATAAAATACGTTAAAAACATCTGCAATTTGCGCAAACTAGGCTGCGATTTGTGCAAATTATGCAAATCACAGCCGAATGTATCTTATGCCATTTTCTACGTACACAACGTAGCACTGGAAACCAGAAGTCACTTCCCTGGCTCGGCTCATGATAACGCAAGTCGAGCTGGGGGAAAGATAGGGTGAGCGTAGCTTGGGGAGGGGGGTTGAGCCTGGTGAGTTCGCTGGACTTCCACCCCCCAATCAAGCTCCACACACATCCCTACCTACAACTCCCATCATCCCTCAACCTTGGCTATGTTGACAAGGACTGATGGGAGTTGTAGGCCAAAACATCTGGAGGGTCACAAGTTGCCCACCCCTGATCTAGGCAAGAAGGGGGGGGGGTTTCAGAAGAATTCTCCTTTCCAAAAATGTGAATGCAATCCTATGTAAATTTATTCAGAAATAGGCCCTACTGTGCTCAGCTGTGGCTATTCCTATATAAGTGTGTATAAGACTGCAGTTTTCATATTCTGCATGTGGTGCATGGTCATTTTGCTTTTTCCCAGAGAGTTCAGGCATAAAGATCAACAGCTTCCTAGTTTCTCGTCTGTTCCCTTTATCAAGTGGCTAATATACTATAGTTCAAACCACCAAAAATGCATTTTAATTTGGTCTGTGACATTCCCACCCCACCCCACTCGCTGCCCACTTGAAACCTTAAGATTTCAAATTTTTTAAAAAGTTTATCTTTTGGAATTTTGCTCTCAAAACTAGGTCACAGTGACTTCTAGAGGGCTTAGCTTGAAGAAAATCACTTTGCCTCCAGGAGATACAAATCTTAATGAAGAGAGCCAAAAATGTCTTACTCTATAGAATAGGTTTATTACTGATTTATCAGTTCATTATCCCCCTAATTTATAAATCTGGAAAATCTGATTAACTCTTTTACTATCCTTCTGTCATCATCTACCAAACACCACATTCAATTCGCTAACAGATTGAAACTCTACAGAGACCAAGCTCAGTTTAAAGGGGAAAAAGAAAAGGGCTCCTCAGGTCTGTAGAAGGAAGCAAATGTTTAAACAGGTATCAGGAGATTTAGAACACTGTCGTATTAATTTAAAGTCATGTTTATAACCCATCATTAAGATGTTTTGGGCTGCCATTTGTAGGTTCTAAAACTTCAGTCTGGACAGATCACTACCCCATTAGCAAATTCCATGTTAGGGGTCATTAGAAAAGGATAGGCCATTATATGTATTTGCATATGTATATGCAAAACATGCATATGTGATGCATGTTTTGATGGGAGAACTGCATCACAAAATTCAGAGAACTGTGAACACTGAAGGATAACTGTGTTTTGGCTTGTATATTAGCTTGGGAAGTGTCTGCATTAAAAGACGAAGGGAATGAATTTCTCCCCCATCCCCCAGCCACAGCACATCTGTTGCTGTAGATTAGCCTGGCAACTTTTCCATATTTTGCAACATATTCTGCAACCTGCATAAATTATGCAAATTAAGCAAGTGCCCTGGATTTCTCTTTATGTTGCATGATTTATTCATATTTTGTTTTCTACAAGTCATAGTACAATTTGGGGAACTACAACCCAAGCCCTGATGGCTGGAAAGTCTTCTCAGCCTACTTTCAGACTGCTGATATTTTCCTTGGCATGGCACTTTCAAGCATATCTTTTCAACAATATGGGCTAGAAACCTGCTTTTGAAAAGAAAATTAGTAAACTGAGTCTGAGATTCCCAAGCAGCTGAATTGTGATGCACCTTTGCTGTGCTTGTGTGAATTTGGCCTACCGGTATATATATCTAGGTTCTGTGGTTATGGCCTATGCATAGCCACTGTTTTATTTATTTGTTTCTTTGTTTGTTTTACATTTCAGTGTTAAATGTGGCAGAGGCTGTTCATTTTAGCAACGATACAAGGCCTGCTGTTCAATGTTATGTCGTCTTAGCAGTGGAAGAAATGCAAGCTGCTGCCAAGCCGCCTGTTTATTTAGCTTCAATTAAAGGACGAGGCAGTGCTTGGCCAACTTTGCCATTTCCATCGATATGAATAATGAATTATTTTAAATGCCACTTTGATTTTTTGATGAAAAGCAACCCTTAAAAATTTATAAATAAGCATGCATAATGTCTGGTCCAATTACTTTAAATACAATTTCCCTCAATGTTGGCTAATGCATCCCTTATGTATTTCTGGTCAATAATTTCTAAGTAGATGGCTTTAGAATTCCCCCTCCCCTTGTTTTTATTGGAAGTTCATATTTCAATCTTGTCCTTATTCTATGGTTACAAATGAAAAGAAACAAATTACCCAGCAATCTCAATGGATTGTCCACAAACATTTTAAATCACAAGTTCCATGACAAAAGCACTTTTTAAAATGCAACGATCAGAGCATGTTGCTTTTAATAATTCTAAAGTAGATGTTCAAAGGTTTGATTGAATATATTTTGTCTCCCTTCTGCTTGATTTGTTGGAATTAAAATGAAACATGAGCAGAAATGCTACTGGTTTGTAACTGCCATGCTCTCCAATGTGCTTTACTCAAGTGTTGTGCATTCTCTTCACTGGGACACCTTAGCTCAGCCTTCCCTAACCCAGTGCCATCCAGATGCATTGGACTTCAATTCTCATCAACCCCAACCGACATGGCCAATGGTCAGGAATGCTGGGCATTGTAGACCAACTCATCTGGAGGGCACCAGGCTGCAGAAGGCTCCCTTAGGTAATATTTCACTAATGGAGGGATTCTTGGAGTTGGACTAGTATAGAACAGGGATGGGGAACATCTGGCCCAGGGGCCAAATTTGGATGACCAGGCCATCCCATGTGGCCTGTGGGGCCTTGGGTGAGCCCCACCCCCTCTCCAAAGGGAGTCCCTCTCAGTGCAGAGAGGCGTTGTGCTTCTCTCTGCAGGGAGAAAGGTAAAATGGGCATGGGGCGGGACTTGATGACATTAGGGGAGGTCGTGGGGCTTAGGAGTGGGGTCCCCCCACCATTATCATCCAGTGCCCAGAACAAATTCACTTCACACCTGGCATAGAACTATGATATGCGCATCACAGAGCTGCCAGACCTCATATCTCTCTTTGTAATCTATGAATGAGGACTTGCTCTGTTTCCCCCTTGCAAACTGAAGTTGGATCGAATAGGCCATGGAGCTGGGATTTTTCTGTGATGGTACCCTTATTGTTCAACCTACTTACTGTGGCTTCTTTCCTTATATAGAAAGATAGATAGATAGATGGATAGATAGATAGATATTCCAGAGGGTCTAAAAGACACTGGCAAGATTTGGAGTGAACTCAGGCAAAATTACTTGGCTTTGTATATCATTCTATGGAAATCTGAGAGAAAGGGGAGGGCTATCAATTTAATAGCTACAATTAAAAGGTGGTAAGTAGATACATTCAGTTGAATGATAGCTAATACATGTTGGGTAATAGCTAGCCCAGGATAGATTTATCACCTCCTAGCTTGGAATAATTGCCTGAGGCAAATGATCCATGATGATTGATCACATGATAACTGACAATGGCAGTTTCACATGTTCAGGTTAGTAAGCAGAAGCTATAATTATCAGTTGAGTGGATCTTAAGAGACTCCCTCCAGTATTCAGCCAAAGAGACAAGTTGGTGCTAAAATTCTGGCCTTTGAATGTGTAGGAAAAATTACCTTTTGGGCTTACTTAGAAACCACCAGCATTGTTGGTTGCATCGATACAACATTCTATTGACGGGGTTGGCAAGCTGGTGCCCTCCAGATATTTTGAACTACAACTCCCATCAATCCCAGCTAGCATGGCAATAGTCAGGAATTATGGGAGTTCCAGTCCAAAACATCTGGAGGTTCCCTATCCCTGTTCTACCAACATCATAAGAACGTATCTACAATCTGTCAAGCATGGTAACAGGCGTTGGCTATTGTGGTATTTTATGGAACCTCCTATCCATTTGCACTAATAATGAATGCTGACTCCACAACTTGCCAACTTGTGTGACCCTCCAAGTTAAATGCAGCCCACCGGTGATGTATGGCATGTGATTGGAGCTCAATAAAATTCCTGCTTTTGCTGCCTTCCTGGTACTGAAAAGGGATTGTTAAGGCCATGCTTGAGAGTTGCGTTGAGTCTGGTGGGTGACAAGTTGTGCACACCCATCCTAGAAACAGAGGTCAGTAATCACAGGAGCCAACAGACATCAGTTGCCCAATGACGAGAAGGACACATGACCTCAGTCAGGAGTGGAGTATCTCTTTCAGCTGGAGAGATAAATTCCATTTTGGAGAAGCTCCTGGTGGCCACATTCCAGTGGTTGGTGGGGCCAAAGGTAAAGGGGGCAGAAAAGGCAAACAGCGTGGGGCCAAAATAATTTAAAACAAAACACCCAACCCCAGCATATTTTAGCTAAAAGCTCTTACTACAGTGTGAGCCAGCGTGGCGTAGTGGTTAGAGTGTTAGACTGGGTCTCAGGAGATCCGGGTTCTAGTCCCCGCTCGGCCATGAAACTCACTGGGTGACTTTGGGCCAGTCACTGAATCTCAGCCTAACCTACCTCACTGGGTTGTTGTGAGGATAAATTGTTGTGAGGATAAAATGGAGAGAAGGAGAATTATGTAAGCCACCTTGGGTTCCTTGCAGGAAAAAAGCCGGGGTATAAATATAATAAATAAATAAATAAATCTAAGTCTTAAGAGAGGCATCGCAACCCCTTAGAATGTGGGGGAAACTGCACAAAAGCTGAGAAGCCACCAAATGACAGGTATCGCGGGAAAGGGGGCAGGTGAAGGAAAGGGAGCAGGACCATCTGGGGAGCCCAAAGGGCTGGATTTGGCACCCAGGCATGAAGTTTACCATCCCTGATCTCAATATTCTTTAGTCTCATTTAAGGCAGCTTCACAGGACCAAAACAGAGGTTACTTTAAATCCTTTTGCAGCTGCATCCTTTTTTTCCTTCATTTTTTTACTCTAGAGTAGGCACAGTGGGCCCAATCCAGATCTTAATCTTAAGAGCCCCCTCTGCCACCATGCTAGGATCCCAGTCTGACTTGGGCCTCCTGTGCTTACTGACTCTAGAACATTAAAAGAAAAGAAAAGATGTAGCTACTAGATACGGATTTAAAGTAATGTCTCTTCTGGTCCCCAGATCGTGGTAGCCCACATGTAATCTCTGCTGGAGCAAAACAGTTCACACATCTGGCAACTTCAAGCAAGTGTGTCACAACTTTGAGCTCCAGTGGTGTTATCCAGTGGGCTCGCTCCTTGGATGACTGCATGGAGACCATTGTGGTATGTGAACTGACGCTTGGACAAAAGCTAAATTAATAGGGGTAGTGTGTTGAATGAATCTAACTACTTCCTTCGTCAACCATGTTCCCATTCCATGCTACAGATGCCCATAAAACCTTTGACTGAGTTTCTTTCATCCTTATTAGTAGACATGTAGTCACGAGTTCATATACAATAAGCTGCAGGGCTTCTATTGAATGCATAAGCCATTATTTTAGCCTCTGCTCTGGCAAGCTGGGTTGAACTTTTTGATCCTTTGGTGTATGATCTTCCCAAGGGATTCTAGCTATTCATAGTAAATGTAATTGCTGACAAAATCCCTATGCAAGCAGTGCAGTGAATGGCTCCATGATTAGTAACTACTACTAAAGATGGTCCTCAAAGACCTTCTGATTATGATTGTCACAACAAGTGAAAGCTTTAGCCTGTGGGAGCCAATTTGACTACTCAACCAAAGGTTCAATTAGCCCCTTTACTGATGCAAATTACTAACAGCATAATCTCATACTGGGCATTGCACAATGTGTTATTTGTACCATTCCACAAAGCAGGATAAACATGCATTCAATTTCAGAATTTAACCAGCGGGAAGTAACAATCTCTATAGTACAACTGATATTTTCAAGGAACCTTGCATCCAAATCTAAATTTCCAACAGCATTTACAGAGTTGGGGTCAGTACATGTGACAGATGTAGGTGGCTATGATGGGGCAAAGTAAATTGGAAGTTTTGAAAAGCTTAAGCTTCTTCCCTGCAGACAAGGTATGATATAATCATTTCAAGATTTTTATTTATGTTTTTAAGTAGGCCAACAAAATATTTTCTCCTTCTGATATTCATGGGTAAGACATTCACAACAACAACAAAAATGTCAATCACTATGTCTATGATATGCAGGGAGATAAGCAGAAAGAAAACCCATTCAAAATCTGATTAGGACAATTAGAAAGTTTTCCCCCCAGGGATATTATATATCTAAGGATCATCACAGTTAGGTTCAAAGGAGAGATCTTTCAATGCATAAAGGACAAACTAGTATTCTAGATGTTTATGGACTGTTTATGGACTGTTGTGTTTTTGGCATGCTAAGCTGCTTGTAAAAATGTTTGCTTTCAATATGGCACCTTTCTATATTACTGTCACCATTTCACTTATGGGAGTCAAGGAAGTGGGGAATGGTTCATAGCATGACAAAACACTGATAGAATAGCTTGCTTTCGATGTATCACTTAAAAATGGATTTGCATTATATGAACAAGCCTTGGGCTCGCACATTCCTCCCTCCCCTCACTTATTTGTTTATTTACATGTCTATAAACTACCCAAAAGCCAAATTTCTCTGTTCACAAAACAAAATTTAAGACCATACAAAGTACAATAACATAGTAAAACATAATATACAGACCTTAAGTTTAAAAGAGAATAAAACCAAAGTAAAAACCAGGGTAGAAGCCAGCAGCAGCGCATAAAAATGCAGTAACACAATTTTCTTTAAAATAGTCTGGGGAAATAAAAATATCTTCACCTGGCGAAGAAAATACCACAATGCTGGCACAAGGCAAGCCTCTCTGAGGGGGGCATTCCACAACTGGGGTGCCACCACTGAAAAGGCTCTCTTCTTAGTAGCCACTGGTGGGGACACTCAGAGAAGGCCCTCTGAAGATGACCTTAGGGTCTGGGTGGGTAACCTGGCCCCAAGCCCTTTTGGGGCTTTGTAGGTTAATACAAACACTTTGAATTGGGCCCAGAAACATATTGGCAGCCAGTGCAAATCATAAAGCACTGGTGTAATATGATCATATTGACAAGTCCCCATTAACAATCTCAGTGCCTTATTTTGGACTGGCTGAAGTTTCCAAACTGTTTTCAAAGGCAGACCCATGTATAATGTGTTGCAGTAGTCCAAACATGTGGTTACTAGAGCATTGATAACTGTAGCTAGGCTATCTTTGTTCAGATAGGGTCATAGCTGGTATATCAGCCTAAACTGATGAAATGTGCTGCATGCCACCTAGGCCACCTGTTCCTACAGGGTCAATGCTAGATCCAAAAACACCCCCCGACTATGACTCTGATGCTCTAAAATATGTTGAATATCATTTAGCCAGGCAGAAGAACCACCCACTAACAGTACCTCTGGCACAGCTGTGAGCATCTGCTTCCACTTTTAAACTAAAGTTCACTATGATGTCCAAACTCAGGAGAACTCACCAGAATAATAAATTACAGTTTGATCCTGCCTTGTATGAACTGTAGCTTAAACTTGGAATATGTGCGGAGGTCGACGAGGGGGTCGAAGTCGGGTGCACTTGCCGGGCTCGACCTCCCGAGCTCTGCTCGGCCTACCTCTTTCCCTGGCTTGACTCGCGTTCTCGTGAGCTGAGCCGGGGAAGCGACTTCCGGGTTCCCGGCAGTATGCTTTTCACATAGAAACTGATGTAAGATACGTTAAAAACAGCTGTGATTTGCGCAAGTCATGCAAATTCCCGGACCCGGTGCTTTAAATGTAACTCATGCCATTTTCTACATAAACAATGTACCACCAGGAACCCAGACGTCTGGTGAGCGCCTCGGCTGGCACTCGCTTTTGGCCCAGCTCAGCAGGCGCGCGCAGTGGGAGCACTTGCTGAGCACCCAGCGAGTCGGGTAGTGAGCAGATTGCCCACCACCCCTAGCTTAAACTAACCAGAGTTCCACCAAGTTCAGATGTAACCAGGAACTCTTGTTAGTTTAAGAGCAGTAAACATATAATAATATATTAACAGCTCAATCCTATGGCTGCTAGACCGCATCTAGATGGCCATAGGATGTTTCAGAGCCCCAGCTCTGACCTCGGAAACTTTCTCCTAGGTGGGAGCTGGAACTCTGAGCTTGGAGTGCCTCACCCCTCGCCGCCTTCGCAGAAAGAACCGCGATGGCTGCTTCTCCAAGGTCTCACACATGACCATGGAGAAGGGCTTTTGTGGGCATTCTGGGGTAGGGAGGGGAGGAGACAGGTAACACCATGATATGAAGTATCCTGACAGTGTCTCAATCTCCTTCCCTCACGCTCCTAGGTGTGACATTTAGACAGCCAAAATCGGCCATCAAAGTATTTGCAGGGCAGGACCAGCATGGAGGTGACCTTCGCCTCCATGCTCCTTCCGCCCTGCATAGGATGTCCATAATCCTCCGAGTTCAGAGGATTATGGGCATCCTGATTGGATTGCACCCTAAGTAATTGAAAAATAGCTGCCCTTTAATGGCACCCCAAAATACACAGAACCAGGAAAACATATCTTGCCTGATGGCAAGCTAGAACTATGAGATGTACCCAACACATTTGTTCAGATTGTGGTATGTATGAAAAATGCATTTCTTTGTTTCAGACCAGAATTTACCTAGTTTGCACCTCCCAAACTCAAACACGGACTCAAATGCAATCTGTGGTCAATTCCGCACATTTCCGAGTGTGCAATGCAATTTGCAGACAAAAGAAAAATATGTTCATGCATGTGTACATTTGAAAAGTATGTATGAAAAAAGTGCACACTTTTGAAAACTGTATACTAACACCCTTTCAACAATGGAAGAAAAGGCTGTACTTCTTTTTAAAAAAAGGCACACCAAAAATGAATACCTTTAGAAAAATGCACACAGAAATATGCACAAATGTTTGTGTCAATGCGGGGGGGGGGGGGAGAGAAGGCTCACAATGTAATATGGATACAAGCTTTGAGGAGGAAAAATGATCCTGTTTTTATTCTTTTATCTGTTTTATCTTTTTGTTGTTCATCACTCGGGAATCTTCCTAGCTGTGGAGCAGTATACAAATAGTGTAAATTTAAATAAACACATTAAAATAAATCATTGAACCTTGATGAGCTCGAGCTCTACAGATTTCCACATCCCTATCAGGGTACCAAAGTTCATTGTTGTGTGAATGAAATGTGAATCACCAGAACATTCCTTTGCAGAGGTGGTGTTAGGGGGCGGCCCCCTAGAGCTGGAGTTCTGAATCTTTCATTTGGAGCCCCGAATCTCTGGGAGGCCATCTGCCCCATCACCCTGCTGTCCATGGACACTTGCTGATGATCTCTGTTGCACCTGATCCCCCTGGATTAGCTGGCTTCTTGCCCACATGTGCTTCCTCTCCTGCTGCCCCCTTTGAATCTTTCTGCCTGAGTGTTTTTTCCCCCTGAAATCAAATGCCCTCGTCTCTCCTGTCCATACATTCCTTTTTACAAAAAGGGGTGCCGTTAGGAGACAGCGCCCTTTAAAGGCACACACACACAGACTTTACATCATTTGTAAATTAGCATATACACATTTGTGCTTTTTTTTTTTTTTGGTCCTGTGGGCCTGAGCCCCAGATCTTTTCGGTACCTAGCACTGCCCCTGTTTCTTGCTAGGGTTGCCAACATTTTTACCAGCTCCACTCCTATGGCTGTAACTTAAGCAAGTGAAACTTCCCTTACCACTTATGCTAGGAAATGTTTAACCAACCAAATTTCTGCATTTCTGTTTTAAAAGCAGGGTCAGTAACACATATGCACACACACACACACACACACACACACAAGAAAATAATGCAAATCAGGCAGATTAGCATATGATGTGAAGAATCTCTTCAAGCACAAAGACAAAGCTTTTAATACATTCCTAAAATAATTCTGCATTTCTTGTAGAGGGCCTTGCATTAGAATACAGCATGTTGTGTTGAAACTATTTCATTATGGCAGAATCTTACTGTCATCTACTCTGAGGCGAATAAAAAAAGAGAAAGGAAATGATAAGCGCACTCTACATTATTCCTTGAAATGCAAAAAAGGGAAAGTCAAATATTGCTGTATTCCTTCCACAGTGCACATCTAGGGATGGTGTATCTTCTGACTATACTAGACAGGATTATAAATCATGTACTGTAGAGATTAACTAAGTCTCTCCAATCATTCTCTCCTTTTCTGGAGCATTTGCCAGTCTATGGATAAGATCCTGTAAGTAGTAAGAGTTACTGGGATATTTAACAAAAATGCATTAACTCGCAGGATAAGGTGCATTTTCGGTACTCTGCATTAATTGACATTAATGCTGCAAAGTCCATATCAGCCTAGCATACATTGAAAATTCCATTACCACTCTATAGATTAATTGTTTAAACTTTAGATATAGTTGAGAACTTGAGAAGGGGTTTGAATAATAAAAATATTGTGTCCATTTATTCTAGCCTATCCTGCCTGTCAAAATGAAGAAATCCGATAGCATTCTTAACCGAACAGTAAAAAAAAAAATATCTTGTTTTGTACTCTTGCCCTTGGAAAGTAGCGATGCTAATAGAGAGCTTCAAGATAGCAATACTAATAGTTTTGCCTCACATATGCTTCCCAAGGAGATAATAAAATATATAAAGACAAATGATGCTATATTTCATGTACATTTAATGTATGCACAAAACTGTGGAATAAACAGGTGCAAAAAACCAAAATTGCATCTAATTTCCAAAAAGTATTTTAAAAGTCAGGTCAAAAGATCATATCAGTGATTTATAGAATTTAATGCATGTATTATTCTGAGTCTGCAACTGGAAAAACTCAGGGGCTGGGATGCAAAGAGCTACTTTATGCATGCCCAGGGCTGTGCATGCCCGATGGACTCTTTTACCGTTTCCCTTTAAATGACAGATCCCCATGCCATACCACAAACTGCTTTTGCCAACTCCCTTCAGTTTGAAAAGACACTATTCGTGACCTTGGAGCAGGCACTGTGTGGGAATCACAAGGTCAAAGCTCCCTTGGGAGCACAAAGTGAGCTGTGCTAACTTTGGATCCAGCTCAGGGATTGCAAATGGAAGAGGAAGACTCATTTGCGACAGTTGTCAGGTGCCTAGACTGAAAGAGGCAGAATCAAGACACAAATATTCAGATTCCACCATAAGCATACTGGACAGGCATTTGACGTGATGGTTTTGTACCAGCTATAGCGGAGTTCACCTAACCATGCCCAGCCTGCATGGAGTCTTTGGGGTCCAGTAAAGCTCCAGGGATTGCTTTGGCTGCCCTCTGCCTAGCAGACGCTGAGCTCCCAGGTGGTACTGTGCAGCTGGGCTAGTCAAAGCAAAGCTGCACTGATGACTGGAACCCAGCTTTAGGAAGTGAGGGGACAGAGGGACAGTGAGACAGCTCTTCTGGGTCCAGCCTGATAAGAAGACACTCTATTTACAGGAGGAGAACGAACAGGGAGATGGAGCCAAGAGAAGCAAGAAACACCTCTTTGCCTGAACCCAATGGCACGGTTCCTTCCTTTCCAGCCATGGTCCTTGTCCTTAAGGCTAGCACTGTGGTGGAGTCCCTCCCTGCCAAGACACCTCCCCATTGTCTCAGATGCCAGTTCAGAAGAAGCAGGAACCCCAGTTTGAAAGACACTAAGCAGCCCAAAGGGAAGCCCTAGACCCCACTGCCTGTTACCCTTATGAAATATGATCTTGGAGAAGGATCTTGGAATTGTGGTAGATCACAAACTGAATATGAGCCAGCAATGCGATGTGGCTGCAAAGAAGGCAAATGCTATTTTGGGCTGCATTAATAGAAGTATAACTTCCAAATCGCAGGAAGTGATAATTTCCCTTTACTCAGAACTGGTTAGGCCTCATCTTGAGTACTGCGTCCAGTTCTGGGCACCACACTTTAAGAAGGACGTAGACAAACTGGAGAGGGTTCAGAGGAGGGCAACAAGGATGATAAAGGGACTGGAAACAAGGCCCTATGAGGAGAGACTGAAAGAACTGGGCATGTTTAGCCTTCAGAAGAGAAGACTGAGGGGAGATATGATCGCACTCTTCCAGTACTTGAAGGGTTGTCACACAGAGGAGGGCCAGGATCTCTTCTTAATCATCCCAGTTTGCAGGACATGGAATAATGGGCTCAAGTTACAGGAACCTAGATTCCACCTAAACATCAGGAAAAATTTCCTGACTGTCAGAGCAATAAGACAATGGACCCAACTACCTAGGGAGGTGGTGGGCTCTCCCACTCTGGGGGCATTCAAGGTGCAGCTGGACAGCCATCTGTCAGGGATGCTTTGACCTGGATTCCTGCATTGAGCCGGGGGTAGGACTTGATGGCCTTGTAGGCCCCTCCAACTCTACCTTTCTATGATTCTATGACATTTCCCCAAGGCAAGTGGAATTAATGCTGCTCTCACTGTTGTTGTTGTTGCTGTTGTTGTTATTTATTACAATTTATATACCATCTTATTTGCTGAAAAGCCATCAAGGTGCACAACAATTTAAAGCAATAACACTTTAAAAAACAGGAAGATTAAAAACAGTAACACATTAAAACATTAATGGCATAATTTAAAAGTAAATTAAAAAAAAGATGTGTCTTCACACCTGTTCCAAAACCAGCATAGTGCAGGTCAATCATAGTTCTTGTGGGAGCGCATTCCTCAGTTTGGGTGTGACATCAGAGAAAGGCCTTTCATGCAGGCCCAACAATCAGACCTCTGCAGGTAATGGTGCCCTCAAGAGGGCTTCTCCTGAAGGTCTTAATATTCATTCAGGCTCATAATAAGGCCTGAATTCCCCAAGATTTTTGGGGAAAAAATCTTACAAAATATGAACTGAAACAAAATTCTCTCCCACCTGCACCAGCCAAATTCAATAGGTACTGCTTTTCCCAGCATGGAGAGCATCATGTTGTATCTGGCTGCCATGTAGCTGGTCCCTATGATAGCCTGGTTTTAAACTGTTTAGGGCTTTAAAAGTTAAAACCAACACCTTGATTTGAGTCCAGAAAGTAAATGACAAGCAGGAATGTGTGAATCAGCAAACCATGAGCTCGCTAAAGTTCTCTGAATTCCATCTTGAAGCTTGTTCTGTCAGTGAGCTTTGTTTTTTTTTCTTTTTGCATGAAAATCTGTGTGTATTTCCATTCATATTTTTGAAATGTTCACATTTTTGAAATGTACTCATTTTTAAATGTATGATTTTTATTTTAAATGTAGGCATTTTGAAATGTACTCATGTTGAGGCACAGAAACACAGAAACCACTTTGCCTGGAGATAGTGTAATAGAGAGGTTTTGATTTAATGCTTGTTTGGTATTTGACTGCTTACCATATTGGAATGCACAGAGGAAATTCCGCAAAATTGGTTGGTGAGAATCCATTGAAGTCATCTGACTTGTTTTACTAACCCCATTCCTGATTCAACAAGCATCTCTTATTACTATTTAAAATATATTTAGTGCCAAGAGAATGGTAGCAATGTACATGATAGACCTTGATTCCACACGCTCTGAAATTATAGAGTAACGTAAGGATGGGTGAATCTGTTAGTTTCACTTTTTTTCCTGCATTCATTTTTTTTTTAATTTCTCAATTTATTTCTCTTCCAAATATGAAAAACTTTGAGAATTTTTTGGGGGGAAATCTTACAAAATATGAACTGAAACAAAATTCTCTCCCAGCTCCACCAGCCAAATTCAATAGGTACTGCTTTTCCCAGCATGGAGAGCATCATGTTGTACCTGGCTGCCATGTAGCTGTTAAAGATGAGGAGTCTGTCAGCAAAAAAAATAGGTGGCAACTAGGGATGTGTGTGGAACTTGATTGGGGGGTGGAAGTCTGGCAAACTCGTCAGGCTTGCCCCCCCCCCGAGCTCTGCTCATCCTACCTGCTTCCACGGCTCGACTAACATTCTTGAGAGCCTAGCCAGGGAAGTGACTTCCGGGTTCCCATGCTACGTTGTTTACGTAGAAAATGGTATGATACATTAAAAATGACAATGATTTGCGCAGGACCGGTGCAAGGCAGTTTGGTGCCCTAGGCAAGATCAGATATTTAGCGCCCCCCCTTCCCACTTGAGAGTGCTGTATTTTTTTTCAAGGCGTTTCTGTCGCCCTCTTTAGCCCTGCGCCCTAGGCAGCTGCCTTGTTGGCCTAATGGTAGCACCAGCCCTGGATTTGCGCAAGTAATGCAAATCACGGCTGCTTTTAACGTATCTTATGCCATTTTCTACGTAAACAATGTAGTGCCAGGAACCGGGAAGTCTGGTGAGCGCCTCGGCTGGCGCTCGCTTTTGGCCCGGCTTGGCAGGCGTGGCATCAGTGCTCACCAGTCACCGAGCACACTGTGAGTCGGGTAGTGGGCAGATCGCCCACCCCTAGTGGCAACCCTAATTTCAGCACCACAAACATGGCTTGAATGCAAAGGGATTCAAAGTCAGACATTTACAAGCAAGGCCACAATCCTATGGCCTCCCAACATTGTCTGGGGGGGAGGGGGTCATAGGATTATTCGGACCTCACAGCTGGTGCGGAAAGAACCATGCCGGCTGCCTCTCTGAGGTCACAAATCAGCCTTAGAGAGGGGGGAAAGGGGCATGCCAGGGGGTGGGGAGGGTAGGAGGCTCCAATGGCTTAGGCTGTATCCAAATGGTGCCCCAGGCTCCTTCCCTCCCCCTCCAAAAGAGTTTCATCTAGACAGCTGAAAATGGCCATCTAGATGAAATACAGGGTGCAAGGTGTGGCCGCGGTGGAGATCACCACTGCCATGCCCCATGCCTTGCATTGGATGCACATAAGCCTCCATGTTTGGAAGCTTACGTGCATTGAGCCTCGAGGGTGGAGGGCACTGGATCACACTCCAAAGCACTCAAAGCTCTGGGGCTCGGTGACACATTTGTCAGTTCTAGTTTTCCCCACATTCATTTTTTTTAAAATCCTAAGTTCTTTTTGGTTCTGATTATGGAGAACTTTACAAATATTCTTCTTGTCGTTTTCGTTGTCGTCGTCGTCGTCATCATCATCATCATCATCGCATTTTAAACCACTCCACATCAAGAGATATTGGATGCTGGTAAATTCTTATCAAATTCAAACTAAAAATGAACTTCTCACCCAATCTGTAAATTATAAATGGAGTGATGTGAACTGATTTATTTGGTTGTGTGTGGAGTATACACCAACCTGGACCAGAGCAATTACAAGTTCTTACCACCTTTGCAATTGGACAGGTAATAAAATGGGGGGGGGAATTATGCAGAGAGCACATACTAAATAATAAACATCATTTGTATTTTGCTAACCTAGATAACTTCCTGATTGCCACTGCCAATCTCCTGTCTCCAATCCAAGGTTCCTTTGGAACTCTTACAGGCCAACATTCT